>JBBBDQ010002244.1:65000-555000 GCA_037127315.1 Ascarosepion bandense
GACTTGAATAATTGCAAAAATGTTATTTAAACTGTTTTCGAAATGAGTTGGAGAGAATCATTGACTCATGCCGGATAAGTAATAATCAGGCCCGTCTCCACGGGAATTTTTGGGAGTCTGCACCCCCAACCCCGAAAATGTTCCATATCTCCTGTAAAATAATGTTAATTAATTTTAGTGTGCTTTTAAGTCAGGGTCAGTTAAAGGTAGGCACCCTCTGAAAACGCTTGAGCGACCGACCTGGTAATAATCAAATTATAAATTTTTATATACCAAACATTTTGCAATTATGAGTTTGATCGCGATAATATTACGTTAGTTGTATGACGCTTTGAATATACAGCAAATTTGCATTTTTTTTATGATATTCCAGAATATATCCATCGAGAATGTACATGAAATAAAAAATGATCACACAATTACTATTCACCCACCTCTTTGTTCTGACTTGAGGAATAGAAACTTTGTGTTTTGCAATTTGACAGCAAACTTTTAACCAGAATCTATAACATTTTATAGGAATGCAGTGCGTAGCATGATTAGACCGAAAATAATAAAGCACAATGCTGTATCGTTAAAGACTCTAGAACAAGAAATGCAATATTTATGATCAGATTGGTATTAGAGCGAGAAATACAAATGCTGAAAGACGTATACCGACGTTTCATAGACAACATCAAAGCATTTGATAAGGTACCACACAAAGATCTAAATAAGAAGAAAGCTTAATTTATTTAGGAAATATATTAGAATAATCCAGAATATATACTGGAGGCAAATCGCTTGCATATGGACAGAGAATGAATTAAGTACACAAAAATAGAAAGACAATGATGTATCATGTCAACGAATTTAGGTAACATATACAGTGAGGCAATCTTGAGAGAACGAAATCCTACCATGATTTATGGTCGCAATTTTTAACAGCATAAAATACATAGATGTTAATGGAAAACATAAAAGAAAACTGAGATAAATTCTTAGCCATGGAAAACGGAAGAACTAACTATAAATTGTAAGAAAACCAAATGTCAACAAGAGGGACATTCCAAAATGCAAATTAGAGATGTCAAAATCAAACAAGTGCAAAAATTTAAATAGGAAATGTTTTAAAAGATAACGGAAAATGTGACACTGAAATCCGAAGGAACATTGAAATAGCGGAAAATGCTTTTCAAAAGTTAAGCAAAATATTAAAATGCAAGAAAATTTCGTTAGAAAAAAAAGTGCCCAACTCATCGTATATGGCAGTGATTATGGACAATTTCCTCACAGATGCAAAGAAGACTTCAGGTAACAGATATGTGATTCCACTGAAAAAATCAAATCGTAGAATATCATGGACGGGGTATGAAGGCGGAACAAATAAGTTTTAAGGAAAATGGAAACAAAAGGACGCTTAGATTTAACATCAGAGAGAGATGGTGGAAATTTTTTAAATACACAATGAGGATGAAGACTTAGTGAATTTGACACTTCCAGGACAAGAAAAAAACAGAGAGATGTGTGTGTGTGGGGGGGGGGGGACAACGATAACCTACGTAGCAAGCTTGTGTAAATAGAAGACAGAATAGAGAGTGGGCAGGGTAGTAAAAAAATCAAACATTGTACAGGTACAAAATACAAAGGACAGGAAGTTATGGAGAGCTATGATTGCTCAGGTTCTAAAGGGCACATAAAAGAAGGAGAATATAGTAACCACTTTCAAGACTTAATCTTTTCCTACTCGGATCAATTTATGCTTTCTCATCACCACTTGTAAATGCATTAGACATTTCTGAATACTGAATTGCGTTATTTTAGCCGATAGAATCTGACATTGAACAGAAATTCAGAAAGCTCAGAATCTGAAAGCTTTATTTTGCAAACTGCCACAGGGTCAGTTAAAATTAATCTAATAATCACAAATGTGTGCAAGCTAAAACCAAAATACTGTTTCCTTTTACAATATTTTTGTTTTATATTGTATTCACATATGAAGATTCATATATGCGTATATATATATATATATATATATATATATATATATATATATATATATAAACAAAACACACTGAAGTATATGTACTTGGATATCAAGACAAAACAAAATACGCACATAAAGTGCTACAAATGGAAACACATACGTTGATAAATTCATTTGTATACTTAATATGCATAAAACTTGCGGGACATTATTTGTACTATTTACACTATTTATACAAGCTACACGAGGTCATCTCTATATTTTGCTCATTATATGTTTCTTTATAAATATATATAATTAAAACTGATTCTATATGGGAGAAGAGACCTCAATATCAGAGATATAACATATATAGATAAATAGATATATAGATAGTGAGGACAGGTTTCATCACTGCATAGTGACTCAGTTTTCACACGTCTAAAGCGTAAAATTCACAGTTAACACGCTTTGTTGATTCCTATGTTCACCTTGTCCCATTCTCTCTCTCTATATATATATATTATAAGAAAGTGAAAGAACAGGCAGATTAGAATTCACTGTTCAAGCATTTACTTTTATAAAGAGTGCTCGATACAAAGTAAAGCTTAATATAGTATTTTTTATTGCATTATATCACTATACAAAAATTTCCATGTTTCAGAACAATACTGTTCCTCTTCAGGTGATAGTTATTATTATTATGTCATTTTTCATCATATTTCAATTTCTGCTGTGGTCGCACTACCAACCAAGTCTTCGGGAAGACCTAAGGCAGGTCGTGTCGTGTTGTTATGGCTGCATTTCATGTTTTTTCTATCTTCCCTATCATCCCTAGCGTTACATAGACAAAGTTTTCCTTAGTGTGTGGGCTGTACTTAATAAGACAATTTTTTGTATATCTCTTAAGCTGGGGTTTCCAGGGATTCTTTCAATGTGTTGTTTTGTTCCATGTTTTATCATTTCAAGTGCACCTACTATCACTGGTACAACTCTTGTTTTCAATTTCCACATTTTTCTATTTCAATTTCCAGGTCTTTATATTGTGACAGTTTTTCAAATTCCTTGGTTGCTATGCTACAATCCGCTGGACAAGCCATATCAATTAATAGACAAGTTTTTAACAATAATGTCTGACCTATTTGTTTCAATTTTTCTGTCTGTGTAGATGGTATAATCCCATAGAATGGTGACATCTTCTATTTCTGTAACCGGTGCTGGGTGATGTTCATTCCAGTGTTTGTTTACAGATTTTCCATAGTGTTTGCACATTGTCCAATGTAAATATTGCCCCACTCTATCGTGGCTATTTTTATATTCATTTGGGGTAAGTACAGAACAGTCTGAGATTAGATGGTCTATTGTTTATCACAAAACCTGCATTTTGGGTCCATATTATTATGTATAATATTTGCCTGAAAGTTTCTAGTGAAAAAACTTTGGTCTTGCGCTGCAAGAATAAAGCCTTCAGTTTCAGACTTTAATCCAGATTCAGGTAACCATCGATGAGTATTAACTTTATCAACATTGGATTTATTGGTACGTTCTGGATATTGGCCATACAGAGGTTTGTCTTGCCAGCGTTGTTTCATCTGTTCAAGAGCTTTATCTTTGGCTTTCATTTTTCATATTTTTGCCGCAATAGTTGGTTCTTGGCTTCTGTCTTGCTTTTCTACAGAATCTACTAATGTAAATCTTGTTTGTATTTACTACCTTCTTTTATTATTGAATATTCTTTCTTTCTTTCTTTCTTTCTTTCTTTCTTTCTTTCTTTCTTTCTTTCTGTTGCCTGACTAATTGTATCATCCAATCCTTTGTTGTTTCTATGTATGTTAGTAAGCCAATAGTTGTTGTCTTGTATGACAATTCTAGCTGAATAAGACCTCTTCCACCTTCTTTACGGGGTATGTATAGACGGTCTACATCAGCCTTTGGATGATGCATCTTATACTTAGAAAGAAGCTTTCTTGTTTTAGAATCCATTCGCCTGATGTCGTTTAGAGTCCAGTTTAAGATGTTGAAACTATATTGGACAACTGGGATTGCAAGGCTATTAATGGCCATAATTCTGTTCTGAGAATTCAGTTCAGTTTTTAATATCATTCGTAGCCTTCTATAGTACTCTTTACGCACTATTTCTTTCATTTTTTTATGGTGAATGTTTTCACTCTCATTTACACCTAGGTATTTATAAGCTTCTTCTGGTTTCAATTCTTTTATTGTTACAGCAGGGTCTAAGCTAATTGAGGATGTTTCTTGTATTGATCCACGTAAAACTGTAGCTTTAGCACATTTATTCAAATTGAATTTCATTTATTATTATTATTATTATTATTATTATTATTATTATTATTATAACAGCATACTGCAACTTAATGGCTATAAAGTTTCGGTGTTTAATACACCATCATCAGACAGTGAAATGTGGTTAATTTATTTGGTTATATATAGAGAGAGATAAGGAGATTAAAAAAATTAAATTAAACTAAAACAAAAATAAGATGAATAAAGTGGAGTGGGTGGTTAATACATTATAAAAGAATTATGTGGAAACTCACCCATAAAATGTATCAATGTTTTGCCAAAGAAAACTAGACATGTCAAAAGTTTAAACCGGAAATAAGAATATAAAAATAGAAGTGTTTGAAAAATATTAAAACATAAAGGATAATAATATTATCAAAAAGAAAATATTCGGGTTGAGCACTTTTTAAATGTAAATAGCTGACTGTGAAATGTACTTCCATATATATATATATATATATATATATATATATATATATATATATATATATATGTATGTATGTATGTATGTATGTATGTATATATAAAGAATTGATGTATTTATATTTAATCCGATATTTTTATGACTTCAAACATTATTTTGGTGGATACCAGGTTTTAAAAGAGATGTTCCATTTTAAATAGCCTGTTTTAATAAAAACAGGGAGTCTATTTCAAACATGAATATAACCTAAAAATAAGGTTTGAACAGAAATAGAACATCCCTTTCTAAATACTTTTTGTACTTAAAAGAATCAATGGTAAAATGGAAAAGATTAAAATACAAAAAAATAGAATTTGTAAATCTTTAGATGAGTTATACCTCCTGTGCTTACAGGAAAAAAATTAAATAACCAAGTTTCTTAAAAAAGAATGTTAAATCAACGAAGCGAATTAAGAGTAACATACCGACACTATCATTCACCTTAAAGTATAGTTAAAAAAATCTGCTATAAAAATACTTGCTTACCGCAATTAGTTATTATTTCATTAATATATAAAGGACCACCGTCCACAGATAATTACTTTATTTGTTTTACTTAACTTAAATAATGCTTTGCTTTGCCATCTACTTAGTATTACGGGCATGCTATATAGATATTCCTTAGTTCTAATTATATCACCAGACTCCTTTAAACCACATCCAAATAAAAAGAAATAATACTTCTACAAAGAGATCGCAACACTCTGAAGCACACATGACACATTTATTGTTGCCAGATCCCCATTATCAAATGTTACATAATGTAGACAACACTAGTAGCTAGCTTATCGTCACCTCTTGATTTTACTCACCCACCGCCACCCTCTAACGTTATTTCCCCATCCAACGTAGATTTAACTTTTTATTGTTTAATCGAGATTAACCAACAAGAACAGTCTTAATTCTGTTCTTAGAGCCCACCTTAAGTGTCTGAAAAATGGGAACAAATTGTTTTTAAATTTCCATAAAAATCATTCCCAACACAAGTGACCAACCATCGCCTGATGGTTGGTCACTGGTTGTTATCGCATGATAACAAAAGTTATCATGTTTCAGTGATTAATATCACTGAAACATGATAACTTTTGTGCAGCGATGTAAAATGTTTTTTTTTTTAATTATAATAATTACTTATAAATAAAAATATTTTGCACGCCGACTCCGGAATTTCGTAGGCGTACTTGTCCGTCCACTTCTCAGGGGTTATCAGTAATTTCACTATTCATGATTTTTTTCTTTTTTATACTCGTATTGTTGGTAGAAGTTATTTTTCGTATTGTTTGTGTACGTGTTAGTTTTCTGCGCGTACGGTCGTGCAACCGTCCATGCGGATCTAAGTATGTGTAGTTATCATTTATACTTCTCTTCTTTTATATATATATATATATATATATATATATATATATATATATATATATATATTACTAGTGATGGTAACTTTATGCCGCCATTCATCTTCCCACATGACCTCAGACTCAACACGAAGGTCTAAATTAAATGCCTTGAGGAAGTAGTGCTGTCCTGGGTCAACAGGGTGGCTGCTGGAAGACCCTATGTCTGGCAATAGTACTCTGCATCATGTCACACAAGCAAGAAGGCAAGGGTTATGGCAAAAATCAACAATAGCATTTAGCATTTCAAGATATTTTTGTATAATTTTGATAAGTCTGTTAAAATGAGATATTAGTATTATTTTCATTTTTGCTTAAATTAGACATTATAGATCTGTTATATATAATCAAGCGCTATTTTTTTAAGACCAGCACTTCATGTGCGATATCGTTTAATCACACACACACACACACACACACACACACACACACACACACACACACACATATATATATATATGCACATAACCATGCAAATATCTGCATGCATTTAAGCATTTGCTTAACCATGTATACAGATTATTTTTGAAAATAAATTTAGGAACACACACACACACACACACACACACACACACATATATATATATATATATATATGTATATATATTCATGCAAAGAAGTTGGCATTGAAAGCTCTAGACTCTACATACTTACCAAAATCTAACAAAATGATCAAATACCATAAATTTTGCGAATTCCTTCTTTATTGCACCGAAAATTTATCAGCATCGCTATATATATTATCTTACGTCTATATTACGACTCGGACCCGAGGCAATCAGCAGGTGCATATTATGAACTGGGAGTTTTTATACTTAATAGCTCTGTTATATTAAACTGAACAGTCTTCTGTTAACACCAGATAAATATTTATATATATATATATGTGTGTGTGTACCTACACACATATGTATATTTATTGATCTTCATTTATATATATATATATATATATATATTGTGTGTGTGTGTGTGTGTGTGTGTGTGTGTGTGTGTGTGTGTGTGTGCACCAATTCTTACATATTTTAAGTCTATATCCACAAATCAAACGTATGCTCACAAGCAAGTGGTACGGACAACTATATACAGTCATGAGTTAACGTTTAATTATGAATATATCAATATGGAATGTTTTAAAAGAATTTCATTAGTAATAGAAAATAGTAAAGAGAACGTTCTTCATTAAAATTTTTGGAAATTGTTAGAATTGCGAGGTACAATCTACCAAGTAGATAGCAGCCTTGTTAAATAAATAGATCCAAAAACTTGGCATAAATACAAGAGGCCAGCCGCTAGAGAATTTGAGGCGTGTTTATTGCAAAGGCTCTTGAAAGAATGGTAACGGCATAATTTGGTTCTCAAGTAGGTCGACAATATTTGCGTTGGCTGCTACTGAATTTGCTACCATTCCAAATTGGTAGCTGTGAGTGAGAAAAACTGGAAGTAATATCTGAAGTAGATATATGCATGTGTGTGAGTTCGTATGTGTGTTAGCAAAAGTTCCAAAAAAAGAATATTTATGACAGACAGATTAATAGATAAATACATACATGTATACACACTCAAGCATACATAAATCTATATACACATGCAAAAGAAAAAAGAAAAAAAATTGTCAATATGAATAGACTGGCGTAGAAAATTCAAATCGATGAATAAATTTAAATAAATAGAGATTTAAACAAACTGTGAAAAAAAAAAGAAAGAACAATATTTATTCCAAAATGTGTATTTTTTAACAATTGTTGTATTGAAGGCAAAATTTTTACTTATCTGACACGAATAAAAACAATCCATAAGAAAACTGATGCAATTGAAAAGTCAGAGAAATAAACTGATTTCAACTATTCGAACATCAACATATATAAAGAACAATTTTCTCTGGGTTAGTTGCACCCTTTTATGACTTCTTGGCATTGAAATTATAATAGATAGATGACATTTGATTTTTGTTAATCATTTAATTTAAAACAAGGCGATAAAGCTACTAAGATGTAAGAGGTTACTGAGAGTAAAAAAAAACTGAGAAAACGTTGAGAAGGTGGAATAGCAGGAGAGAGAGAGAGAGAGAGAGAGAGAGAGAGAGAGAGAGAGAGATAAGGGGGGCATTAAAGGACAAAGATTCAAGGAGAAAGAAGACTACAATTGACGTTGCATTTACATTTTTGGAGATCTTAGTTGACCTGAAAACAAGAAGCCGGAAAAGAATTCTACGATCGAGAAATGCGAGAGAAAAGGTATTTAATATAGGACTTACGCTTACATTTTGCACTTTCAACAGACCTAGCCGTCAATCTAGCATTGCGCTTAAATTTGTGAAGAGGAAAGGTAACCGAAGCTAAGACGATGGATTTATTCATTCAAAAGTAATTATCATTTTCATTCATTACATTGTTAACAATATTACATATAAAATTAAAGCATATTTTAGTTTCTTTTAAATTGTTTAAGTTTATTTGTGAATTAGGTGAAATAATTTTTTTCCAGATTTTGTGATAGGTAATAAAATTGTTGCAATTGGTAATAAACATCACAAAAATTCAACTCCAGCGAAGCTCCTGCAACTCCATTAACCTAAGTACAGAGCAATACCTACTGCAACTGTAGGTTTGGAAAGCGTTGTTGATATTGTCACAGCATACTACGTCTCTTTTTAATGGGTGAAAATCTTGACAAGCCAGAAAAACGCCATCAAATTCAATTGGAAGATTTACTAACAATCAGTGAACAATTGGAAAAGCGACTTCTATTAGTATAATAAAGGAAAAAGGAGAAAAATATGGTTTGAAAATAAATTTAAGAACCATAAACTCGCTTAAAACAATTTGGCATCATTGGGCATGTAGTTTTTTTTTTTAAATTTCTTTAAGAATAGGCGAAAACACGTTTAATTCGTCATGTAACACGAAAATTGGAACCTAGAACAATGATCGAAGGCTATAAAGAATGACAAATCCAATTTTAACATCTTCGTGTTTAATGGTTGAAAGTTTGTGAAGAATATCACTGGCGCTGCACAATAACAATGGACGAGACAATATTTATGTTGTTCTATACCTGGAAATGGTATCGAATTTAAACAATTCTTTTTCTTCTAAGTATCGTGTTGCTTCAGGACGTGGGCGATTATCGCTCTTCACAACTTTCTATTGTTTTAAATTCTCATCAGTGTTTGTCTTTTTGCTATCTCTCCTAATCCTTGTTCTGTCAACCCTTTACACAAGCTCGTTTATCTGCTTTCATCTGTCAATCTTAACTTCTACATGTCATGTGAATGTTAAATTTCCCAAGTCCTCTTTCCTCCTTATTTGCTTTAGAAATTTCAATTGTCTCTTTCTGATTCTACGTATAAGTGTCCTTTTTGTTTCCATTTCTCCTAAAACTTTGCCGTTGCTTATATGCTCAGTCCAGTTTCAGTATCCTGAACTGCATTTCTGCTGACTCAAGTTTCTTCTTCACCTATGAGGAGATTATCCACATTTAATCTAGAAATAAGATTTACTACTCTTCTTTCAAAATAGCATGATAACAACCCGAAACTGAACATCAAACCCTTTGCAATACCCCTGACGTTGTTGCAAGCTGGTTCACCGACCTCAACTCCAATATGAACTTATGGCAATGAGCCCAAAATAACACTCGAATTAAGAAGCCCACAATCATTAATGATCTGTAAATAGAATATTGGTAAGCCTATTGAAAACAGAAAGTAATCTAATTGCGACGATGTTCTATGTATGTGATGCTGTATTAAGAGATTTCGATGATTCTAAGGGACCCCTCTTTCGTTCTCTCTTGTTAATGTGTATAAAAATAGTAGAAAATCAATATCCCGGAACTATTTGACAGCAGTATTTTGGCAAATTAAAATCAAATTACTGTATCTAAATCCTTTATGTTAAAATACGAATCATTTAAGGGATCTGTACATAATATAAAAATTAAATGATAAAATAATTTCTATTCTCGATCAAAAACCTAAATTTTTATGTTTGGTCATTTCATCAGGTTTGCACATGAGTTTGTGCGTGTATGTGTAATTTTTCATGAGAGAGAGAGAGAGAGAGAGAGAGAGAGAGAGAGAGAGAGAGAGAGAGAAGGCAATGTGTATCCACACACACACGCGCGCACCGCCCCCCACATATATATATATATGAATCGAGGAAAATCCAAAGTAACAAACCACAAATGCTATATTACATCAGTCAATTGGAGAAGTAATGACAGTTAGAGTTCTAAATATTAAGTATGTTTTATATTTCAGTGGAAAGTTAGAAGAGAGAGAAAGTTATATATATATATATATATATATATATATATATATATACATATATATATATATATATATATATACAGAGAGAGAGAGAGAGAGAGAGGAGAAAGAAGTGAGAGAGAGAGGAACAAATTAACAGTTCCAGATAAATTAGCTATGTGGTGTTATCCGTTGGTGCAGCGCCTTTTTTGGTCAGCATATTAATTGACATTCAGGCGCATAGGACTTGGAAAGTAATCAAAAGTAATTATGTCAATCGATATTAGCGAGTCTGTTACATAAGTTCTATTCAAAGTAAGTTCAACTTAATCCAATTCAATACTGAAATCAATAAATGAAAAAGGAACACCAATGCCAATTTGATGCAATAGAAAAATCGAAAGACATTTGTTAGAAATACAAGAAAATGAAAGCAAAATATAATAATGTTTTGCTATGGAATTAAATGGAAATTTAAAATTTAAAATTTAATTTAATTTTAATATTTTCGTAGTTATTATTAGTTTTTTAAAAAATTGTTTTTGACTAAAGAAAGTAAATAGTGTTGCTTTGTCGATAAAACCGACAGAACAACACTAATTATGAAAAATACACGATATTTTACAAGTATATAAATTTAAATTTTCAATACCAAGCAAGAAATTAGTATGGAACAATATTCTGTACAAATTTCATAATTAATGACCAAATACCTTTTTTACGGATTTACAAAACTAAGAAACCAACCATTTTCTTTAATTACTTCTCTAAATTTATTTTATGCATCTCTTTGCCTCTAATTACATCTTTTTAAGTAAGACCTTTATAAAATTAATACTGTGTATCAGATTAGTGAGTGTGTTTTTCATAATAATATATAAAATAATGTTAACCATCGCTTGAAATATGTTGACGTCATAGCTGAGACTCGTGAAAGACTTCATTCTTATTTTTTAAGGTTGTCCACGCACAGTATATACATACATATATTTATTTATGTATATTTTTTCTTAAGTATATAACAGTGTCCTATTTTAAATTCTTTTAAAAGAGCTGTTTAATACACTTAAAAAAATAACGTTTTGCTTCCTTTAGCCATTCATTTTCAAAATAGATGACTAGTGTCATTTGGATTAATTGTTCTTTTAACATTAAAAAAAAAAGTGGAACGTGTCAGTATTGAGAGTTCGAAATAATATAATAGGTGTTATTTGTGAAATTATTTACGTTCTTAAATTTTGCAATTTGTAGTTTCTCCTCCATGCATAGATTGCAGTTTTTTCTTTCTCTTCATTTTTTATTTAATCTTATGGTGTTTTCTGTTTCATTTTTAGTTCAAATATATATTTTGACATCATGGCGTTATTCTTTTATATCTTTCGTATTTCAATGGGTGCAAAGGATTTAAATATCTTTTCTTGACAAAACAACAAATACAAAGTCACGCTTTTGGAAAATCGGTAAGCGTGAAACATCACAGAAAATTAGTAAATAAAACAAAAATGTTTTTTATGCATACATATAGATATACACGACAAAAAATAATATTCCTCAATTAACTAGCTCAATCTAGGGAATTGTTACAATCTTTTATAATTTCTATATATCGAAATATGAATTCACAAAAGTTAATACGAAAAAACAAAAAAACAAAAAAATAGAAATAAGGTCATTTGTATTCGAATTTCTTAGATGAAAGAAAAAGTAGAGACATTTGGAGAAGGAAGCAAATATCAGAAGATACCTTTGAAGAGTGCAAGCATGCTTATGACTTAAGAGGTTGAGAAAGCAACTAATATGTACAGTCTAATACGCATATATATATATATATATATATATATATATATATATATATATATATATATATACCATCCGCGAACAGGCCTGTTTTACTGTATCACAGCTCTTCAATGCGGCTAGATTAACCGCTTTGCCTCAAGCCGGGACCGAAACCCGACTAATTTGAGGGTAATTACCCACCAGATCATAGGCGCAACGTCAGGGAAAGGCCGATTTCATTGCATGTAATGTATTTTACGAAATGTAAACAACGCCATATATATATATATATATATATATATATATATATATATATATATATATATATATATGCGCAGTTAAATAAATAATCCCAAACACACACGTACAAATGTATAGACATATGCACAGAAGAATCAGCCATCACATAAACACAGTTATTATTGTTTTAATGCATTAGATTTTACTGGTAGACATTTTTTTTTTCATTTCACACACAAATTTTGATGTTTTCATTGGCACATGCATCCATGTAAAATACAATTACACTTTTATCTGCTATTATATATTATTATATACAAGTGTGTATGTAGAGAACATGGTGAGATGCATATATAGATCAACATGCAAATAATATACGCTTGTATGAAATTAGTATAAAGTTATGTACAATGTGTCGGATGAATATAGATATGAAAAAACATGTATGTACTTATATATATATCTATGTGTGTGTGTGTGTGTGTGTGTGTGTGTGTGTGTGTGATCTTTAATATTTAAGTGTATGTATGTAAATATATTTATACATGATTATATATATAAACAAAAATATATCCCGACCGCCTGCCTAATGTCGATTTTATCTTAAGAATCTCTTCATTTTTGCAAAATAGAAAGAAAAAAGATGTATCTGTGGATCAGATTTCTTCACGAATTATTTGCCCATAAGCAATCTCCAGGTGGTAAGAAAAATGATAACTATAAGTATCAGTGTGACCTTGCAGCATATGGCACTGGTCCAATTTCAAAGCGCTTCCTTAAATCATGTTTACAGGCATAGTAAAATATATAACGTATTTTATAAATTTTTCTAAGGATAAAAAGCATTGCTTCTGCAATAATACAGAGTCCAATCATAATTACGTCTCTTTTGCAATTAATTTATCAATGCGATAAATAGCTTTATTCCATTCCTGTCATGTGAAAAGGACGCAGTTTTCCAGACGCTTCACACACACAAACACACACACACACACACACACACACACACACACACACACACACATTTATATTTATAGACGTACACATGCGCAAATGCGCATGTGATCTGTCCGTAAAGTATTCAGCTATTTAATATTACTCCTCCAAATATGCAACTCAGAACAATGTCTTCTTTTTCAAAGTACTCTTCTTAAGAGCTCACTTATCCTTTCATCCTTTCTTTTATTTCTTTATACTTCTGAGATGAGATATTATTTACATTACTTGAATTGTTCGAACTGTTGTCCTCATCTTTATTGCCATATTCATGACATTTCGGTCGTTGTAAGCTTCGGCTTTCGTCAGGTGATTGAAATTTCGAACCGAACCCTTTAGTTTGGTTACTGGAGTACGTTGTTCTCGTTCCATGAGCCACGCTACTTCCGGAAGTCTTAGTTATCTCCCTTTAACTCAATTCTAAGTTATTTGTTCTGTAGCCAGGTAATGAACTCTTTGGATCAACTCTTTGAGATCTAACCAACGCTTTTATCCAGTGGACCATGTGTCATTGGCATGGCTCATGGAACGAGAACAATATAGTGATCGAAATAAAGGTTTCGGTTTGAAATTCCTATCAGAGGAAGAATGCCGGAGCGTACAACGGCCGGAACGTCGTAAATATGGCAATAAAGATGAGGACAACAGTCTGAACAAATATGGCAATAAAGATGAGGACAACAGTCTGAACAACAGTCTGTAATTCATGTCCCTTCTTTTGTTCAAAATCATTTTTCAGGATCACAATCGGCCGCCTCTTTGCATTCTCCACAATAACGTCTATTGGGTTTTAACAATGATTTTTAGCTTATGGAAAATCCTGACGTCCCAGGGAAGTAAACGTGTATTTTAAGGAGCTGAATGGCTTGGTAGATACGATGTTTTGTGGAAGAAAATGTGCAGAAGCCTTGAAGAACCTACTGACTTGGTCGTTGTAAATACACAAACTAACTGGCGTCGCACTGATTGGTTGTCAACTTACATCAAGGCCACGCAACTGGTTCTAAGTATTCAAAATAGTTCCAACTGACCGCATACTAGTTCGCACACCTATCTGCTTATATTTGGCATGGCGCATTCGTTATCTTCCTTGCTATTAAAAAGTGAAAATGGCAGAATTTTCTGGGGTTTTTTTTTTCTATTTCCAAACAAAATTTCTTCTAGGAATCATGCTTTGAGCTGTACGCTCAAAGCATGATTCCTAGAAGACGGGCATCTCAAAACATTTAGAAAAGATTTGTAAAGAAAACTAATCTCCAGGTAACAGTAGAGCAACAATATATTGTCTCTACAGCAACTTTGACGAATTTTTTCTTTTTTTTTTTTTACAGAGAGAGAGAGAGAGAGAGAGAGAGAGAGAGAGAGAGAGAGAGAGAGAGATTTCTCCTTATAATTTTGGAACTCTTTAAATACAAACAATGACATTTCAAATGTCACAATTTTGGTGAAGGTTAGCCTTTTCGAAGTGTTAACACACGTAAGCTTAGACGAAAGGTTTGTTTTGTTAGAAAATATTAGCCTAATTTGTCAGTAGTGCCCTTTTCATAATCATTCTGAATGTAAATGGCAAGAGACTAGCGTCTGCTCTTATAACCATCGACGGTATCATAATGCTAACGAAAACTTCAGTATTATTTTCATGTTTCAATGAAGCATTCATGACAATTTAATATATCATTTGATACAGAGCCAATAAAAATAAAGCATTGTTTTGACCTAAATGATGGCCTTATGGTTAGGGACAGATATAATTGATATCAACAAATAAATGATCCAGCCACCCACATATATTTATTCCGGCAATTTATTACAAAAACTACTTGTAAAATAAAAAAAGAGCACATAACATATATAAGTTTGACTGTCCGAATAAAAACTGTTGGAGTGTAAAAACGGATGTCATATTAGTTTTAATGTTTACGACATAAATAAAATACATGGTTTGCCTTTAGTCGGTATTTTTAATATTATACAGAAATTTGTGTGTGCGTGTGTTTGTATGTTCGGACATCAGGGACAAACGGAATGTCCCGGAAACCTCAAGTCATAATGGAGACGACATGAAATTGACTACGGATGTTATTCACGTTCATCAAAGAGCAAATGATGCTAAATTAAGAAAAAAGGAAGTGAGATATTGAATTTGCTGTTAAGTACTAAAATATTTTTTGTCTTCACAAATTATAGGAGATAAACCAACCTTCAAGATTTACTTTGTCGTCTTTATTAACTGTATTGAAGTCAAATTGTATTACATTCTTAGATGTAAATTGCTGCGTGGAGATCACTTAAGCAGAAAAATATCTGATGATAGGTGGTGCTGTAATTCAATGTCATTG
The DNA here is from genome assembly GCA_037127315.1 of Ascarosepion bandense. Lineage (NCBI taxonomy): Eukaryota > Metazoa > Mollusca > Cephalopoda > Sepiida > Sepiidae > Ascarosepion > Ascarosepion bandense. The sequence continues at coordinate 80,707 of JBBBDQ010002244.1, forward strand.
AAAATCACCTGGAGTCATTTTTGGATTAAGTAACTTTTTCAACCAACTAAAAGAACTTAAATATCTAAAAAATATTTCGTAGTTATTTGTAAACCGTTGTACAACACTTAAGAATATTTTCGCATAAAAATTCTAAACTTTTCAGGAGTAAGCATATTTTTCCATTTGTCAGGAAAATGGCCAAAAACACCAGAAAGTGTTTCTCAACAAAGAACATCGACAATTTCTGAAGACCTGAACCTAATTTCTTGATACTTTTCCTGTGACTACATCTGTGTTGGTTGTTCTAAGGTTGAATTTCTAAACAACATTTCATGCTTTTCAACTTTTTTCCTGTGGGTGAAACACTAATGTTGTTTTGATGAAAAAGCATTCTGATGATGAAAATCATGCCACGGTTTGTGTATGTATATATATTTAAGCATGTCATTCCAGTTCCATATCGTCACCTTTTTCAATTCCACATTTAGTTATCACCAGAAAGTTTGCTACTTTTAGAGAAGCAAAATCGATAAACAATCCAATATTTTTAAAATATTTTAAAAGAAACCTATTTTGAAACCAGTATTCTTTATTCCTGAGATAAAAGTTTCTATGGTTTAAAAATGATAATGCCTTCTTTTGTTGTGATATTTATTGTTTCTGTACCCACTGACTTTCAGTTTGACTAAATGAAAGATATCCAGATTTCTTAAGTGAAGTAATGATATTAATTTTTAATAGTTGTGTAGGAGCTCTGATATAAGAATAAAAATATTTTTTTAATGTTTTTTAGATTTTTACTTATAACGTAATTTTTTTCTCTGACAGCTTTTAACACACTATAAATTAAAAATTAACAAAAATAATTTCTGATTGAATTAAGAAATCGGCTCGACATTAAAGTTAATTAAAGGCAGAATAAAGAAATTAAATAAATAAATATATCTGTGCTATTTTTCGGAAGCCAGTTTTATAAGATTGAAATTTAAAGGCATAGACTGAGTATGCACAATTTAACACATCGTTCAACCGACACGCCAAACAAAAGACAAAAACAAAAGACAAACAACTTTTCAATTTATACCCTTCTTTTCGTTAGTTTGGAATCAATTAAACTTACTATGTTTCATAATCTTAAAAGACGGGTACTATCACACACTCAAAAGCTAATAGACTTTTTCTACTTAAAATCACCAGCTTAGTAAAATCTTATAAACCGTTCCACTACCAAAGTTACTCGGGCATGGGATACGAGTTCAAATCATACAAAAGTTTATTCTTTCTTTACGACCCATGTTGCTTATGCTCGTACAATGTAAATTATCACCTTGCAATAAAAAGTAACAAAAATAAAACGAAAACATAAAAGATTAATGAATTAATAATATTTAACATTTTTGCTTTGATGTTTCACGTAACGAGTATAATGATCTGAATAGCCATTTTAGTATATTTTCATTGATCTATCGCTTAAAACTGTTGAAGCAGATGGTGTTCTCATTAGAACGTTGCCAATGTGAATAGGTCGTAGGATAGTTATTTTATCTGGGATTTTGGGAATAAAAACGAACTTACTCGAGGGTTAATATAAGCAATATATTTTTTATTTATTTTCTTTAGAGCAATGAGTAAGTCCTTTGGTATTCGGCGTAACAAAAAGGTCGTTAATCAAGTAGATATTCGTAGAAAAGTGGCCGTTACTGGCCGTTAAAAGTAAGACTAAGATAGTTGTAGTTGTGATGTGAGAAATTAGGTCAGTGTTAATCTACTATGATTTTCTTTCGGCTATGAACAAGGGCGGAAATGTCAGTAGCAGATGACTTCACCATTTCTTTAAGCGTCACGTATGGCTGCGTTGTCTTGTTCCGTCCTTTCCTAACGTTCTTTTGATCCCCTCTGGTGTTTTTAACCGGGTTCAGTTTTTTCTTCTGTTATTTGAGAGGGAGGGAGGGGGAATTTCTTTTAATGATTATTTTCTTCGCTTCTATCTAACTATCAAATTCAGGTTGTTAATAAAATTTACATTCACATCTGCTTGTTTTCAGAATCATTTTAAAATCAATTCTGATCAGTGTCCTCATTCTATGAAATGTTTCTGTCTAAAATACTTTTCGCCAATAAGAACCTATGTGCTTAGATAAAAATCAAGCAAATATCAAGTGTTGACAAGTCGAAAAGAATAACAAGCAAAAGGTTTGTTTTCCATGTATTCACTTCATTTTGTGACCTGATCGAGTAATTTCAATTGTTTGAAAGCTTGATATTCGATTTCCAGTTATTTTCATTTTATATTAGATATTTGAACGTCGATTAGCAAAGCACATTACATCTCCAAAATAGCTTTATAATTCTTTAGTATCCAGTATTGAACCTGAACGTATACTATAATATACCTTGTTTTTATTAGTGGAACTAAAACATATTGCCATAGCCTGTTTCCTTTTCTTTATAATTTAATTTTTTTCAAATGCAAGAAGACGAACTTTCATATATTTAAGCAAAAGTAATTCATTTTAATTAAATCAATTCCTCATTCTTTTGGCGAAATATAAATACGTTTCACTATTTTTGTTCGACACATTTATTTCAAATTTGTTTCCGGTGTCAAATCAAGCAAATTCAGAATTTTTTCACATTCCTAGCAATTCCGACTTCATGCACATTTAAGCTAAAATAAATTAATTCAATTAATAAAATATCTACGGTTCATACATAAAATAAAAGTTAACTTTTATTAAAAAAAAAATTATTATTCCTAATCAAATCTAAGTTCTTGTGACAAATACAAAATTTAGTAGAAATAACAAGACATAATAATAGGCACAAAATTACAAAACAAGGCAATCACTACGTAAAATCTTAAAAGGAAAATATATTTATAACACAATTACAAAAAGGTAAAAATACAAATTTTGCATAAAAATTTTCTCTACATATTTAAAAAATTAGACCCACAAAATATGATTTTACAAATTTTGGCGGGTTTCAACCACTGTGCCTAAAAGGTTACAAAAATGTAACAATTTTTACACAAACCGTCTGGCCTTTATAAAAACGCACTTAAACATTTATAAAAAGTTAATTTTAAAATAATAAAATTATTTTTAAACTCTCTCCTTCGTTCTTTTGTTACTATCGGTATTTTATAATTAAGAGAATTCATGTTTTTTCATCCATTAATATGATTCACTGCGCTGACCTCATTTACTTCTGACTTGTATTGATAAATGATTTTCTCTTTCGACAAATTTATAGGGACGAGTTGGAAGAGTAAACAATGAACAAATCAACATATGCATGCACTAAAACTAAAGTATAGATGATCGTTTCATGTTACCGTGACTCTCTTTAAAGAAATGGTTGACTGGTGTAAGGAATGTGTAGACTTCAAAACTGTTTAATCAGTTTACATTTTGTTTTCATTTGACTTTTTTTCTGAACGAAGGTTCAATATGTTCTTCTAACGCAGGTCTACTGAAGTTGCTGATAAAAATAATACGTGGCAGGTATTTCCTACTGCATTAACAGAATTAATATGACTTTCAACTAAAATTAAAATTTCACAGATATCTCCTGAGCACTGGTTTTATGAATTTTCTCAAAAATGGAATAACCTAGAATATTTTATTTCAAATTTACACCTGGCATTGGTGGCTGGTAGTAATCGAGATCAAAGAACGTTGAAATATTTTTTTAAAGAGGTTTTTATATTTATCTCTGCCACAAATCTATGAACGATTCACTAAACAGTAAAACCTTTCGTAGATGACAGGCATTCATCCTCGACACGTATCCTGCTCAACGTAAGCGTTTCTTGTGAAAAATTATCTTGTAACATTTGCAATAAGGAGCTTCGGAGTTCGTAATCCACTAGTAGTCACTACAGTGCACGCTTAAAATGTCGCTGAGGGAAACGTTCATGTAAAACGTGACGATGGTAACTGACCGACGATTCGATACTAGAAGGATGACCTGCAAAACTGTTGAAAACTTTTACTATTGTACCTTTTGTATAATGTTTAATTATGCAGATAGTTTTGTCTGTCAGTTCTTTGTGTGATTTGTCCAGTTGATTATTATCTTTTATCTCAGAAGATAATATCTTATAAGATAGACAGATAAGATATCTTAAGTAACCTTCTGGAGCGTTTTTAATTCTACCTGGCTAGAAATGGAAGAGTGATATTTCTGTGCTTTATTCTGCTCTTGACATTTTTCTTTGAGTTATGTCAGTAGTGCGTCAGGAAAAAAAACAACCTTTTCATAGTTATGCGACAATTAGTTCTAAAACTACAGATTCTCAAGAAGGTGATATTGATACTACTTTGTTCAGTAGAACACTTGTGACGACAATGTGCTCATGAAAGCGGCATATACGGACTATATTTTACCAGATCTTGAGCGGAATACTATCGGTGCATATGACTTTACTAGTGAAGGCAAAGAATGGAGGATCCTCCAAATTCTCTAGAAGATCAATGCCTCCTGATTGTTGTCAAGACTGGTACGTGCTTATAAAATACTGGAATATACTGAAAAAAGATTTAACGTATTTAAAATGTTGCCTCTGCTAGCAGAATATCAATCTGAAAATGTTAGGTAAGGAAAAAGTTATCTTCTGGGAGAGATCACTTTTTTCCCCTTTCTAACCTGAGAGATATCTAATCTACTCCCTCATCTTTTAGCGGCTATCAACAGTCTTCTGTCTTTAACTGCACTACAGAATGCCTTGTTTAAACTCCTTTGAATTTAGAAAGTACATTACGATGGTGCCTTACAAAATCTGTTGCTTCCTTCTTTTCAAGTGCGATCTGGGAGTACCTATCAAGATATGTTGGCATACTTTACTGTTAAGGTATGACCTAGGCTATATGTTTGCATAAACTGTTTCTAACATGAAGATGCCTCTTCAGCCTTGGCAAGTAGAACTTCAGATGAGAACTGTTGCTATTTATTGTTATTGCGTATACGAGAGGCTCTGAGAGTCTTTTCTTGGATGAAGGTATTATATAAAATTTTATTGAGGAGGGTGGCTCTGTTCGATGATCTGACCGAGTAGCTCGGGTTAACGAGCTAAGATGTATTGAATCTTGGTGTGAAATCTTGAAGATAGAAAAAATATTTTATGTTTTTGAGAAAGACATATCAGCCCAGGTTAACATAAATAGTGTTTTAGTTGTTTATGTTTAAAGGTCTGATTAACTTAGCTCTTCCACCCCCATTATTTAATATTTCCGACAATATGGAAATATTTAAATTATTCTTTTCTCTGTTATTTTATATTTTATATTTCTTTTGTGTATTTCTTAACTTACGATTTTGTCATATTAAAATATCAAAGAGGAGTGCGTTCTCGTGTGTTTCTTCGTAAATATTTTATTTCATTTTAAATCATTTGTTTTACTTTTAAAAAATGAATCAATTGTGTCATTTACTTCTTTCTTCATTTACTTATAAAGTAGTAATAATTTGTAAATATGGGTTTAGTTAGAATTTTCATAGAAAGTGATTTTTGTTGAATGTAGCATCAAAAATGACAAAATAAATTATGAAAGGGACAATAATGAAGCAAATACAGTTAAGCTAACGATAATTAATGCCTCCCTCTTCTTCCACCTTTTCGGTCTACTGCAATGTTTCTGTGTTTTTTCTGCAAAATAAATAAATATTGAGGTTTTTTTTCTTACTGTTTACACTTAACCAAAGCTGAAGAATTGATCGATCCAGACATTGTAATTAATAACTGCAAATAATCGTATTCAGTTCCCCTAGGTCTCTATAATTGAACCTATTCTATTTCCGATCTTAATCAAGACCTACCCGATATCATCGGCTCCCCTCCAGGTAGGAAGATGACTAAACTACTTCTTCCTGTCTTATAGCAAATCAGAGAAAGTGAAACTGGCAACTGCTTTCGAAAAGGAACTCAAATCAGTGGTTATCTAGAGCAAAAAATGGCTAGTAAATTTTAACGCGTTTAAAACAAAACTACTTTCATTTAATCACCACAGTGAAACTTTTTTACCCGCTATCAGCATGACTGATGCTAACCTCCAGAAGTGCAACACTTTATACCTTCTTCGACTTACGTTTGCCACTGACATATAGTGGAGTAATTATATTGAATCAATTATTAATCAATTATATTGAATCAATTGCCAGATTTACTGCGAAGAAGGTTGGTTCACCGTTCCCATGCCAGGCAATTTTTCTCGTCAGAACCCTTCTTCCATCGATTCGTTTGTGGATTGAACACTGCTACCATATCTGATCTGGTGCTCCTACTTTATATTTCGAGGTTATTGACAAAATTAAAAAAAGAACCTGTAATGTAATCGATCTTGTCTTGGCAACTCGACGTCAGTCACTTTCCCACCGACGTGACGTGTATTCCCTCAGTTTTTTCTACAAATATTTTCATGGCAATTGCTCTGATGGGCTGTTGTAGGGGCCTCAGCTATGTTTGTCAAATTTGGCCTTGTGCCAAACACAACCGAAGTCCCCACAATTTAAAATATCAGAAGGTTGATTGAAGGTTGGAAGAATAAAAGTGTTTTGTTTGTAAAATAAGTGAAAATTTATTAACTGAACAGAATAACAAATTTGTAAGAAGTAAAATGTTCAAATATAAAATGTACGGAGTTAAATGTTCCAGAGAAATAGTAGTTAGGGGTTAAATGAATTCAGAGCTTATAGTTGATAGTTGCAGAATGTGTGTATGTAGAAAGATTAACAGGTTATTAATAAAGTCTGTGTTCCTTTTTTTATGGCTAGCGAAAAAGTGAAATGAAGGTGAAGAAATGAAGGAAAATGGTACTTATGGAAGTTAATTTTTAGGAGTCATTTGTTGCTTTGTTTGGTTAACGGCGTATGAGTGAAGACGAAGAATGGGAAATAGGAAGGAGAGGAATAACGAATTAATTTCGACAAGGCATGTAGGTTTTGGCGTTTTGAAATCTCTCCCTTATATTGTGACGAGGTCCTTATCAGATCCCTGCTCCCATCGGACTGTCTTTGGCCAGTCAAGAGACGTGGATAAGTAGAGAAATGCAGTCACGTGATTGGCTCGAACCGCATACCCATTTTTTTAGGTGTTAAGAAAATTTTTTCATAGTTCAATTTGCTATTTCTATCCAATCATAAACCAGAATCTTAATTTTCACACCAGCTTGTGAAATTTACTTTGGTCTGGTTTTTCCAAAATATTTTCAGTCATTCTGATCCGATTTTGCAAGTGTGTAATGTTACTTTTCGTGTTTCAGTTAATTATTGGGTGATATAAGATTTGTATCCTATACTGTTCTCATTAGTGTCTCGACTGCATAAATTTAGGTATGTTACTAAATTAACAACTAGGTCTCACCGTTTTACTAACTAGATGCAACCACCAGTTTTATTCTAGTAATTCCTTTTCTCTCACTTCCCATCTGTGAAACTCTCTTCTGATCTCTTACTTCCTTGTCACCTACGATCTTCCAAAATATAAATCTCCATCTTCTATCTTTCTGAACCTTTTCTTCATTTCTCACTAAAATCTTCTCATTCTCTTTCACTTCTTGTAATCTAATGTCTTCTTCGCATTATCACCTTGCTTGGGGGGGGGGATGATAAAAACGATAACTTTGATTGCTGGTAAGATACACACTCTATACAACAATATTTTTACGCTTGGATAGTAGTGTTTGAATTTAATTCACTTTATAGATTATTTAAGGCCAGGATGAAGGCTTTCAAAAATAGATTTACGCTAACCATTTTATATAAAGTATTCATGATAAGAAATAGACACATTGCGTATCCTGGAATTATTACTCGTCGTTGAAAACATTTTAGCATAAAAGATTTGATTTCTTCATTATTAGAAGCCCTTATCATAAAATTCCAAAACCAAAAAGTAATCCATTAGATAAAAGTATAGGAAAGAAATCTTATTTCCAACACAGTTACATACTCACGTACATACCACATTAAAAGACGCTGAAACTTTATTTTCTACCCAACAACATACTTACAAACATACCAAAAAGATTCCACAATAAAACACAGACCTTTTAAATCAAAGTGTCTCTTAGTTAGAAATTAACAACACCACGTAAAATATTTTACCAATAAGAGAAAACTAGTAAAAACCTATTTTCTTGAGTCTACTTTCGGTAAAACAAATTCTTACAGAAACCCACAGATTTCGACCTTCAGAGAGCAGAGGTGCGGCTGTCTACTTACGCCCAATTTCTACATACACTAAGTTCAAAAAAGAAGAAAATTAGGATAAAAAACTTACAGACGTATCCTGTCAGTCATTTTTATGAAACGTGTAAGAGAGAGAGAGAGAGAGAGAGAGAGAGAGAGAGAGAGAGAGAGAGAGAGATCTGATGCACAAATACAAAACTTATGTGTGTGATTTTTTATATAATTTTTTAACATGCCTCAAAATATTTATACACTAGCTATTATAATTATTGAATTTCAATATTGTCACAAGAAAAGTAACAATAGGTTACAAAATACAACCTTTTCAGTTCTGATGAAACATTTTCTTAAATGTCGATTTTGTTATCTGATCAGTTTTGTCAACGAACATACATATATAAATACATGTGTATCCACTTATAAACGTACGTATAATATACATGTATGCATATGTAATTTCATGCACGTTTTATCATGTTGAGTTAAAAAAAATTACTCATCGTTGTTGAAAAGACCTCGCCCATGTTGAGTTGAGAATAGGACAGCAAAAACATTCCAGTTCTGGCTATGTTTTTGTCCTTGTTTCTCAATCTAGCATGACGAGATACCAGATATGCTCTAGTTTGTTTTTTTTTTATACTTGTAACTTGAATAATTCGTTAAGGTCGAAATAAATCAACAAAAAATGAGAAAAAAAAAGTAGTCATATCGTTGTTAAGAGATGAATTTCATTGGGATATTTTTTACAAAAATTATCTTATTTTTGAAAAAGTTTTCTAAATAGAACTTTACGCTTTACTTTAGCCACTCAATTGTCCGAGTGTTAGTTTAATTTCTTTAAATGAAAATTTATTCCTTGCGTTGAGTGTGTTCGTCTTTAAAGGCTGACGTAAATAAGAGTGAAATTATGCATGCTTCTATGTGTGTATGTGCGTTCTGACAGCTCTAACAGATAAAGAAAAGTGCTATTTTGATGTTCTGAAAAGTTCTAGTGTGACACTATCTCACGCGGTGATGCTTTCGCTTCTCCCGCGGGGATACTTTCCATTGGTTGGTTTAAAACAACGGAGAGAGAAATTGATATTGGTGATATTATTAGTGTTTTATTGCGTCACGCGATGTGAGCTTAGGAAAAAAAAAATTTTTAGTACCATCAAGTGCTTCTAAAAGCACGGAAACATAAAATAAAGTTATTTTGGATAAATATAAATTTCTCGTCTTTCATGATTTTCGCCTCTTTTATGTTCAGTATGGATTTTTCTTAGATCTGATTCTGGAGTGTATTCCGTTAATCTGAAGACGCGTTGACAAAACAAGTGTCAGAGTGATTTGATAAGGTCACCCGAAGGTCAGGGCCGCTGGTGAGTACATCGGGTCCGTGCGAATCTAAAATAGAATCAAGCTCCGATGTGAGTTGGCAAAATCTCATTCGTTGAGCTAAAGACATCCGCAAATCGAGTGGGCGAAGACCGATTTTCATTGGCCGAAGACTGTGGGCCGGCCGGATCCCCAGAGAGGATCGAAATTGGTTATAAAAATAGATGCTCGACACGAAAAGTTCAGTTGGAGAGCTAATTGTTCAGACTTTGGGCAGAGTGCCACCGCCGCCAGTACCTCCACACACTCCGCCAGCGGCCGCTCCGATTCGGCACATTCCGTCAGATTCCGCCAAGAACCCAAAAGAACTTTGCTGTTTTAGAAGTACATTTCAACGCTAACGAAACTTAGATTAAACATTTCATTTAACGATTGGAAGCTATGATGCTTTTGGCGAACTTGCTCTCTCCGTTACAACCAGCATTTTAAACGACTGTATATCATTTCCGACGATTGTATATCATTTTCGACAACTGTATTCTTGGGAAAAGACAGGCATTGTTTTTTGTTTTTTTTTCTTTATATAAAGACATTCTGCGTAGCTCTCCAGGCGTGTTCGACTTCGTTCATTTATTTATTTATTTTTTTTTTGGTGCCGTGTTTATTTTTTTCAACTCATAAGTGTACACCAGTGTCCGGACTGGCTAAAAGGGACGACTATTGAAATTACACGACGAGACTTCTGGGATCTAATCACAACGTGGGACAGTGGCCCGTAGTTGCAAAAGACGTCCTGTAGTCCAGCTTTTGTGGCGACATCATCGGGCGGGATCGCCGCGACCGGGTGGCAGTGTCACGACCGTCAACGAGAACGAGCGTCACATGTGAGGGCAGCAATCAGGCGTGCTGTAGTATCACACTAGCTGCTATAAATTTTTCGAGAAGTTTAACCCTTAGAGGTCATGAGAAGAAGTGAGGGCTTGCAGAGAGCGTTGGTTATGTTTGCGAGATGGACTTATGTCAAACGTAATCAAGCTCACCGCATTTGAAACTGAAAGTATCAGCACAAAAGAAAAAAAAGGAGCCTCGTTTGTATTGATATGTGTAAATTTATTCAACGAGTAAAATGATATCACTTTTCGTTGTTTTGAAATAACACGTATCTTGAAATGTTTTTCTTTTGAATTTGAATTTTTAAGAGTGCAATTTCATAAAGTCTGATGAAATTCTTGTTTTGTGAAGAAAAACAAATCTGATGTCGCTAAGTCTCTTTCTTTTGTTGCTAACAAGTCAATGAGAAAAGGGAAGAATCATCTCGTGCGGTGTGATAGAGAAAGTGAGAGAGTTTGAAAAAGACATGTCACCTAGATGATTTGTCCGGTCTGGCGATCAGTGTCTCTCTGGCCGGAAAAGACAGAAATCAGGCGTATACGATTGTGGAAAATTGAATTGGATCAACTTTTGGGATGTTTTCCTTGCTGCTGATTGGCCAATAAATAAGAGGTTGTATTTATTTTGATTTTGCAGAGGTCAGCGCATGGTAAATTTTAGAGAGCCGACTGTCTTTTGAACTTTTCTATTGATGAATGTATAAATCTATATGATTGTTTTACTGGATCATGAAAAGTGTACGCATGCCTAAGTTCGGAATTTCTGTGCAATTCAATTTTACGAAATCCGACAGGTTTATCCAAAAACAGAAAACTTAATGTAGAGTTCTTATTGCAGAGTTAGACACATTTTCACTTTTACATGAACGAAACATCTCGAGAAATGTAAAATAAATGTAAATTTATGTAACCTACTCAAAACAGTGTAAGAAGAATTGATCGAAATCCTAGGAAAATATATGAAAAATGAATTTTTGGATCAAATCAACAACTGAGACACTAAATTGTTATTATTGATTCTATGCCTGAGTTGACACATGTTGACCAGCTGTTAATTGTGGTTCGATACTGCTATGAAGGAAACAGATAAGATTTTTTTCAACATTTTTACAAATTGAACATTATTCATCCACATCTATGCGTCCTGGTCTATGTAGGTGTGTACGGGTTCTCACAAACAATTACAGAAGAAGTAACAAAACTTAGGTTTTACTACGGACTGTTTATTCTTTCTTTGTTTCATTTTTTTTTTTTATATAGAAACTATAGGGAAAGAAAGTTCTCAATGTCTCTTGGCTATGTCCATTTTTGTTCTAGTCCAGAAGTTAAGTAACGATAAAAATGACTATAATGGTCGAGCTCGTCAGCTTTGCGCTGAGTTGGAACGACTAAACTGAAGGTTGTTTGCTTCGTTGGTAGAAGTTCTGAAAAACACACCCAAACGCAATACATTGTAAAGTGGAAAAAGAGCGGGGCCTATAGAATTGTGCAGATGACAAAAGTCTTTCCGGTTCCTTTATTACAAGCATTATGGGAAAATATATTTATTTTTCACTTCTTTTATTTTTTATTATTTTATTTACTGATTTTATTTCATTTTCTCATCACATATGTAATATGAGGAGTTTGTAGAAAGGACTGCAAATATGCATTAACCCTCAGAGGTATGGAAATTATGTTCAACCCATTCAATTAACTTTGTTGGAGAAAAACAATGTTCAGTGCCTGAAGTTGTTGAGTAGTTTAGCCTTATATAGGCACTATTATTAACTGTATGTTTTCTTCGTCAAGAGAAAGAAGTTTAAATACAGAGGGTAATGTCGATTTTTCTCTGAAAAAAGTGTGAATAAATACTGTAACGTCACAGACTTTCTAAAAAGCGAAAAATGTATTTTAAATCATTTAAATATTCACTTTGAACTTAAATTTTGGTAATATATAAAATATAATCGCCTAAAACTGATCCGAATATAAAAAAGAAATTTCCGTATAACTTTTTAGACATTTTTAATACATTGGCACGTTCACTCATCGACTCATCGAACCGTCATAAAAGACAAAAATGTAAAAACAAAATTAATAATCTTAAAAATCCAATATTTATCTTAGAAATTTTTTTTAAAATTAGTAACTGTAAGGATTAATCAATGAATTTGTGAAAATAATGCATCTTTTTTTTTATTAAAACATAATGAAAATAACAGTTATTTACGCTGGGTAGCCTACAAAGTCAGAAATCAAAATATAACGGTAAATTTTTGATTTAGTACCCGAAGGCCTTTATCACTTCAAATTTTTCCAAAACATTTTTATTTCCGTGCAAATGTATATGCTGAACTCAAATCGATAATTATCTATTGAAGAAACCTACTTTATTGATGTTAACGACCAGAAAAAATCGAACTTCTTGTTCTTTATCTCACCCCAAACCACCATTCTCATATCTAATTCAGTGCTGAATGACTTTAGGTGTGGGAAGCTAATTTTCGGCCTATTTACTTCCTTTGTGCAATTACTACGTGATTTGTTTTGTTTCGGAACTCAATTTCCGCTGAAAGTTGTGTGTATTTGCATGTTTTTTTTTCTCTTTTTTTGTGTGTGGGGTATATAGAATTTTTTAAGAAAGTTAACTTTCAGATGTATGAAAATAAGTGTAGTTTAATTAACCTTCAAATGCATTGCGTGTATTTGCGTGTTTTTTCTTCTTTTTTTTAAATTTCAGAAGAAAGTTAACTTTCAAATATCTGAAAATAAGTGATAACTGTAGTTTTACTTAACTTTCAAATATATGAAAATATATTTGCGTGTTTTTTTCCTTTTTTTAATGAAAATAAGTGATAATTGTAGTTTTACTTAATTTTTTCCGACGAAAGTTAACTTTTAAATATATGAAAGTAAGTGGCGAGTGTAGTTTAATTAACCTTCAAATATATAAGTACCAAAAAAGGAAATAAAAATACACGCAATAACCCTAACCCTAACCCTAAACCCAACCCCTAACTCTAACCCTAACCCAATTATTACTTATTTTCATATATTTGAAAGTTAACTTTCTTCTCAAATTAAGTACACGCAACTTTCTTAAATTCATTACCAAGAAAAAAAAAAAACACCCTAAATTTCTATTTGAAAGTTAACTTTCTTAAAAAAATTCTATACCCCCCAAAAAAGGAGAAAAAAAAAACAAAACACGCAAATACATGCAACTTTCAGCGGAAACTGAGTTCCGAAACAAAACAAATCACGTAGTAATTGCACAAAAGAAGGAAATAGGCCGAAAATTAGCTTCCTACGCCTAAAGTCATTCAGCACTGAATGAAATATTTCAAAGGTGGTTGAGGGTGAGATAAAGAGCGAGAACAAGTTCGATTTTTTTTCTAGTCGATAATAATAAAAAAAGGTAGGTTTTTTCATTATCTATTTGTTGATTTGAGTTCAGCATATACATTTGCACGGAAATAAGGATGTTTAGGAACAATTTGAAGGGATAAAGGCCTTCGGGTGCTAAATAAAAAAATTACCAATATAACTATCTCTTTCAATTAAAAAGCGCACGAAAAAAAAAAAAAACGAAAAGAAAAAAACTCAAATGACAAAGCTATTTTTATTTAGACCTCGTTGTTAGTGGGGAAACAGTGGCGGGCTGGCCAACTGGGATATCGGGAAATTTCCCGGTAGGCCCCAAAGATTATTGTAAAATGCTTCAAATTTTCTAGTATTTTATGATGCATTATTAACATAAATAAAACAATATTGAATAGATGCAACGTTTTTATTTACCTAAAACCTTTACTTTTATTTGATTCCTTTGAATACGTTTTGGGATTAAGTGGGCCCCTATACAAGTTTTTCCGGTAGAAAAATTCGACTTCATCCACTACTGGTGGGAAAGGATTTAGACAATTTTCAAGGAATTTACTCAACCATCCTTACTTGCGAGGGCAACTTTGGGTTTCGTTGGATTTTGCCCTATTATTGTTGTTACAATACATATCCGCCATTGAAAATATGTGAAGTATCTCTAAATTCACGTCTCTCTCTCTCTCTCTCTCTCTCTCTCTCTCTCTCTCTCTCTCTCTCTCTCTCATACACACACACAAGAAGGTCATAAATGACCTGAAAAAAAAAAAATCCTAAAAACCTAATATGTCGATTTTACCCGAATAGGTTATTAAGAGGCCAAAGAAACAATCATGTCATTTAATAGAAGGGTCCAATAAATGCTTTTAGAGTTTTTATGGCTTTAAAACAATTTCATTCACTTCTATAAACAAAAAGAATGTTAATTTTCTTTCGGACTTATTGATCCTGAAATTAAAAAAAAAAAAATAGGTCGATAAAACTGTTTAAAAGCCCGGCCAAGGAAAAATACTCAGGGTCAATTTATACTTCACTAAAAATTGTATTCACTTGCAAGTATGACTTGCCTTTTAAATTACCTGAAAAACCAGTTTTATCTGTTATCAAAAACCTGTAGAATCTTTGTTTCCTATTGAAAATGATAAAAAAAAAATTGATCAAAAGAAATATGTCATCTTCGAGAATGTTTTGTAATTCGCACTCATACACAAACTACAACACACTGGACAACGTAAAGACTTTAATGCAAATTGTATGAAAGTACAATAGTCATGAATGTAGAGAAGGAGCGAGATGGTGAAATTGTTAGCAAATTCGGATTAGGAACCAGTAATGAACGCGGATAAAATTAGATCAAGTGGTGCACAGGAAATAACCAGGTTCCTAGCCCTGATTTCAAGAACATCCAAAACATTTACAGACATGTAGATTGTCCAACCGAAAAAACCAGATCGACAACATAACGCTTATTAAGAAATTCGGGAATGCAGTTTTACATTGCAGATCATATCAAAGTGCCGACTATGGGTGCGATCACCTTCCAATGATATGTAATTTCAATAAAATTACGGAAATTAAAGAGAGCCAAGTCAGAACCCAAATTACAATACGACAGACATCGGAATAACCCGAATTGAAAAGAGATATATACGGATAGCGTTAAAAGCAAATACAATAAATTAAACGAAAATGGAAATTCTAAGTGGAACACATTAAGAGAAGATTTAACGACATCATCAAATGAGATTATCCACAGGAAAAATAAACAAAGGAATAAGGAGGGGGATATCAGTTGAAATTCTCGACATGATCAAAAAATCATACAAACAAAAATGATAAAAAATGCATCACACACACACACACACACACACACACACACACACACACACACACACAATTAGAAACAAATTCAAACAGGCAAAAGAGGGATGGCTCAATGAAATTGAAAAGTGAGCAAAGATAGAGAGAATGAGCCTCATACGCAAATATGGCAGACATTGCATAAAGGAATAAAAGAAATAACTGAACAAAAAATGCACTCATCGGTCGGATGAATTAAATTAAAAGCAGAAATATAAAAAGAAAATGTACTTAAACGAACAAATACGTTTGAGAACTCTCTCGACAATACACAGACATACGGATAGGTATTAGTGACGACATTGTGAGACACAAATTCCTGCAGGCATTACCGTCAACAATAGCTCCAGTAATAGCCTCGCAAAAAGATTTAAGCCATACCCAACTTGGCAGGTTAGCAGATAAACTGATGCCATTATTGAATAATGATAAGGCATTTGTTATTCAGCAACCCTTATCTACTAAGAATAACTCACAAACAAATTATAAAGGAAAATACAGCCAAGACACTTCAGCGTCACTAAATGTCAGGCCGTATCGGAATAACCAACGGACAAAAATTTGCAGAGCACATATTTATTTCACCAATGAAGCAAGAACATGTAAACCTTGGTGTAAATGGCCCAAAAAGAACAATATACAAATGTTGCCTAGTTCCCGACAAGCAACACCTACGGGAAGTGATTCGGAAAACTAATAGGGCGAACAAGTTCAGTCCCACGAGGTTCGCCGCTATTAGAAATTACCACAAAATTAGGGGCTACCAAATTAAAATTTATTGGAGATACTGGTGCAAGTATCTCAATATTATCAACTTCTGCAGTAAATGGTATTACATTAAAACCGACTCCCATATCACTATCCACTGCAAATGGGGAGAAAATAAAATGTTACGGATAAGTGAGTTTGGAAATTGGAATACCCTGTTTAAGGAGATCTTTTACTTGGACATTCGTGATCGCTGATATCACCAACCCACTCCTTGGACTGGATTTCCTCAACAAGTTTGGTATAATAGTAGACTGCAGTAACAAAACCATTTACGATCCTACAACAACCCAGAGAAAGAGTTTAAAAATATCTCCATCAGCGGTGAATCTAGTCGTGAATGAAATGGAGCTCCCGTCATTCATACGGAACATGATTAAAGAAAAATATCCGAACCTAATCACACCACATAAGAACAGTAACAAAAAACACTGCGGCGTCTATCACAGAATTTACACAGGAAGCCATACGCCAGTATTTGCAAAACCCAGGTGGCTTAATGTAGAAAAACTGGAAGCCGCGCGTAGCGAATTTAAAACCCTACAAAAAGACGGAGTGATCTCCCTTTCCAAAAGCGAATGGTCTAGCCCACTACATATAGTATCTAAACAAAGCGGAGGATTTAGATGTTGTGGAGACTATCGTTCTCTCAATAACATAACCAAGACTGACAGGTACCCTATACCAAATATAAACTCTTTTTCAGCAAAACTTGCGAACAAACGACGATTCTCCAAAATCGATTTGATTTCAGCCTACCACCAAATTAAAATGCATCCGGACGATGTAGCAAAAACTGCTCTCACCACCCCATTTGGACTTTATGAATATAATTATATGCCGTTGGATTAAAAAATGCGTCAGCTACATTTCAGCGGTATATGGACAAAATTTTTGAAGACATTGATTATGTTTATATATATATATTGATGACATTTTAATTTTCAGCAATGATGAGATTTCTCATAAAAAAGTCATTGAAACTGTTTTTAATATTTTAAATGAACACAATTTAAAAATTTCAGCCACAAAATCTGTTTTCAATGTGACTTCCCTAGATTTCTTAGGCTTTCATATTAGCATAGATGGCATTAAACCTACAACTAGTAAAATAGAAGAATTAAAATCTTTTCCTTACCCTAAGGACGCAAAAGGGCTACGCAGATTTCTTGGAATGGTAGGATTTTATAGAAAATTAATACCAAAATTTTCAGAGATAATCTTACCCCTATGTGAGAGAATGAGATTATTCCCTAAAGGCTCTTTCACATTAAATGAATCTGAACGACAATCTTTCAATTCTGTAATTAAGGAACTTAATACATCCTCATTAGCTCACCCTGAACCTAACTGTACAAATTATCAATTAGTCACTGACAGTAGTAATTATGCTGTCGATGTGGCATTGCACCAAATGGTGGAAGGAAATTGGAGTAGATAGACTATTGGAGTAGATAGACTAAACCATCGCCCGGTTCACACTCCACCCACGTCTATTGAACAGGTGAAGAGGCTCATCCCTTGTTTCCTGCTTAGGATGTGGTTTCTGGCTTTCTCTTTTCCAATCTTTTCACTCTTACATAGCCCCCTGCGCTTCAGTGGCGTTACCGCCTTGCTCGGGGTGATATGATTAAAAAAAAAAATCCCATACCGATCGGATTTTTCTCTAAAAAATTAACACAAACACAAATGAGATATTCTACATTCAATCGCGAACTTTTAGCAGCTTATTTGTCAGTGCTGCACTTCCGTTACCTCATAGAAGGTCGCCAAGTGCTACTTTTAACTGACCATAAACCATTGTGTGGTGCATTTTATAGTTTTAACCCCGCTAAATCAGACAGACAACAACGACAATTAGCTATCCTGACAGAATTTATTTCAGATGTTGAACATGTAAAAGGTAGTCAGAATATAGTTGCTGATTGTCTATCCCGACCAACTCTTGCTGTACAAATAGATGCGTGTGATTTACCTGCACTTGCAGAAGCACAGGCATCTGATACAGAAATTCAATCTTTTCAGGACTTAAAAAAATTCACCATACCTGGTGATAACCAATTTCTATGGTGTGACTTACCCCAGACCTTTTGTTCCATCTAAATTGCGTGAGTCCATATTCTATAGTATCCATTCCATAAATCACCCTGGCATTAAATCATCAATTAAGATGATTAAAGCTAAATATTACTGGCCAAACATGGATAAATCAATCAAAGACTTTTGTGCAGCATGCACAGCCTGCCAACAAGCAAAGGTCTACAAACATACAAAATCACCTATACAGACATTAGAAATACCATCAGCTAGATTTCACAGAGTCCACATAGATATAGTAGGACCACTCCCACCAGCAAAAAGCCCAAATAGCAGTTACATCAGCCCGTATAGATATATCCTCACATGTATTTAACGCACAACTCATTGGGTAGAAGCACAACCCACCAGTGAAATCACTGCAGCTAGTGTAGCTGAGGCTTTTATAAACACGTGGGTCACACATTGGGGTGTCCCGCTGCATGTTATAACTGACAGAGGCCGACAATTTGAAAGTGAGTTGTTTAGTGAAGTAGCAAAAATAATTGGTTTTTATAGACTACGAACAACAGCTTATCATTCTCAATGTAATGGTTTGATTGAGTGCATGCACAGGACCATTAAAACTGCTATTATAGCACGAAAAGAGTCCTGGCTCTCAGCTCTTCCAATAGTTCTTCTTGAGATTCGCAGTATGCCCAATAGCTCTGATTTTTCTCCTTTTTATGCTGTTACAGGCACACAATGTTTGCTACCACAGCTACTAATAGATATCACAAGCGAGGAGGCTATAACTCAAAAGTTCACAAGAGATTTACATAAAACCATGTCACAAATTGATGTGAGAGACTTCACCAAAAGAGTTAATAAGTCCGCAAAATCTTATGTCCCAGAAAAACTTCAAACTTGTGATACAGTTTGGATTAGAGTGGATTGTGTTCTAAGACCATTGGAGGCACCCTATTCAGGTCCCTACACAGTCCTTCAGCGAACACCTAAATATTTTCTGGTTCAGATAAATAATGATATGGATACTCAAGTTTCTGTGGATAGGTTGAAACCATATATAGAAGTACAAAAACAAATAGTAGAGAAACAACTAGAAGAAAAGATGAATAAAAACAAAACGCTTAGTGACTCAAAACAAGAAATAAATACAAGAAATAAAAAAGAAGAATCTCCCATGATAAATACAAAATCTCGTTCAGGTCGAAATGTTTCCTGGAAGAAATATAACGAGTACTATTATTAGTAGTACACTCCATTCTAAAGAGGGAACTTCTTTTATGGTTTATAAAATGGCGAGTGTTCTAAAAATAGAAAAAGATAGACACACTGACGCCAAGAATTCAAAATTGGGCGGCAAAATAAGGAACCATTTCTTTTGGTAGGAGTAGGAATAAGAGTAGGAGTAAGAAGTAGGAGTTAAGGACAGTAGTTTTGGGAGGAGATTTGAAAAAGAGAAGAGGCTAGTCAGTTGACCACTAGAGTCCAGAAGGGATAGGCTCGTTTACTACTAGCATCCCACAGTGAAGAGAATTTAGCTAGTCTGCTCCTGTATCCACACAAAATTTAAAGGTTGTAACTTGATGTAAAAACCTAAAGTTTTATACCAAAAATAAACATCATTAATTAAAGTTTGTGTTATCTTCTAATTATACCAAAACGAAGCAACACAACACCGTCCATTAAGTACTGTTGACAAATCTGGTCAAGAGCTCCTGCTATTCATCTCGAGGTTCTTTACAAAATTCAAAGCTGGATCTGCAACATAATCGATCTCCATTTAGCAGCTCGACTTCAATCACTTTCTCACCGACAGGATAGGGCTTCCCTCTGTTTTTCTACAAATATTTTAATGGCATCTGTTCTAATGAGCTTTTTTCTCTGATCCCCCGACCATATGAATTTATTCGTGCTACTATTCCTTTTTATGGTCAAAATATTAAAATGTAACTGCTACTTCTACTCCCTCAGTTTCTCTTCTCGCACTTCCCAACTGTGGAACTCCCTTCTGTATACCTGCTTCCCTGATAGCTACAATCTCCATATGTTTAAATGCAACATCAATTGCCATCTCCATCTTCCTAAATCACACTCACCTCCATAAATTCCATCCACTCATCCTTTCTTAGGCATCATGTACTCTGTTTTTTTTTTCTCATTGTAATCCCCTGCACACCAGTAGTGGTCCTATTGTGCTTTGCGTGAAATGATTATAAAAAAGAAGATGACAAAGTGTTGATAATAGACCCAGAAAATAAACTGCAGGAGCTCCTACAAAATGTAGAAAAATAAAGTGAGAAGAAAGGATAAAACATTATTGTAAGCAAACAGAATTTGTGGTTGTCAGCAAGAGGAACATCCCAAGATGCTAATGGCAATTTGCTGACCCAAATCAAGCAAGTACAAAAGTTTGAACACATAGAAAGTGTTTTAACAGAAAATGTGACATCAGTACCAGAAGGCACCTTGGAATTGTTAAATTGCTTTTCAACAGCTAAGTAAAGTATAAAGAAACAGGAAAACTTTATGAGAAACAATGAGAAGAGTGCTGAACTGTTATGTAATATCATTCCTCCTATATAGCGGTGAATGCTGAACAATCTTCTCACAGATGATGAGGAAACAAGGCAATAGAAATGTGAATGTACAGAAGGATAGTGAGACTACTATGGACTGAACATGTGAGTAATGAGAAAATTCTAAGAAAAACAAAAAGGCACTTATAATCAGAATCAGAAAGAGACAGTTGAAATCTTTATGACAAACAATAAAGAAAGAGTGATTGGAGAATTTGACACTCACAGTACACTGAAAGTAAGAGAGACAGTGAGAAACAGCAATTAATCTTGTGTAAGTGATTGGCGAGAATAGGAAGGATGGTAAAAGAGAAACCTTCTTTAGAGCCACAAAGAGCAGAGATAATAAGTTGTGAAGAACTATAATCACCCACATACCAGAAAGAGGCTGTGACTTATATTTTTTTTGTCTTTGATGAAAACCATTTCTTCGAGTAGCTTGAAGAAGCACCAAAGCAGCAAGCAAATTTCCCATGAGGTTTAATTTAAATCAGTTAAGGCACATTGCAGAAAAATGCCATTTTATTTGTCATGTAATTTATTTTTGGAACATCTTTTTGCAAAATGATTCTTTTCACCTTTTCTTCTCATGTTTTGACATTTATATTTATATACTCTATTACTGAGATGAGGTATTGTAATTATTTACACTATTTCCATTGTTTGGATTGTTGTCTGCATCTTGCCATATTCCCAATATTTAGGCCATTGCATGCTCCACCCTTCTTCAGGTGTTTGAAATTTTGAATTTCTTCATTAAGAATTTGTTCCCATGGATATAGACAGATCGACTGTAATGCACGAAGTAATGGGTTTGGATCGCCATTCCAAATACCTGAAGAAGGCCTGAGCATACAATGGCTGAAACATTGTGAATATGGCTACAAAGATGAGGACAACAATTTAAACAATGTAACTAGCGTAAATAGTTTCAACATTTCTCATGTTTCTGTATTTGTCTTTATTTCACCATTCTGAATTTGCTCTTATCTTTTGCACGAACTGAATCGACAAATTGTTCACTAGACAAATTTTACAAGTAACAAGTACCTTATCATCTCTATTTTTTTCCAGTTTATTGGGAGATTTCTTGCTTTTACAGTGAAGTGGAAAGTTTGTGATTTGGAAATCATTCGAATAACTTTCACCACTAAAGATCTTGAATACATTTAAAAAAAGAAGAATAAAAACACTGACGTGTGTTCTTCTATGCTTAGTGTTGGTTGTTTAATGTGGGTTGATTTTCAACATTTTGCTACTGTTTTGCATTTGATCTACTTGAGTGTCCGTACCAAACAAGCTTACTAAATATTGTGTAAAAAGAAAGAGCTGAAGTGAAAGAAAACAGTAAATGAAAGACAGAAAAAGATAAAAGAAAGTGTCTTTGAGACATTATCTTTTTTAGTTAACGGGTGTGGTCCTGTGTGCATGTGTGGTGTTAACATCTAAAGATAATAGCATCAGTGATTAACAGTGAAAGTGAAGTGCATAACACTGCCAACTCCCTCCAAAGTATTATCTGTACTTCTTGACAAAACATAGAATAAAAAGAAAAGAAAGAGAAAGAAGGAAGAGAATTTCAAATCTCTCTGTAAAAAGTATGTTTAGTTGCAATAACAAAAAAGTGCAAGAAGATTCTTACGCTGAGTGAAATTTGCAGAGAAACAAATTTTTATTAATCAGACAAAAATATTTTTACAATATACAAATTGTACAAAATAAAAATTTCCCTTGTGCGATTAAAACTATCAAGGCAGATTAACAGTTGTTTGCAATAAAAATCTGTTTTCTCTTAAAAAACAACAGTTCATGAAAGGAATATTTTTTTCCTTGACAACAAATGAATTTCATTTACTTTCTTTTAGAACAACAACTTATGTAAATCAATTTTCTTAGCAACAAAATAATTTTACTTCAAGAAGTTCACAATTCAAAATGTCAAATGTTCAAGGGGGTGAAAAAAGGTGATCTAACTTGGGCAACATTGGTGCTCTCAGTAGTCAAGTTTGAGAATAGGTGTTCTTACATCTGAGATAAACTCACACAGGTTTATGAAAGACATTTGCAGGAGATAAACTCGTAAGTTTAGAAAAGACACTCACATATTAAATTTAAAACCTTCTTCACTAGCAATAGGGACTACAGCAGTTGTTTATAAATCCTTACACACGTGGTTAATTTCTTTCACAGCAGCAGGAGTTACATGCCTGAGATGGTCATTCTTTTCTTTTTCAAATCACAGCCTTCACACCCAGGTGTGATTTATTCCTTTCTGATCCAAGGCAGCAGTTTTTATCATCCCATGTCACAACTTTCTTGCTCGAGTCATCTCTTCTCATCACAACCTGTACATGCCTGAAACAGTCAATCCTGTTTTCCCAGACAAGAGCTTTCTCATCCGGATGTGGTCCATTTCTTTCTAACTTTGCAGTGAAATTGTCCCCTCTTGCATAGCAAACAAGTGACTTTAACCAAATCGTAAACAATACCTTAGAGGATGGAAGCGTTTTATCTCTTAACAGTCACTATCAAATGAAACAAAAACAAAACTGTCAATAAAGAAAACAATTGCCACTATAGAAATAATGGGCTTAGAATATACATAGAAAACTGACATTGTGAGAAAAATGTTATTAAAGTTTTCAAAGAGCTTTGTTTGAAACTTGAAGTGAAAACAAGCTATAAGTTCTTTGAATATCTAGATATAAAGCTAGACATTAAAATTGTTGAATATCTAGACATTAGCTATATGGCCTAATGAGATTAGGTCATATAGGAAACCAAATACACTATTGTGTTGTGTAAGTACATTGCCCAACCACACCAAAAGCATCCTGAAACAAATATCAAAGGGTATTGAATATAGGTTATCAAACAAGTTGAAATGATATTCAATTAAGTAAAGGATGATTATGAAACAACATCGGCATTTATGGCGCATAAATGTTATTTAAGTTATAGTGAAAAGAAACACCAGGAAAAGGAATGAAAAACACTAAGAAAAGAAATGGGATTTGATTTATACCAGCATTCAATTTGCCAGTGAAAACAAAATTTGGAGTATAATTTTTAAACTACTAGAAAATATTTCCCTAAGAAATCTGCTTTGCACAGTAATTTTTAAAAAAATAATATTAAATTAAGTTATAGCTGTTTGCTCAATTTTGGTAACTTGGTGAAAAAATATAATAATAGGATTCTGAATTGAGAATCCAAAATGAAAAGTAACATGCATAATTGAAGAAAACCTGATTAGTACCCTCTTAATGGGAACTGCTTGATGAATAATGTGGTTTTCAAAGCAACTATTGAGTTTGAAAACCTCTGGGGGGAAAAACTATATTGAAGAAACCTTTTGAACAAAGATTCTATAAATACAAAATATTGAGAGAGGCATATAAATATAAAAACACTACTGCTGTTTTGAAGTGTGTGTGATGGGAAAGAAAAGTTAAAAAAGCAAAAAATAAAACTAATGCCCTTGTTAGCAACTGAAAAACTTAAAAGAAAGGTAAGAGCTATAAAGTGGGATTTGACAATTGCTAGTTATACCAGGAGGTAAAACTAAACATAGCTATATTTAAAGAACAAGATTATTAAATAAAAAAAGAGAAATAACATTAAGGTGAAGAAATTCATTGAATATACTTAATGCCTTGCTTTGAACTTGGCTGAAAGAAAAATATTTGAGTATTTGATACATTTATGTAAATTATAATACTTTTTAAACTTACGATGATGCTTAAATACTGTGGTTACTCTGCACTTTTGTTATTATATATATATATATATATGTGTGTGTGTATTGATCCTTGTACTTGAAGCCTGCAAACCGAGACTATATTATTTCAAGGAATATTTGCTTTTTATTTATTTAAAAAATCCTACAATAAATATGTATGCATAGACGTAATTATGTTATTTTTCTTAAAAAAAGAAAAAATTTGAATATATTCAGGAATTTTTCTATAAGTCTGTCATTTTCAATCATTTAATTTTCTTTTTTTCCTTCCTTTCTCCTGCATTCTTGACTTACCAACATGATTGATGCCACTATCTTTAATGTTATTTTCTTATTCAACAATTTGAGCATAGACAATAAAATATAAAGCAGCATAACATTTTTGATTTTTTATAAGTGCAGTGACATCACAAAATATAACTGTCATCTTTTGTCAACTATATATTTGTATTTACTTGTATATTACTCATTAAAAAAATGATGTATTATTTATGTGTAGATAAATAATTGCAAATATCCAAATATACAGTAAGGAAAATAAGTATTCAATACACATCACAAAAATGCATTTTATTATTTACCTACATATACAAAAAATATTTATCTTAAAATTACACCACATCTTTATAATAAAAAACTTTTAGCATATACATTTATATAAAATTATGAAAGATATGCTTAAAACATATAAAGCAAAAACAGTGTTCAATAACCATTCATAATAAGAGTGAACTAATATTGTTGGAAAATGTAAATTTATACATGTTTAGTACTAAAGTGCTGTAGGTTATTTTAGAACATTCTAAGTAGTCGTTAATATTTTGGGGATTATGGTATCAGTTGACTGCTATTTAATATTGCAGTAGTAAAAATAATGCCCAAAAACTAAGGAACATTCTACATACTTCAGAATTACTGTAATTAGTCTTTATTGTAAAGTTAAAAGTTACAAAGCAATTGGTAAACAATCACTTGATTCATTTTCATTGATTTGATAGTTCACAAGTGGAAGAAACTTGGCTCAATAGTGACTGTTATCCATTGAAAGATTTCCACCCAAACTTCAAGCAGAATTGTTAGAATGGTAAAGGAACAACTGCAGTTGTCAGAAGATCAAGTAACAGGAAAAACATTTACACTTCAAGCTGTCAGTAGCACACTCTACCAGCAGCATCACTTGCAATCTTTTAAAGCAAGTAAAGTACCACTTTTGAAAAAAAATAAAAAAATAAACGTATGTAGGCACATCTAATGTTAGCTAAGGAGCATTTATATGTTAGATACCTATCTTGGTTTGCTGAAACCCAGAAAGAATTACTTGGCTTCAATTCAATTCATATTTGAAGAATGAAGAATTCAAGCCAAATCAATCCATTTCTGAAGCATTAATGAAACAATATAATGGTGTTGACTGTTTTTATTACATGGTACAAAATGACTTCACATAATTGAAGGAAAAATGAATAGAGACCTATACTAAACTATATTAAAATAAGAACCAACCACCTTATAATCAGTCAAGGTTTTAAAGATGAAGCACTGTTGCAGTAGAAACAATAATAACAATATTTTTCATGAAATCACTAGTGTATATAAAGTTTACCTGCACTGTAAAAAGATGATGTTGTGATTGCATTATATATTTTTTTTAACATACTACCAACAATAAAACTAGTGATGTTGAAATATGGGGATGTGAAGCAATCTATTGAAGTGCCCTCACCTCCATTGAAAATGCGTCACTATGCTTGTCAGTTTAGTAATTTGAGCAAAATAAAGATCTACCTTGAAAAGTGGTCCAAAAATATCAGTAGATGAGTGTTTGAAGCTAATGGCTATTTATTTATTGTATGAACAAACACTTTCCTACAATTTATTAGACTTTTTAAAATTTTGTTTTGTATAGGAGATTGAATACTTTTTTAATTCATTTTTAAAAACTGTCTTTTATATTCTTACATAAATGTATTGAAATTTTACCTTATATTTGAGGTAAGTAGTTACTATATGTGTAGGTAAATAAAACAATAAACTGATTTTTTGTATCCTGTATTAAATAATTATTTTCACCTCTGCATTAAAATGTCATATGTGTTTGTGCAACACTGTTCATAAAATGCACAGATACTAGACTGATTTGAGGCTGAGGCCGAGAGAGAAACACTTACATTCAAATAACCACTCTGATCTTAGGCAGAAGTACTGGCCATAAATAAGTCCATCATTTTTTATGCTTACTAAAATATTGCACAAGAATTATACGGAAACTTCTTTGAAAGACTAATGTTTAAGATAGAAGAATAGATGCAAGACAGGCATTAAAAAAAGTTAATCATCTTAATCTAATAAAAAAAATCATGATAATATTTTGGTTCTCTGGAAGATTTTAGAAATCTATGCAATACACAGTTTCCCAAATCAGAAACAAATAACCCATATTATTTATAATCATTTATTAAACAGAAGTTTGAAACAACTGCAAAGACAAAAAACAATTTTGTTACGATTTCAATCATTGCTTAAAAGTAAACTGAGCAATTACTATACCATATGAAAACAAATAAAATCTTAAATAAAATCAAAATTAAATAGAATTAAAAATATATTTTTTATTTTTCTCTCGAAAAAGTTTGACAAATGTTTTTATTGATTTAAATTGAAAAGAAACTGAAACTTTTAATAGGACACTTTAACTGAAATATCCAAATTTAACAAAAATTTGAAATGATTTCTATGAATTTTCATAGAAATCAGTTAAATTTTAAAATTTTGATATTTAAGTAAAAATGCTCTATTAAAATTTCAAATTGAAAATATTTTTCTAATAATTCAGAAATAATCATTTCTAATTTTTAGACAAATTTTTAAAAATTTTGTTTATTTATATTATTAAAAATTATTTTTAATTAAAAATTTAATTTAAAATTGTTTTGAATAAAATTGTTAATATATTTTAAAATTTATTTTGAAATAAAAACTAAACTTTAAAATTTGTAAATAAAGTTTCATCATTTTAATCTTTAAAGTGTAGTTTTAGACCATTTTAGAAAACAAAGACCAAAAATATGAAAAAATATTTTTGAATAAAAGACAACATTCTTCAATTCTTCATACTTTTACTTCCTGGTAGAATTTCAGATGAAAATCTTCTGATTATCCAGATACCAAAGTTGTTCTAAGAATACATGCAGAGTTGGATGAACTGAAATAAATAAAGAAGAAAATGGATATATATTAAAAATATGAAGAAAATGGACATGTGAGTATGGATCAATAAGTCTATAACCTGATATATTTATTAGCTAAGATATTTCTGAATAATTTTTAATCTATATGGTTAATATTCACCACTAAATTAAGGAGAAGAAACAAGACAAAAATAGAGTTTATATCAAAAATGAAATATTTCAGCATATACTTTTTCACTATTGAGAAAATGACTTATGTAAGGTTTGAATGATAATATCCACTGTTAGCATTTTATGTAAAGTTTTATTGATAACCATTTTTGAAATATTATGTAAGGTTTGAATGATAATAATCATTTTTAGAATTTTATGTAAAATTTGAATGATAATATCCATTTTTATAATTTTATCTAAGGTTTGAATGATAGTGTCCATTGTTAGTATTTTATGTAAGGTTTGAATGATAATATTAATTTTTAGCATTTTATGTAAGGTTTGAATGATAATATCCATTGTTAACATTTTGTGTAAGGTTTTATTGATAATATTCATTGTTAGCATTTTATGTAAGGTTTGAATGATAATATCTATTGTTAGCATTTTACATAGAAATCAAAAGTAAATGCCACTTAATTATACTTAATTATAAAACTTGTCTAAACAGAAAAAAGATATGAATAAAATAAGTAAAGAACAAGAAAGAAAAATGTGTCTTCAATCTAACATGATTCTCTTAACAAACTTCTTCAGAGATTTTTTTTTTTTAATTTTCTAAAATTTTTTAAAAAATCCAGAGACAGCATGTTGATTGAGATTTGATTTCATTGGTCAGATATATGTCATGGATAATAAAACAATGGATAAATATTCTCATGTGTAGAGAAATTATGAAAAAATTTCAAATAATATTATTATATTCTGGAGAAATATATAATGATACCAAATATGATGTCATGTATTTCTATAATAAATCTATTTTTCATGTAATGGTCAGAAGATAAATGAAGAAAATCAGAAAAGAATGTGTGTTTAGCTTGATTGCTGTTTATTACTTTTATAAAAAGAAACTGTAATTATATAATAATATATAATGATTTTGGTTTGGCTGTTTTGTTTTTATGGCATATCAACTTTAGCAGGTCATTTATTGCCAACTAAATTTTTTTATTTATTTATTGCTGGCAATATCTTTTTCTTTCAACAATTTATTGTTGTTTTTATATAAGTTTTGTGTCTAGTAATACATTTTTCTTTTCAAGTATCAAGATTAATTGGGATTTGTTTTTAAGGGCAGGGTCTCCAAGTCCTACCCTGTTATTTAACCCATAACTGGAGGGAAGGGACAGATTAATACCTTTTCTAAGGGTACCAGTGCTTAAGTGAATGCAGGGTATTCAACTGGAATTCGAACTTGGCTCACCGAGTTCTCTTTCCAAGCCGATATCCACTGCACCACAACACACATCCATCACTATATGCTTACAGCACCTGGTATTCCCAAGCAGTCACCCATCTAAGTACTGACCAGGCTCAACGTTGCTTAACTTTGGTGATCGAGCAAGAACCGGTGTATTCAACGTGATATTGGGCGTAAGCCAATATATAATGAAATATATATATATATATATATATATATATATATGATTATTATATATATATATATATATATATATATATATATGAATGATTATTAAATATTTAATGCAGATATGTATTGTTAATAATAGCCATTTTGTAAAATAACAAAAAAGATTTGATAATTGAGCATATATAGAAAGCAAAACTTCAGAATGGAGTTGATAGCATAAAAAGATATTTATAAAGTTTGTTCATAGAAGATAAATTTTTGCCAGACAAAATATTTTTGTTACTCAGGATCTTATTATAAAAAATTATTGTCCACATTAGTGTGTACTTTGGTATAATGGTTTAATTGATGGCAAATATTTCTAGAGCTTTCCTGTAACTAAAACCTATTTAGAATAATTATCATCAATTTTTTAGGCATAAAAGGAATGAGAAAAATAACAATAATCGGCTCTATTTTGAGATCATGTTGGATGTTAAAGTATAAAATTACGATAAAACTGAACAAATAATATTTAAAATATGGAAAGATGTTGCAAAAAGTTTTATAATGTTTATATTTTGAAATAAATAAAAGGCAGAAAAAATATACATTGAAGATATTGAACTGAATCTGAAATCTAAAATTTTTAACTGTGTTGGGTACTATAAACAGCATTTTACTGCAATGTCTATTCTATATAATGTTTTATACGAGGATCTATAAATGTAGTTTTACTTACTGAATTATAAAACACCATTTTACTACTAAGAACTTTAAATAATTTATTTGAACTTGTAAGTAAACACTTCTTTTCAATAAATTTAGAAAAAGTTCAACCAATTATTCAAATTTGCATCTGATTATCATTTTGTCTTGTGGAGTGATAAATATAGCATATAACGAAAAAGGTTTAATGATTTCCATCATTCAAAAAGATAAATAATTCAATGACAAAAGAAATTTATGCATTTATATTTGACAAAGCAAAGAATTATAACAATGCCAGAAATTTTTCTTTGATTTTCTTTTCTTTATTTATGAAAAATATGCAAACATTCTTTTTTGCATGGCATATTTGATAGAACCTAGTTCTTGACTCAGTATCTAGTGCTGATGATACAAGTCCTATTTTAATAGTAAGTCTGATCAGTTTGATAAGATCAAATTGGCAGCTGATCTCAAAAATAACTTACACTGTTAATTGGGGCAAGACTTGTTAATTTTAATGCCTGTCAAATGAAACTGCTCCCAATTAACCATCTGAGAGAACCGTTTTTGACTTCCATCAGCATGGCTGATGCTAATCTTCAGGAGAATGACTCCTTGTACCTTCTCAGGTTAAAACCTGAGAAGGTACAAGATTTGCTGCTGACATAAAGAAGAAAGATTATATTGAATCAATTGCCAGGTCTGTTGCTAGGAAGGTTGTTTCACTGTGTCATGCTAAACCTTTTTTCTTGGCAGGATCTATCTTACATTTTTATAAGTCTAACATTCATCCATGCATTGAATATTTCTATCATATCCGGTCTGGTGCTTCCACTATGTATTTAGACATTTGCTTTATTGACCCCCCCACACACTCTCTAACATAACATAGCTTCTCTTTGCCTTTTCTGTAAATATTTTCTTGGTAATTATTCTGATGTAATTATTCTATGGTACCTAAACTTTATGAATTTAAGTGCAGTACTAGAGTTTGAATTCCAATTGAATTCCTTGCATTCACTTACGCATAAATACCCTTGGGAAAGGAATTAATCCGTCTCTTCCCTCCAGTTATGGGTTAAATAATAGAACAGATTGGCTTCTATAACCTTGGCTGGTGACCAGTCTACTGTAGAAAGCAATGACAACATACTGCGAGATAAACTTCTACCCAGTCAGTCATGTCTCTTTTGAGACATGATCGCCCAAAGCATGTATCACGTATGGCACTTAACTGACTGACTAGAGTGGCAGCAAGGTCTCATCATTTTATAGTTGAAATGCCTAGAATGTAACAGTTTCTTCTATTGTACTATTGTCTATTGTACTTCTCATTTGTGGAATTTTCTTCCAATTTCTTATTTTCCAGTCAACTGTTTAAATGACTGTTTAAATGCAATATCAATTGTCATCTTCTGTCTTCTTAATTCCTGTTCTTTATTGTTCTCTCTTCTTAATAGTTTTTTTCCTCATAGTTTCTAACACCCAGTAATTTCTTGCATCTTAGTAGATTTATTTTTTTTGCTATAAAATGCATGAAATGATTAAAAAAGAAAAAATGTTTTGGAAATAAATTCAAGAAGATGGGAGAAGGTAAAAGACATTATTTTGAGATATTATTGTCTAATGGGAAACAAATATGGTATTTGAAGATAATCAGTAATTGACTTGTTTAAAAGATTAACAACGGCAAGAAAGATTATTCAATGAAAGAAAAGACTTAAGTAAAACAATAAAGTCTATTTGTGACTTACGTCATCCAAATGAAAGCCAGATATGCCACAATTGTTGGTCTCATGACTTTTAAAGGACGCTAAAGAGAAAACATTTTCATTAAAAAAGCATTATGAAAGAATTAACAGTTAGAGGATTAAACAAAATAAAAATTTACAATAAGACCAAATACAAACACACACACACACACACACACACACATGGTATCAACAAAAACAGATATTTTTCTTATCATATATTTAGCAAAATCTTAAAAAGTTTAAAAAATAGAACTTTACATACTCATATTTACTTTAAATAAATACCTGCAGTTATTATACCACAGGTATTTATTTAAAGTTATTATACCACAAGTATTTATTTAAAGTAAATATTATTAAAAGAAAAAAAATACTCTAAATAGAAAGCAGATAAAGTTAATCATTTTTTTGTATAATTTCTTATTGATAGCAATGAATCTCTTGCCTATTTTATTCATAGCTTTTCTTCATTATTTACTTTGAAAGTTACAATTATTATGAAAATTTCTAACTTATCTATAAATAAAAAATATTTTCTTGCAATGAAAAAAAGAAACTTCAATCAAAAGATATCAATTCACTTACCTAACATGGATTTCAAACGGATGGCACACATAACAAAATCTGCAAAAGTAATTTGTCCAGCTTTGTTGCTGTACCGCATCACCAAGGCCTGGAACGCATTATTGCTGAGTTTAAAGCCTGTTAGAAAAAATAAACAAATGTATAACAAAATCTATTGCCTTTTCCGAATTCTGTTATTTTAAGAACTTAAAAATAGGCCCATTATTTAAGGAAATAGAAAATAATGCATGTTTTATGACATGAAATATTTAGTGCATTTTAAAAAATATTGTCTAATCACTTTTTTAATATCTACTCTTGTGAAATTAGTCTTTTAGAGTTAGTGCCTCATTGAGTGCTTTATGAAGGTAGCTTTGTGACACAGTTGTCAAAATTGAATAGATTTATATTTGTAAAAATCTACAAAAATCAGTTCAAATATTGTTGTTCAAATTTATTAAACATATTTTTTCATCATTGATGGAAGGTAGAATAGGTAACTTACAAAAAAATCCAAACGAGAAAAAAAGTATCATATTAGCTGATGCTAAGATTCTTTATGTATGTGCCTTTCTCTCTGTGTGTCTGTATGTGTGTGGTATTGATATTATATAGAGGTTTATACATTATTATAGAAAATCTTTACAATGAAATCTTAAATTTAAATTTTTAAAGTCTTACATTAATCTTAATCAATATTTTCCTTCTTTTTGTTTTTATATCTATGAAGACTTAATCAAGTAAACTTTCTTTGCATTTGTCATTTGCATTCCCCTTCATTTTTATTTTATTAATCAATGCTAACATTTAGTCCTACTAAGAACACAGAAGTGTTCAAAAACATGAAGTTTTAATCTGCAAAAACAAAAAAAAAATAGAATAGTATAAATTTTCTGTATATTTATAGCTGTAAATTATTTAGATACCTGCATGTATTTCTACTCAAATTCATTTCCAATTTATAATTCATGATTTGATTTAATATTCAATAAAACATTCTCTGACACATTATTTCAATTTTGAAGCCAAATACTTACCAGAATGGTTGAGAGCTGAACGCAATTCATATGAATTTAGATTCCCACTTTTATCAATATCAAACTTTTTGAAAGTTGTCTGTGGGAGAAAATAATTATTTGAAATAACTGAAGGCTAAAAAACAGTATATTTTATTACAACTTGATTTTTAAAAATAGATTTTTGTAGGAATAAGAGAAATATGTCACTTTTTGTTACAATAATTGACTTTTGAAATTACTTTTATATATGATAATTTATTTTAACAATTGTCATTTTCAGTCTAAAGATATCTATGTGGTTGTATCTAATATGAAAAAATTAATGTTTGAAATATTTTATGGAGAAAAGACGACAAACAGAAAATATCATTACTATATGTGAAAATATCATTAATATATCTGTAGGTTAAGGTTTTATCTTTAATAAAGAAATAACATCTTATGCATTATACATTCATAAATATATTTTAAACTATAAAGAAGAAAAAATATTTACTATCTATAGGAAATTATGGTAAGTATTTTGTAATAATTGTCCAAATACTCATGTATTTAAAATTAAAAGTACTATTAGTTCTTTAATTTCTTGTATTAAAAGAAAGTTGTTGCAAACAACATTTTGGTCTAATTTGTTAATTTTGATAAAAGTTGTATTATTAAAGAAGAAAAAAATGTAACTCCTTTCTTGATCACTATCAGGTCATTTCACATATGTTACACATAACATTAAGCTAACATTACACATATGTTACACATAACGTTAAGCTAACACATGTAGATGAAAAAAGATTTGACATGACATATAATTATTAAAGAGGATACAAATTTGTATCATTTGGCAACATTTCAAGTTTTACAGAATCTAAATAGAGAATAATGTCTGCACTATCTGTCATGTATAACATAAATGACATTCAACTTTTATTATTAATGTTGATCAGAAGGAGATTAAAAAGAATGACTTGAAGTTTTTCAGTTTTGTACAACAATAACTAACACATGATGTGTGACGAAGAATGTCGTATGAATTACCTGCACAAAAATTATGTGAATCTTTGATATTCTTAATCACAGATAAATTTTCTCTCAAGCTAATATTATTTATCTAATGAAATTAGTAATATTTTTAAAACTGTAAAATTAGGAAAATTTTGAAATCATGCAACAATGCATACCATTACAGTTAAAGGAAAATAATAAAGGTTGGTGTTTATTATCATTTGTTAGAAAATGGGAAATTAAAGGCTTTATATCATTTTTTAATTTTCACATATTTTTTTCTCATGTTGCACATAGAAAATTTAAGTTGTGGATCGGGCAGTAGAGAAAGAATTAATATTATTAGTTAATAAGATACTTACCTTCCAGCGATAAAGATCTTTCCAAAGTGTTTGGAATTCATCAAAACCCAGTTTTCCAGACATGTCTCCCTAAACAATTAGTCAAGGAAAAGTAGACAATTTTTTTTTTATTTTTATGGTTGTCATTTAAGGGATTAAGATTCACACACCCAAAAGATCTTTTCCATTTTTTGAAAATATCCTTTTGATCAATAAAACATTGTTTCCAAACTCCATTCTCTTGATAAATATATATATAACTTAAAATGTTATTTTTCTATGGATACCCATATTTGAAATAAATGCCCTGTTTTTCTTTGTAATTTTTAAATAGTGTGTATTACAAGTGTGTACTCAAGGAATCTTAAAGAAAATTATTAAGATTTCTTGAGGACACAAGATAAGCTGATAGTTGTAACACACTCTATTTAAAAACTATAACTAAAAACAAAGCATCTATTTCAAATATGGATATCTACTAAAAATACTGTTTGAAGTAATAAGAAAAAAACAATTATTCTTTAGAAATTTATCAGAGAATAAATATATAGATATTATAGATATTATATCATTTATAAGAGAAACCTGGATATAAGATAGATTTTCTCTGGTCCCAAATTAGAGCCTGTGGTAATGTATATAAAATAGACCAAACCCGGATATATGAGAAACCCGGATATATGAGAAACCCGGATATAAGACAACTTTCATCCTGTCCGACAACTCTCTTATATCATGGGTTACACTGTATGTATGTGAGTGTGCGAACAAAATATATATATGTGCACATGGATGGATGTGTGTACATGTGTAAATGTAGGTGTATGCATCGATGCATTTGTATGTACATATGTGTAGGTATGGACATATGTGTATGTGAATATAAATGTATGTGTGTGTGAGTGTGTACATATGTAGGGTTATATGTGTATACATATTCATGCAATTGTGAGTGGCGTGTAATCATTTTATGGTCATTACCTCAGCCAAATGAAATTTCTTCACCTTGCCTTAATGATTCTTAACCAAGATAAGGCCAAAATCTCTGTTCTGGGTCATGTTACCTGATTTTCATTTCATTTTAAAAGAAATGTTTATTCCAAGAAAATATTTGTACTGAATAGAACGAATATAGTGTGGTCTAATGAAATGAGCTAATTTAGTTCATAGAAATGAATTATAATTTATAACCACTCTAAATGATGTGTTGAGTTTTCTTTTTTATATATATATATATATATATATATATATATATATATATATAAATGGAAATTACAGGGTTAAAAAAGAGGAAAATGACTTAAACAATCCTGGATACAACTCTGGGGTCATCCAGGTGGATTTGGATATGCCGAGATAATAATACCTGGACGGGACAAAATAATGGTAGTGTCCGATAGACCAAAAACCATGGCGAGGAAATGAAATAACCTAGATTAATGTCACCAAATGCGACGATTTTTTTTTTTTAATTTATTCATTTATCTAGTCATATCATATTTTTAATAATCCCAAATTTTTCATTAATATCATTCACTTTACTTTTGTATTTTGCTTCAGTTTTTATCTATTCATTTATCTTTACAATCCCCGTAGTTTTTTTTAATCAGAAATATTACAATAATATCATTCGTTTTAAATTTTAATTATTTACATATCTACCGTAATCGGTACGATTTTCGATTTTTTTAATAGCATATTCCTTCATCCCTATGGATTGGTATCTTCCACATCGTAATTTATGTACTTATTTTAGTATATTTAATGAGTTTTTTTTACTATCTAGTCATTTAGCTATTTTAACCATTCATCTTCACATTAATATCACGAATATCAATTTATTTTAATTTATATATTTCCGGATATTTACTGGAACCATGTACATATTATCATCACTGGACATTCATTTATTTGTGGATGACCTTATTCAAGAAATTTTTCCACTTCTTCTGTGCAACCAAAACATCTTGCATTCCAATAACATAGCAAATAGAGATTAGGACACAGGCTGGGGCCTGATCAACCTTTGCTGGGTCAACCTGAGGAGAAGGTATGATGTTTTTAAAGGACCGAAACCGTCAATGAACCAGGGTAACATCACTGATGATATGTCCTAACTGCATCTAAATGATGTATTTTTCAAATATATACACACACACATACATACAGTGTGTGTGTCTGTGTGTACAAATATATGAAGTGTATCTTTAGAAGAGACAAAATAAATAAAAAAAGAGACAAGAGGAAAAACTGTACTGAGCAAACATGTTTCATGCTCTGGGGGACTTTATCATTGTCTTGATAAAGTCCCCCAGATGACGAAATGCATCAGCTAAGTACAGTTTTCCTTTTGTACTTTTTTTTCATATATATGTATGTATGTATGTATATATATAACTGAACACTTCACTCAACCAGGACACACATTAGAAAACTGCAAATGTTTACTGATATATTCTGATTTTATTCTCACATACTCACGCAGAAAAAATATTGGATTTTAAAATTAAATACATATAGGCTAGGGTTAAATAGGGACTTAGGTATTTTGAATCTTTATAAATATTTCAATAGTTAAACATTTTTTAGATACACTTAAAAATTTTTCTTTAAAACAACATTTAAATTAAATGTATTATTACAGTTAGGTTTATGTTTAAGAATATTCAGACTCTGTTGCTTTCTGCATCACATGACGGACACTCCTTGCAACGGACGCTTCTAATTTAAATTTTAAAATCATTTGTTTCTGATGAAAGGCCGAGGCCAGTCTGAAATATCAAATATATATATATAATAATAGAAATAAACAAATACTGTCAAAAAAATACATTTTTAACTTACAACTTTTTAGTAGTTTTTCCTATATATATTAAAACAGTATATGTGGATTATCATTATGCTATATATATATATATATATATATATATATATACATATATATATGTAGGTTTCATTAAAAATGACAGACAAGGTGTAATGGTTAAGTTTTTTTAAGTAATATGATCTCATGAGTTTTTTCTTTTGAGGACATAAATTATATAAAAATTGTACAAATTTTTTGTTTATCCAAGCACTTTCGGCTATACTTTCAGCTTTTTAATTCAACCCTTAAAGAAAAAATGAGCAATCATGTCAGATCAAGTTCCAAAATAATTCATTGTAATTGTCTGTCAGCCATAAAATGTTCTGCAACTGAAAGAGTAATTCAACCCTCATAGAAAAATGAGCAAACATGTCAGATGGTGATCTTCTGTCAACCATAAAAGCTATTGTTGCTCAAGCAATAATACAGTACTTATAGAAAACTGGCCTTTTAATATGTATAAAAAGTATGCAGTTCAAATTTTACTGGGAGTTTTATTCTTTAATTCTAATCTGTGCTGTTTACTTACAGCTGTAAATTGTTTGTCTGAGTAGTTGTAATAAAAAGCAACTGAGAATTAAGATGCAATAAATGCAGGTCAACAATAATGCTCTTCAATAAGGAAATATAAACTTTTCTAGAGAAAATATAATCAATGAAAATTCAGATGTACAATTCATTTGCTATCAAATCAAGCTATAATTCTTGTGGGAAAACTTTATGAACTTTCATTGATAATTATGAAGTAAATAATGCTACAAAAAAAACTGAAAAACACTTTTCAAATTGTATTCATATCTAGAAATATAACAGCAAAATCTATTAATAAAACAATATAATGTTTTTGAAAGTTTAAATGTTTATAAAAAGTCAGTTTTGCGGCTCATATGCAATTGTAAAAATCTTAAATATCAATATATTTAACTTAAAATGCTACAATAAATGAAAACAAAATGTTGGAATGCATTTCATATAAAATGTATACACTTATAAATTCAAGAATATTTTGAAGCCCAAGTGACTAAATGATAATACATGTAATGTTTTAAAAACACTATTTTCTATTTAAAGGTACCATAAATGAAAACAAAGTTGAAGTACACTCAATCAAAGGCAAATGTTTTATAATGTTAAAGTGAAAATTCCATTAAAAATTCAGACATTGTTTATTTTTCATAATGAAAATTAAATGTTTTCTAGTTTGCCTTGATTTCTTTCAAAAATCATGTGAAGTATTCCGAAATTATTAAATATATTAGTGAGATTTTGTGGATGATCTGTAGATCAGTGTCTTGCTTGTTTTAAAGTCCTGGATCTGATACAGAATGGCTTCTTCTGTTGGCCACTTCTGTTGACTATTTCTGTTTTCAATTTGGAAAACAAAGGATACATCATGCAGTGCTACCATACTTCGGCAGGGTTCAATGCCAAATCCTTCAAAGTGAAATTCTGAAAGAAATGTAGAGATTTCAGTTACAAGATCATTTAAAATCCTTAGAGATCATATCTCTTTGCCAATGTTATAAAAGAAGCTTTTTCTTTCAGATGTATCAAATACCAATTGTAATCATGATTGAAGAATAATATGGTTTACAAGTTTGGTAAATTCATAAATATAATACATATATATATATATTTGATAAAATAACATTAGTTATGACAGCATTTTTCATTCAAAAATTAGTTTTCGGATGGAGAATAGGTTTTGTATGGGGTTTGGTAATGATTTGAAAAGTTTAACTGTATTGCATATAATTTTTATATATTAAGAATATTTTTACTAGAATTTAAAAATTGTCACAATTTTGTTTTATAAAACATCTCCAGACAAAATTATTAATATAAATAAAACTAAATTCTTTTTTCTCCTTTTGATGTTTAAACTGGATTGATAATAATCAAGAATAATTCTGAATATTTTCTTTCACTGTTGATTTCCATCCCACTAACTACTCTCAAAATGTCAGTTGTCCTCATTCCTTAATATTTTAAATAAGTATTACTTGTAATCTATTCAATGATCTAAGCAGTGTTTCCATACTTAATCTGTAAAATACATTGGTTTTTTTACCTTTGTTTAATCTGTTTCTATTTTCTTTTTCATATTTTCTTTCTACTTTTCTCTGTCTTAATGATTATCAGGAATCAGAAAGAGTGAAAAGAAAATTTATTAAAACAAATTAAATCCTGTTTACAGTAAATATCTCTTCCTTCTTTAGTGTTTTTATCCCTTCTTTGGCCTACTTGACCCAAGTAAATCATCTTAAAGAAATTATTCTTTAAAATGATACAAATCTTAAAGTCATCAAATGTTTCATTGAATGTGTTTCTTTTTATTCATTTTTTCCTTATCTGTCACATTCAACAAAACATGCATAAAAGAAGAATTGCTGTATACTTATCTTTCATAAACCATTATCAAAGAATTCTTTGTGCTTTAATAAGGTTGTGTTTATGGATATTCATTATGTTTCATTAATTGTTTGTGAGTTGATACAACAAAGACCAAGGAAACACAATGAACATCTATAGACACAATCTCATTAAATCACAATTAATTCTTTAGTAATGGTTTATGAAAACTGAAAGGGATCAGAAGCCATTGGGGATAATTTATATACAAAATAATAAAAAAAAAAACAGAAAAAATTGATGAGAAAATTCAAAGATTTATTCACATTAGATTTGTTTGTTTTCATCTAAAAATTTCAAATATATTTTTCAAGGATTAATTTGTCATAGTCAAAATTAGCATAACTTATAGTAATTTTGATCAAATTTGAAACTATAATTTAGATTTTCACAGCAAAACAAAACAAAAAGAAAAGCAGAAGACAGGAAGATGTTGAGGCAATCAAATCCTTAAATCTCATTATTTTGTTATTAAAATAACATAACAACAAAATAATAATCTAACTAAAAGAACAAAAAAGATATTATGGAAAAAATGAATGAAAAGTAATTCAAATAAACAAAAGAAAAAAAGGCAAAACTTTAGCCATGCAAAAGGGATAAAATTGTTTTTCTTTTCATTAGTACTTAGATATTTACAGCATTGGCTGCAGAGAAGCAAGTGTTATGTTTATTTTCTATTGAATATTGGGAACTGAATGTTAGTGAAATTGGGGAAAAACCTTTAAATTGAAATTCATTTGCTGGGAAATGTTTCTCCTAATCTGTATTTGAAATAACAAAATAAATGATTTTTTCCTTGTGAAATAAGAAAAAAAAAGAACTGTGACAGAAATTTTATAGATCCCATTATTTCAAATTAAGTGAGTTTATCATAACTTAGATTTTTCCATAAAGAAGAAAATTTTCATATTATTGTTTTAACTGAATCATAACTAAAAATAAGATTGATATTAGTTAAAAGAAAACCACTTAATAATTGACTATCTTTCAAATGAGAAATTTACACCTAATGAAGTTGATCCAAATTTTATGTTATGATTAATTGATCAAGTATTACTTTCTGTTCAAGTCTGGAACTCTTTTCTTTGCTATTGAAAAAAGAAAATCATTTCTATGTCTTTTAAGAAGTGTGCACTCTGGTGCAGTAGATATAGAATGAGAAATCGAAGAGCTGAGTTTAAATTCCAGTTCAGTTTGTTGCATTCAATTACATGCAAATACCCTTAGGAAAAATATTAATCTCTCTCTTCTTCCTCAAGTTATGGTTTAAATAGCAGGTCAGATTGGGTTTTGTAATGTGGGTTGACAACCAGTTTATGTAGAAAATAATTCAAAAAATAATGGCAATTTACTGCAGAACAATCTTCTGCCCAGTCAGTCATGTCTCTTTTGAGACATGATCACCCAAGCATGTATCATGTATGGCACTTAACTGATTGATATGTAAAATGAATAAATTGAATAAAATTTAAGGTAGCGTTGTAATTTTGGGTAACATTTTGTATAGTAATGCTAATAACCTTATTTCAAAATTCATACTTACCATGGAAGGACAAGAAGACAATTTACAAAATTGTACAAAGAAATGAAGAAAATGAAAATATAAAGTAATAAATATTACCACATCACTCAGTAACTCAGTAAGTCCTGAGCCTGACATGTAGATGGCACCACTAATAAAAAATCCATATGACTTTTATGAAGTACTAATCTTCAAATGGCACATGACAATATTTAGGCCTAATTGGATTATTAGTTTACAAATTATTTAAGTGAAGCTACTGTTGCAAATTTTCAAAACAATGGAAAAATCTAAATTTCATGTGTTAATAAAGCAGTGCTTTCTGATGAGAAAAAATACTGTTCAAGCAAAGCAATGGCTTGATAAGTGTTATTTGAACACTGCTTCATCAGAAACAATGATTAAAAGGTGGTATGCTGACTTTAAATGTAGTGGTACAAACACAATTGATGCTGAATGCTCAGGTTTAATGACTCAATCTTGCAAAATATTTCTAATTCTTCACCTTGTTAAATGGAAGAATATAAATGTGTAATTCAAACATTTCAAAACTAAGGGAATTTTAAAATCTCTCTCTTTTACTCTCTATCTTTTTCTTCTCATTCACACACACAGATAAATACAAACATTATTTCATCTTAGTTGTAACCAATTTTTTGGCAAAGACTATAAAAGAAACATGTATATGACATAATCCAATATCCTTAGATGTTAAAATGCTTATATATATATATATATATATATATATATATTAAACATATTAAAACATTTGTGAAAATTCATGACAAACGTGTGGAAAGTAAAACTAAATACAGGAGAGCAATTCCTAGTTGATGTCAATATACAAAGTGATTTTTTCTAGAGAGACTTTTTATTATGACAAGATGATACCATTGTTATTCACTATAATCAAAGAAAGAATTGTAATAATTGCACCCAATAGATGAAGTTAATGGTCATATGAAGGGAGGAAGAGTTTGTGAACATCAAAGAGCTATACTTCTGAGATGAGGTAGCATTTACATTATTTATACTATGGTTCTCATCTTTATTGCCATGTTTATGACATACACCATCCCTTCCACATTTGTTGAAGCTGTTGTCATGTATCCTGGGTTATTTTTGTTGTTATATTGTAGGGTATTGCTTATACCAACCATTTCTTGTTTATATGTCTCTGGGTCACTGCTTATGACTTTTGCTTGATGTAGCAAGTGATGGACAATCCCTTTTTTAAATTGTGTGGGTGGTGGGAGTTGAAGTTGAGGTATTGTCTAGTGAATGTTGGTGTGTAGTATACAGATGTCTTGAACTCACTCTCTGTTTGAGATATTAGTACAAGTACATTGAGGAATACTAATTTGTTGTCATTCTCTTTTGCATGAGGATAACAACTCTCAGAAAACAGCCTCGGTCTGCCTACACTATGTGAAGGAGTTATCAGAGAATATACAAAGAATCTCTGGTCCATATAACATCAAAACGATTTTCAAAAGTGGTTTTACACATCATAGATACCTCTCCTAAGTAAGACCTCTAATAGAGGAAAACATGACTAAGGACTGTGTGTATGTCATTCCAAGTAGCTTTTCAAAGAAATATAAAGGAGAAATGGGCCACCCACTTAAGGTAAGTCTGCAAAAACATTGCATGAGGAAAGATAAAAGAAGAAATGGGATCAGTGCCATCCTATGGGATGAAGTTGAAATAACTGAGAGAGAATACCATTGAAAACTATGTAAACTTAAGGAATTAGTGCATTTTCTAGGCCACCAAAAAACTCCTAAGCTGGTCAAACATGGAAATAAATACAATATGGAAATGAGTAATATGGAATGCTAGAGAAAATCATTAATTTCAAAGATTATAATATGAGCTCTGGTAAAAAAAAAAAAGATTTCTTCGACATTATGTTTATAAGTCCTATAAATTCATACATTGATGTCCTCAAGGACATGTGGCCCACTGGATATAGATGTTGGTTAGTTCTATTGACTTGACCCAAAGAGTTGTGAGTTCAATACCTGACTACAGATAACTGCATGGAGATAAATGCATGTCATTCAGAAGTGCATCACACATGGAATGAGAATTATATAGCCCAGTGACTGAATGGCTGAAATGTTGTAAACATGGCAATAAAGATGAGGACAACAGTCCAAACAGTATAAATAATCAAAGATGGTGTTGATACTTTTATGAAGAATGCATAAGAATTAAATAAGAACATTTACAACAACTAAAAATGGCACCGGAACTGACAGGACAAATAAAGAAGAAACTCACAGTGGGAAGAACACAACAGACAATTTAAGGCCCAAAAGAAATGAGATAACAGGACATGGTTGTGAAAAAGGATCTGAAGGAAGAAACTGAAATCTTATTAATAGATAAGATACAGTAAAATAGTAATGGTAGATTATGCAGAGATAGAGATGAGATGGTTAGTCATATAATGAGTGAATGCAATTGGTTGGCTAAGTGGGTTGAGTTAGGGTCATGCAATGGAAACTGCAAATGATTGACAGAGAAACTCTGGGATTTGGAAATTCAAATATAATTCCTAGTCAAGTTTAAAAGAATTGAAAATCTGAGCAAGAATTATCCCATTCAGCTAGAGTACTGAGGAGGGTGCTGGAATATTAAGGAGACTTGTCTCCTGAATATTCCAGCACCCTGTGTAAGCTGCCAGTTATGACTGGTAGGAAATTTCAATT
The DNA here is from genome assembly GCA_037127315.1 of Ascarosepion bandense. NCBI lineage: Eukaryota > Metazoa > Mollusca > Cephalopoda > Sepiida > Sepiidae > Ascarosepion > Ascarosepion bandense. The sequence goes on from JBBBDQ010002244.1 coordinate 125,098, forward strand.
AGGAAAAAATATCATAATGATGATAGTTAATGCTAGAAATGACAATATTGATTGTTCTGTCTTCCAAGGGGACTCATTATATTATCTCTTGTTCTGTTTGGTATTAATTCCCCAGTGCAAACTATGAAATGAAACATTGTGGATAAAATGCATATGACAAGCCCATCAATCATATTTTTCTATTGACGATTTAAAACTGTTTGTGAAAAATGATCAATAACTGTATGACTTCTTCAAAGTGTGAAACAATTTAGTGATGACATCAGAAACCATGACATTGTACTGGATAAGAATATCATAATGAAATGATTGCTACCAGAGGGAAGTTACAAATATTTATGTGTTTGTGAAAGGAGTGAAATTAAGCACTCATTGCTAAGTAACCTTGACATATTTGGGAAGGATATTAGAATAATCCAGAACCTATACAGGCAGCAAACAATCTGCATAGGGATAGAAAATGAATTCAGTAAATATGCAAAAATAAAAAGGGTTGTAAGATAAGGATGTGTTTTCTCACTGGATTTATTCAACCTTTACAGTGAAGCAATCCTGAGAGGATTAGAAGTCCTACCAGGATTGATGGCCACAATCTTAACAACATAAGACATGCAGATGACACAGTATTGATAGCAGACACAGAAAAGAAACCACAAGAACTGCCATGGAAGGTAGTTTAAGAAAGCAAGAAGAAAGGACTAAACATCAATTGCATCAATTGCGAGAAGACTTAATGCATAGTTGTTAGCAAAAGAATGAGCCCAACATAAAAATTATAAATTGAGATACTAAAATCAAATAAGTATGACAATTTAAAAATCTAGGAATTGTTTTAACAAAGGATAGAAAGTGCAACAAGCAGTTTTAGAATAAAAGGATACTTATACTTAACATCAGGAAGAGACAGTTTAAATGTCTAGCACATTTAAGGAAGAAAGAAGGCTTGAAAAGTTTGTTATTCACAGGACAGATTGAAGGCAAGCGGGACAGAGAAAATTAATGCATAACCTACCCAGTGAGCCTGAGTAAATGGATGGCAGAACAGGTTTTAGGTGAGATAACAAAAAGACCAAATTTATTAAGTGCTACAAAAGACAGGAAATTGTGGAGAGCCATGGTTGCCAACGTTCTGAAGGGACACAGTGTATAATAGAAGAAGAATGAAATAAAAACATAAAAAAGAATGTTACAGAAGAGTAAAAATCATTTTAAAAACTAAATATGAAAATTTTGAAACAAAATATGAGCCTATAAACACATTAGCTATGTCTGGTTACATAGAGATGCAATATTATTATTATTGACTCATCAATCGAGGAAATTAACAAAATTGATGTTAAAATTTACAAGCTACTGACATAGAATCACCCATAAGCAGATGTGGACTGCTTGTTCCACCACAGAAAAGAGGGATGCTGTGGATTAATTCAATTCCAACTTTCACTGAAGTCTGCCATGGTGGGATTTTCACTTAGTTACAGTTAATCAAGGACTAGATGATAAAACTGCTTTAAAAACAGGAATTGTTTTTGCATTGCCTTCTTGGAATGTGCAAAAAAACACAGACAGAAATAAAAAATAGAATTCTTAATTTCAAAATTTCTGCACAAATTTTGAACATTTATTCCTACAAAAATAGATGGAAACTCATCTGTTAGCCCTTGACATGCAAAAACTTGATGTCTTTGGTTGAGAATTGAAGATAACTCATACAAAATATAGCAAAAGAAAATAAAGAGATGATAATAACAATAAGAAGAAAATTTCTGTTTTTAGATATATTTGTAGACTGCATATTGTAGTGAAATTTTGTTAGGGCAATGCTCTTAAAATATTCTAATTTTAGGCATAAAATAACATCCAATCTGATTTGCAACTTAATAACAATCTGAGCTATATTTGTGCTTGTTCTCTTACAAATTAATGATGGTTGTTTGTTAAAAAATACAGAAAAAAAATTATTTCAACATTGAAAATATGCCAAGAAAAATGAAATGATTACAAATTGCTGCATAAACCATGAAACAACCCATGAAACAACCCATGAAATAAAGAAATCATTATTTTGTTAAAAAAATGCTTTATATACAGAAGTGTTCATTTTTACAAAACAAATATATTATTATTGAATTGGTTCCATTATTTACAAAGAAATTCTTAACTTTTCTATTTTTTCTCTTTCACCATGTAGATTTTTATACTTTATTGCAAAAACAACCTTTCTAAATTGTAAGACTGTATGTTCAAAATTCTTTTAACATGAAACTCATGCTAATTAGGAATTAGTAAATATACAAATAAAGTTCATTTTAAATGAAGTTGGATTTTCGGCTAATTACAAACTAGTCTCCCTTTATTTGTAAATAATTATAATACAAATTCTATAAATAGCAAGGTCTTTAAACAAATAATTTTATTCAGTCATTGCTTTGCTGATCTCGATGTAAACTGTTGTTTTCATTTTCATTATCCAGAAGCTTCTTTCTTCTTTCATCTTTTTTCTCTGTCAGAATCACAGGCTTTTTACAGTTCAGATTTTCAGTACAATTTGCATAAACTTCATTTTCATAGCTATTGATAAGAATGTCAATTAATCAGAATAATTAAAAAATGTAAATCAAATTAACAGTATTTATTCTTTTCAATTAGTTTTTTTCAATTCAGTTAATTAATCATTGATTATTTCCCAATTTTTATTCCTAATATAAAGTTTTGGAACTCTTTGATATTGTAACCATTTGCAACATTAGTTGGATTGAGTCATATTTACATTACAAGGCTACATTCTAGGCATGGCCAGTGAGAATGAAAATCTTAAGCTGTGCTCTACAATTGCATTATAGGGGTGGGTGGGGGTGGAAATGTTACTGTTTTAATATTGCAAATTTGGTACATTGATCTAAACAGAAGCATATTTATTGAGATGTTGCATAAAGTCAGAAAAGAATAAGTAAACTTCCTATCCTCTACTAAATTGAATTCATTTTTTACTTATAGATACACATTAGAAATATCAAGAGAGACTATGGTTTCTTATTCATTTAATTGCCACACGAGATACATGCTTTGGTAATCAAGTTTCTTTTGACTAAAGAGGCAGAAAATTTTCTCACAGTAGGTTACCATTACTTTCTGTGATAGACCAACCAAGGCTGCTATTCATAGCTGGAGAGAGAAGAGATGGATTAATACCTTTCCCAAAGGTATTTGTGCACAAGTGAATGGAACAAAATCAACAGAGTGCTAAAAATGAGTGAATGAATTCTATTCAGTGTCTAAGCAGGCATTTATTTTTAAAATAAAAGAAGCTGGAAAAAAAGAAAATGGGTGTACAAAAATAATAAATTGGAATAATATATATATATATGCTGAAGATAACATCAATCAGCTAAGTGAAGGTAACACACACACACACACACACACACACACACACACACACACACACACACACACACACACACACATAGGATTAGTACAAGTAAAGTTTGTTACTTAGCTGATTGATGTTATCATCAGCATCCCAACTTGATTTTGTAGGTATATCTGTCTACTCTTCAGGGGTTATCAGCTATTTACTATTAATATTTTTAACGTATACACTCGTGTATCATGCAATCTTTGAAGACCTATTTTTTAAGCTAATTTTAAGGGGACCACATCATAGACAAGATATAAGATTAGCATATACACTTTATTATTATATCTCACATATGATTAAAATGAGCTTCAAAATTAGTTCTTCAGTGATAGGTGAGCATATGGGTGGTATATTTGTAGTCAAATAATTTTCAATAATTTTTAACAATGTAGAAATAATTTTAGATATTTGTCTATATTTCTGAGATGAGGTAGTATTTACTCTATTTACATTATTCGGACTATTGTCCTCATCTTTGTTGCCGTTTGTATGAGGATTTGGCTGTTGTACACTTTGGCCTCTTTCAGGTGCTAGGAATTTCAAACCGAACCCTTTATTACACAAATAAAGGGTTCAGTTTGAAATTCCTAGCACTTTAAGAAGGCCGGAACACACAATGGCTGAAATGTAGTACAAATGGCAACAAATAGTCCATACAATGTAAATAGTGAAATTTTTGATGTTTTAAAATCAAAGCACAAAATTACTTGAGTGAAATAAAAAAGAAACTTTTAGCTGTAAATGAGTTTGACAACAATTTGTTTGCAATTTGGTGCAATGTGAATAAGGCTTTACTTTTGAAAAAGATTTTAGTAATCAACAGAGGAACTTGATACCTTGATATGTGGGTCATTTAATGCATAGAAATATCAGTAGTGAGTGGGCGTATATAGGGTTATTAAGTACAAAGATAATGGTTGTGGTATGGGGTATTTGTTTGATGTGACAAAACAAAAGGAATACTGAGTTTGTTAATTGCTTTGTGAGTAATACTTTGTATATATGTACAAGTATGTGTGTGTGAGTGAGTGAGTGAGTGAGAGAGAGAGAGAGAGAGAGAGAGAGAGAGAGTAATTGAGAAGTCCAGTGAGTGAGTGAGTGAGAGGTCCAATGTGTGTGTGTGAGAGAGAGAAAAAGATGGAAATAGTAAAAGAAAATATTGATATATATAATATAGTATCTGTGTGAACATGAAGTGGATGATTCCTTTCTATGAAAATTAAACCAGCAGTTGGCTGCAAAAATAAAGAAGAAGAAGAATAGGGAAAAGTAATCAGAAGTATTTGGATGAGCAATACTTGTAAAGAAGAGGAAAGAATAGAGAAGAAAAAATGAAAAATATAAACACCAAAAAGAAGAAAAGAGGAATTAGCAGTAATATTAATGGGTAGAAAAAAGGAAGAGGAGAAGAGTAAAATAAAAAAAAAGAGTAAGAAGGAGGAGATGAAGGAGGTAGTGTGAGGGATGATTAAGTTGAAAGGAATGGTTATATCATTCACAAGGAAATAGAATGATAGAGGTAAAATTAATAATGTAGTCAAGGATGATGATGTTGAAGATGTTAGGTTGTGTAGGTGTGTTGATAACTGTGGAGTTTATTTCTCATCAATTGAACCTCTCTAAATTTTGATTTATGACTCCTGACAAAATAAATGCAACAACATATTTTTTATATTAGAAAAATAAAATAAAATTCAACCATATCAGTCACTACAGTAATTAAAATTGTTTACTTGTTAGTTGTCCTTTAAATATTTATGGTGTTAAAAAAATAAGTTATAAACTGTGCTGAAAAACTGATTACAAGGAACAACCATGAGTTATGTGAACTAAACTTGACATCAACAAAAATAAAAATTATGAATTTATTTCATGTCAAGTTTAGTTCACATAACCTGTGGTTGTTCCTTGAAGTAATCAAGAGCAAAGGAGATTAAAAATATTTAGTCATAGCCAGAAAAATTTAGAAATTATAAAATATAAATTGTGAACTGTGTTGAAAACCATTGAAACATTATAAACTGACCCAGAATTATTCACAGATTTGAACTAATTATTACTGCATAATTGAGGATATTGTGAAAAGTGGTGAGGATATTGAATTTCAGCAACAATTACTACTACTACAATCAACACTACTGATGATAATGATGAGGAGATGATTGCATGTTATAAAAGAAAGATTGTATAAAGAAATGGCTACAGAAAAAAAGAAAACAGCAATAAATTTGCTTGTTTTTTTTTTAATTCATAAAAAACTCTAAAAGATAAAGAAAAAAGAAAAAGTCTAGTCAATTGCTAGCAGGCTTTGAATGAAAGAGTTTAGTCATGATAATGTTACCAAAAAAGGAGCCATAGGAAAGCATTTTGCAACGAGTATATGTTCCAAGGGGAGATAACTGTAGATGTTAAACGAAGAAAAGAGAAAGCTAAAATATATTATATTTTATATACATTTTTTATATAAAAATATTATATTTTATACATTATATTTTAACGTTTTATAGAGAAATATAAAAACAAAAGCAGAATAGAAAAGAGAGTGAGTAGTAAAATAGAAGGAGGAGAAAGAAAAGAGGAATTTCAGAAAAGAGGAGGAAAGAGAAAAGAAATAAAAATATTACAATATAGAACAAGAGAGAAGAGAAAAAAGAAGTTTATTAAAAAGGGTAAAGAAGAAAAATATATAAAATGAATGAAAAATTAAGAACAGAAAAAGATAAGGAAAAGAAAAAGAAGTAAATTATAAAGAAAGAAGAAAAATAAACTGAAAATTGAGAAAACTTAAAATTTGGAATGAATTCATTTCATGCATTTCATTTTAAACAAATGGTAGGATAAGCAAAGTTTTTCTCATTAGAAACAAAACATTTTGCTATTAATGTCCTTATCTTTATCACTGAAATTCTACTGTAAATTATGATGTGTTACCTCATCTATTCAGCACTAGGAATAAAAATTTTTATCCCATGCCCTAAATAGTAATTTTAATTATTTTTCATCAACAAAACAATCATTAAATAAAAATCATTGAATAAAATCATTAAATAAAAAGTAAAGCCATCTATCAAAATGACTCAATTTTTTTTTATTCACTTGTTGATCTAATTCACTCTTCAACATGGCACATATTTTAAAGAGAGCAGAATAAGGAATCAGGAATGAAATAGATGAAACTTATGGTTTCTTCTAGTACTTCTCATCTTTCTACAAATGTTGCTTTCAAGGAATTGTTGGTTATATCAGAAAGTTATCCTCTTCTTGATTGATTTATTTTACTTTATACCTAATGTTTATTTATTATTATTATTATTAGTTGATTGTATTAGTCATTAAAATATTGAACTAAAGACTTAAAATTCTAGTTTAACTTCTAGTATTGAAAAAACAGGGTTTATCTATATAGACTGGTTTGCTTGTCTTTATTATACTTGTAACATTTCAGTCATTGTAGACTCTGGCCTTCTTCAGGTGTATGTTTGGTAAACTTTGGAGAATTGTGGGTTTTACAACAAAAATAAAGATACTAATCTGAATGAAAAGACAGATGATGATGATGATGATGATGATGATGATGATGATGATGATGATACAACGTTATGGAATTTTGATTGTTTAATAATTCTTAATCTCAAATATAACTTCTGAGATGAGGTAGTATTTACACTATTAACATTATTCAGATTATTGTCCTCATCTTTGTTGACAGCTACTTTGACAGGGTGGGAGAATGATGGACCTCATGTGTTACATTCAGATCTTTTAATCTATTTATTAGTTTCTGTACTTGGCGAACCTTGACTGCATCGAATTCTAGTGTGAAGGATTTGCCCAGCTTGTGCTAGATACATTTGTGATCTTCTTCATAAATGATCTTGCTGAAGAAGGCCTCAAGCCTCTAGAAAATACTGGAATGTAATTTTTGTTTCATCCATTGGTTGTACTGGATATGTTCTCAGACTAGGGAATGTACTTCTTTTTCTGCAACCAGACGGGCTCTTCTTGAATTGATGGCAAGTCTCGGTGCCAAGCCTGCAGGGATGAGTCATAGTTCCCTGCATCGGTGTAAGAATGTCAGGTGGTTTGATATTTGTGCCAGCTTCAGGTAGGACTTTTCTATTTGCCTCCATATTTTTCGTATATCGGGTCCATACTGATCGTTCAGTATTTGTCTATACTTCTGAGATGAGTTAGTATTTACATTATTCAGACTATTGTCCTCATCAAAGATGAGAACAATAGACTGAATAATGTAAATAGTGATTCCAATATGTTTGATCATTTTTTATGGCTGTACAGGCCCATACAGGAGTGATCATTTGCTATGGCTTTACACACCCACATGGGAGTGACCGTCTCAATTGCAATGAATGCATGTTTGCTCGTTGTTTTCTTTCACTTGAACTTACTTCTCCTCGATGTGAAGTTTTCTCTTCTCCTTGCTCCAGCCCTTGAGGTTGCTCTCATGCCCTCTTGCCAGTGGCAGTACAGAAGGACTTTTGGAATCCTCTCATTCAGTGGATGATATACATGGCCAAGTCAACTGGCATTGTTGGAAAAAGTTGTGTAGGATGGGTAACTGGGTATGGGTGAAAACTATGCTATTGGTGACTTTGTTTAACCAATTGATGCCCAGAACGTGTCTCACACGGCAAAGATGAAAGATGCAGAGGCATCTCAGAAGATGAAAGGTGCTGCGGTGTCTCTATGTATCTGGAGTAGAGGCTCCAAGAGAAGCATGCGGATGACATATGACTGCAATTTTGGTGTCCAGAAAAAGATTTCTGTTCTCCCAGACTCTCAAGGTCATCAGTTCTGCAAGGGAGAACGATGTCTAGGAAGAGGATGTCTGAAACAGTGGAGTGAAGGTATACAAATACATGAACTACGTCCTGGTCGTAGTTGTAACATTTTTGATGGATAAGGGCATATTTTCAAATTTGTAGGAAAAGTGTTTCAATTCATTATGTTATTTTTCTTTGTTTATAACATTTATTTTTTATTGGTTCAGAATATTTGTTCTATTATCTTTCAAGTATTATTATTATTTTTATCTCTCAAATATTTTTAACAAAAAAAATTATAATAATAATAATTAAATATTTTCATATATTTGATGAAAATTTTATACTTTTATTCTTTTCTTATATATTGATTAATTTCTAGTATTACCATTTAAATATATATAACACATCACTCAATAAGTCCCAGGCTTGACATATAGATGTTGCATCTAACAAAAAGTTCATTTGATTTTTATGAAGTATGAACCTTCAAATGGCACGTGACAAAATTTGAATGGAATCGGACTATTTGTTTACAAATTACAGTTATTTAAGTGAAGCTACTGTTGAAAATGTTCAAAACAATTGAAAAAATCCACATTTTGTGTGTTGATAAAGCATTGCTTTCTGATAGAAAAAATATTGTTCAAGCAAAGCAATGGTTTGGTAAGTGTTATTCAGACTCTGCTCCATCAGAAACAAGGTTAAGAGGTGGTATGCTGACTTTAAACATGGTCATACATACATACACAAATGATGCTGAACACTCAGGTCACCCAAAATTGGCAGTTGTTCTGGAAAACACCAAACAAATACACAAACTTGTTTTGGCCGATTGTAAATTGAAGGTGCATGTGATAGCAGAAGAGTTGAACATATCAGAAGGCAGTGTAGTCACTATTCACTATTTAGTCAATGAGAAAGCTGTGTTCAAAGTGGGTGCCACGTTTGCTCACAGTTGATCAAAAACAACAATGCATCAACAATTCTCAGCGTTGTTTGAAACTGTTTAGAGGTAACAAGAAGGAGTTTTTGAAAAATGTTTGACAATGAATCAAACATGAATCCAGTACTTGACTCTGAAGTCAAACCGATGGTTAGCTGAGTGGACAGCAGCAGGTGAAATCTGCCTAAAGCAACCAAAAATGCAAACCACAGCAGGCAAGGTTTTAGCCTCTGTATTTTGGGATGCACAAGGTATTTTGTTCATTGATTACCTTGAGAAAGAAAGAATCAATAGCAAATATTATATAGCATTATTGGTGAAGAAGAAAATGTGATCCTTCACCAAGACAACACACCGTGTCACAAATTGATAGCAACAATGGTGAAACTACATGAATTGCACTTTGAATTGCTTCTGCATCCACCCTATTCTCCAGATTTGGCCCCCAGTGACTACTGGCTGTTTGTAGACCTCAAAAGAATGCTTCAAGGAAAGAGATTTGACTCCATTGAAGAAGTGATATTGGAAACTGAGGTGTGTTTTGAGGCCAAAAGACAAATTGTTCTACAAAAAAGGCATCAAATTGTTAGAGTAGTGTTGGAATCAGTGTATCATCCTAGAAGGAGACTATGTTGATGAATAAAATCGAATTTTGCCTAAAATTGTTGTTTTATCAGTTAAATTCAGGAGTAAACCCTGATAACAAATTCGTAGTTCCTAAGAAAGACTCTCATCATCTTTGTTCACATACTAGAATGATGCCAATGCCAACTGGTATTAGCCACTGTTTTTCTCTTGGACAATATTGGTGGTATGGAAAGGTTAGACGTGCTGCATGAATAACTGCCAATCTCTCATCAAACCTTGACCAGGTCTGTGCTCTGGAGAGGACACTCCAGTTTTACCTTACATTGATGGCAAAACATGGGAAGCAACAGTTTACTGGCTATAAGTCAACATTTGATTGGTGTGGAGCAAGATGCCAGGAGTTGCTCTTAGTGGTTATATGTAAATATAAAAGTGGACACTGAAATCAACCCCATGTGGTGCTTTGTGCTGATCTCATGGTCCACTTCAATATTTTATATTTACATACACACTATCTTTGATATTGAATATTTTTACCCATAAATATAGCATACTTTAAAACTATTTTTTCATAAATATATATATATATATATATATATATATATAGAGAGAGAGATAGAGATAGATAGATAGATAGATAAATAGATACATAGATAAATAGATCAATAAACAGGCCGCTTAAAAGGATATACATATGTTATCATTTATATGCTTATAGGGAAATATTAACATAGAGAAACATATAAGAAAACTGCTCAGGCCATATTTCTTCAGTGCACATTGAAATCTACTACCAAGAGAAATATATATGTGTATATGTGTGTGTGTGAATGTGTGTGTGTGTGCGTGTGTATATGTGTGTGTATATATGTGTGTTTCTTAAACTACACTTGTGCACACACACACACACACACAAGATAGGAGAAGGGAGGGGAGGTAGAGAGAGATGGACAGTTCTAAAAAATGTTTTAAAATAGAGATATGAATTTTATTTAGTATGAGGTGATTATTTGGAATGAATGAAGCCAGATAAAAAAAAACAATTTATGTATTTTATTTTAATTAAATAATGAAAAGGATGAATTAGAATTCTTTTCAAAGTTAAAATGCCAAAGTTAACTTATCAATGCTTCTAGGCAATTGTATTACTTGTTGACTTTTAAAACTACTAATGCAACATTTGTGTACTAATCACTGTTACTCTCTTTCTAGTTCTTTAATAAAATATTAATGGTAATTTCTTTTATCATGGATAACTGAATTAATTGGAAAATAAGATTTCTATTCTGTTTACCAAAACCAAATCAATTTTGTTTACTCAGAGAGAGAATTGTTTGTAAAGAAGTCTTAGACGGTCTTAGTAATTTTATTTTCATATTTTATTTTTACATTTAGGCACACCACAGGGTCACACAGTACATTTCTGTCATTTCTGAAAGCTGCATTTCAAACAAAAGAAAAGCAAGTAAAAACAGAGAAAACAGAATAAAAACACATTGGAACTAAAAAAAACAACTGTTTTTAATAAACATAACATGAGTTAAAAAAAAACTCTTACCAAGTGAAGAACCTAAAATTCATCAACAAAAAAGGCAATCATTTAAATTTTACAAACATTTAACATATCAACAGAAAAAAAAAACAGATCAGAACTGATTTTTACTTCAGCACTCTACTTAAATTATTGATAAAAGTGATTTTTAGATAATTTAACTTTGTCTATCAGACAATTTTAAAATAAAAAAGATGGAAATAATTATAAAATAAAAATAAACACAAGAGCAAATGGCTGTTGTCCAAAAATAGGTTTAAATTTCTCCCAAAATAATTGCAATCAAATGAAAGAGTAAATGACAATATCTTAATATTTAATATATTTTCGTTCAGATATATTTGCAATTACTCTTTCATCTTTTTATTATGCTCCAGTAGATAAGGAGTCATATTTGGATATTAAAGTTTTAATATATTTTTGACCAAAAGGAAGTAAATATTCATTGAATTTTATATTTTTCTTTTGCCTTTTGAGAATGTCTGAATGATCAAAAAAATTATTTTAATTTTTTAAAAATTTGAACTAATTAATTAAAATGCTTTCATCTTGTAACTGTTTCTGACTCCAATAATTGTACTAACTTTTCAAGATAAAATTAATGCTTTTCTATACTATATAGGAGTGGCCATATGTGTAACAATTCTTGACTGGTTATAAAAGTGTACATTGTCATTGAGGAATGTAAATAATTTACTAAAATGTGGCACAGAAATGAATGTTAACATTATTATTAACTTGTTCTTTATTTTGGCAGGTCAAGTCATGGATAAAGGCAGTTTAAATAGAAATAATTTCAGAATTAAAAAAATATTTCATTGTTATTTTTCAGAAACTTGAAAAGAGATTTATTGGCTGGAATTTTATGTGGAGAATGTTTGGGAGTTTTCTAAGAAAAGAATTTGATGTTTTTATTCTTGAGTGAACTGAAATGATTCACCAAACTGATCTTTTCTAATTGCAATATTCTGGATTTATTTAGATGGACACAAAGTTAAATGTTAAAAAATAAGAAATTCAGGAGGTATTTTTATCAGAGCTGAAACACTATCCATGCAGATGTAAGGATGTGTGGGTGTATATAGGTCAAAATAGGAAAAACAAAAATACAAGTGCTCTTTGGAAAGTATTTAAATAGAAGCATATAGCATAAAATATTTTTATAAACTTGAGACTGGAACAGATAATGAAATGAAAGAACATATTAAATTTTGATGCTATGGATATTTATAGAAACAGAAAAATTTAACTTTTTGAAAGTAAATTTTAACAAATTCATTTTGATATTTTTTCCATCATTTGCAGGACAAAATCCGTCTTATATAATATGTCTGATTATAATTTGTTATGCTTCATTGCCATTTGTTTCTTTCATTGAAGTAAATTGAAAGGAATAGGAGAAACTGAAATTTCTCCTCTGAACTGTTGAAAGTTGAACTTGCATCTCCAACCACAAAATATCATCTTCTATGGACATGATGCAGTAGTTTTTAGCCATGGAGGCTTTAGTGATTTAGGACATATTTGTCAACATTTTATCATTTTTTCTTTAGTTCACTATATTTATTTTAAAATCAACAAATACCTGATTTTTAAATTTGTAATATTTTTTTTTATTCTCACTGTACTGTGATAAAATGCATCAACAATAATAATAATAAAGACAGACAAAAACTATTAATAAAAAAGTTTGACTAAGTTTGAACAATATTTTTGATACATTCTGGATATCAAAAAGTAAAGATTTCTGAATAGAAAAACAATAATTTTGTTATTGGAAAAAATGAAACAAAGACAGAAAGTAGGAACAAAGAAAATCAAATTTTTGACACGCTGACCTTTTTTGAAGACAGTATTAAGGACATCTTGTAATTCATATGCATCAATTTCCATGTCTTCTCCAGCAATTGTTTTGAAGCTTTCTCTTAGTTTATTTTCCTGTTCTTTGATTGCTGTTATCTTTAATACAAGAGAAAATAAGTACAACATTACTAACAATGACAACAACAAAATTAATGATGTTATCATTGAGGTAAAATGGTTTTTATGTTTATTAATAAATAAAAAATCAACTTGTGACATGTTAGGTTTTCTTTCAGAAGAATTTTTAATGAAACACATTTGGTGTCTTAAATGTTGTTCTATTTTTAAAACCAATTGTAAAAGCCATAATTTACTGATTCATAGGATTTTTATATGAATATTTTAAGTTTGCTTTAAAATATTCTTTGATAAAACAATATTTTTGGAGTAAATATTATTTGTGCCTGTGGATTTATATAAATTTGGTATATTGGCAATAAGAACTTATATAATATTAAGAATATATTCAAATTTCTTAAAGAAAAAGTGGAATTATTTAAATATTTAATAGAACAACAGGAAAAACAAACAAACAAACAAAAATCACAAGCACAGAGTAAAATATTCTGGCATAAAAAGTGTTGACTTGAATTCCACAAATAAATATTTAATTTAGGAATGTATAGCGGTTGCTATGTTTTTCTTACCCACATTCTGTCCATGTCATTTACTCATCTGCGATTGGGTAATAAATCACTACTGTTCTTGTATAGGACAATTTAGCAATCACAGTCACCTGTAATCTTTCGGCTCTGAAGCAACTTTTACGTGTGTGTTGGTGATTCGTTAATTTTTAGCCAATCACATATTTTTCTTATGTAAACAATGTTTTTCCTGCGCTTGCTGTTTGATCCGCTCTCCCCTCTTATAAGTGGTGAATTTCAGCAAGCTTGTCAGTAGACCCACAGTCAGTTAAGTGCCATACGTGATACACGCTTAGGCGATCATATCTCGAAAGAGACATGACTGACTGGGCAGAAGATTATCCCGCAGTAGGTTGCCATTGCTTTCTGCAGTAGACTGGTTGCCGACCAAGGCTATAGAACCCAATCTGTCCTATTATTTAACCCATAACTGGAGGGAAAAGACGGATTAATACCTTTCCCAAAGGTATTTGCGCGTAAGTGAATGCAAGGAATTCAACTAGAATTTGAACTCGGTTCCCCGATTTCTCGTTCTGAGCCGATATCCACTGCAACACAACGCACATCCAGTAGACCCACAGGCTGGCTAAAAGACTACACTACATGTAAGTCTCTCTCTCTACTTATTCCTTGCCTAACGCACACACAGACACAGAACTTTGTCTTCTGTCAGAACATATTCATCAAGAACTTTTTGATCTTTGAATTCTTGACCAAAATTTGTATTGCTTACAGTTACATTCAGAATAATTGTATTTTTTATATTTGTTCTTACATGAAAACCTTGCTAACAATTGTAACAAACCTTTTCAGTGCAAGAAAAAACTTCCTATATCTTACTTTGGTCGACAAACAGCTAAAAGGGAACAACTCTTTTCTCTTACTCTATGTATACTGCTATTACTTGTTTTGTTTGTTTATTGAATATATTTTAATTTATTGATTACAAATTGGAGGAAGGAAAAAATGCTAATAAAAAAGAAGGAGATAAGCACTTGAACATCAGTCAAAGTACGTAGCCCAAAGAAAAAAACCTGGGATGAGTAACCTACAACAAAAAGCGCTCAATATGCGAGTAGAGCAAACAAAGTAAATAACTAACCTAAAGAGCCAACAAAACTACCAAGGTTTTACCTAATTGGATCTTCAGGGAAGGTTGAGCCAACCTTCCCTGAAGATCTAATTAGGTGAAACCTTGGTAGGTTCATTGGCTCTCTAGGTTAGTTATTTACTTATATATATATATATATATATATATATATATATATATATATATATTATTGTCATCTGCAGACAGATCTGTTTCGCTGTATCACAGCTCATCAGTACGGTTAGACTCCGATTGTTACACAACCCAGGCTTGAAACCCAACCGATTTGGCATCAGTCGGCGACTCTACCCCTGTGCCATGGGATGTTTGGTGGAAGAAGGCAGTCTTTTTAGCACATATCATATTACGCACCCAATAGCTAGAGTGCTCAAATTCATTTTTTACTGAATGAGCGATGCGTACACACTAGAGTGGCTACTGTTTTTCAAAGTCTACCTTTCTTCCAGAGTGCTCAGTCAGGGTGTGAGAGCGTAATTATTGTACTATATATACATATATATATCTATATATATGTATATATACAAACATACATATTATCTTAAATCTGTGGCATGACTTGGAGTTTCATGCACTATGCAATATACCATCAATTCCACATCAGGTGCACCTGATGATTGCATAGTATATGAAACTCAGTCATGCTATGTCTATACATAGGATAATATGTATATTTATTAATATATACTTAATAGCCCTATTATAACACATCACTCAATAAGTCCCAGGCCTGACATATAGATGGCACCATTAATAAAAAATGTATGTGATTTTTATGAAGTACGAACCTTCAAATAGCATGTAACAAAATTAAGACCCAATCAGATTATTAGTTTACAAATTACAGTTATTTAAGTGAAGCTACTGTTGAAAATTTTCAAAACAATAGAAAAATCTGTATTTCATGTGTTCATAAAGCATTGATTTCAGATGATAAAATACTGTTCAAGCAAAGCAATGGCTTGATCATTTTTATTCAGACTCTGCTCCGTCAGAAAGAACGGTTAAGAGATTGTATGCTGACTTTAAATGTGGTCGTACAGACACAAATGATGCTGAACATTCAGGTCTCCAAAATCGGCAGTTGTCCTGAAAAACACCAAAAGAATCTATGAACTTGTTTTGGCTGATCATAAATTGAAGGTGTATGAGATAGCAGAAGAGTTGAACACATCAGAAGGCAGTGTATTCACCATTTTGCATGAACATTTGTCAATGAGAAAGCTGTGTTCAAAGTGGGTCTTTCATTTTCTCACAGTTGATAAAAAACAACAATGTGTTATATGCATGTTATTATAGCAAATTTACCAGCACTCCTCTTCATTTAATAATAACAAATACAAAAATAGAATATCCCTATCAAAATATCATTGGTACCTAAAGGAAACAAAAAAAAAAAAACACCCACAATAAAATGGAAAATTCTAAAAGAAGCTAAAACATGTAAGTCCTTAAATGAACCATGTTCATTATGTTTATACGAAAAACTATTTATTATTAAATCCCTTAAGAATAAAAATCTATTAAATAAATGCAACAAAATAAATGCCATATGTAGGCATTGCAAATTTTTCACATTAGAAAATTGATAAAATCTAAATGAAATAACATGCATATAGCCAACAAGTGCTTAAGGAAAATAATTACTGACAAACTATATATAAAAATAAATTGGAACATAAAATTATTTTTTTTAAATAAATCTTTCTTTTTATAGAAAAACTTTACAACAAATAAATAGATAGATGAAAAAATTACATTTTATAAAAAATCTTTCCTTTTAAAAATAACTTTACAACAAATAAATAAATAGACTAAAAATGATAAGTAAGTGAAAAAATATAGAATTGGTGCTGAATGAGAATATCACATCGAAAGTAATAAAACTAAAGGGAAAGAAAGAAAAATGATAAGATCAGGTTAAAGGCAGGTTAGCATCTTGACGGTCAAGAAGGGAAAAGAAACAAGGGAAAAGGGTAGGATGAGGGAGGAAAAAAGAAGCAAAAAGAGAAAGTTGGTGAGTATGTATTCTTTGGGGCCAAATCCCAAAATGAATCTCCACTCTGATTTGCCAAAAGAAACACACATGTAAATCTTATATCTTCCCGCATACAGACACAGCAAACTAAAGGTTTTTTGTCATTTAAATGGAAATCATCTGCACAACCAACAGTAACATTGCCTGATGATGAGAATCTATCTCAAAACATAGAATGTCGCAATGTACAGTTAATTCATAACTATATATATATATATATATATATTCGTCATCCACATACAAACCTGTTTCGCTGTATCACAACTCATTGGTGTGGCTAGACATTCACTTGCTTTTGGGTGTCAGTATGAGTCGCTAACCCCTAAGCCATAGGCGTATGGAATCAGAGAAGGGAAATTTTAGCATGTTGTATATAAGCGGGGTATACGCATACCAGTCACCAAAAGAACTCAAATCATTGCTGAAGAGTAATGCATAAATTTAGGAAGTGGTTACTTTTTTTAAATTTTCCACTCTAGAGAGCTCAATCGTAATGAGAGCATAATATATATATTACTTTTATAACGTCTTGTGATCTCTAATTACATCAAAATGAGGTTGATTATGTTTGTTCTCTGCAATCTGTGTTCAAGCTCAAATGTCAGCAGCAACATTTTATTCATTTATGACACTCAATTCTTAAAGTTTTTTGTTTTTTCTGTTTCCCTCTGCTGTCACCAGGTATTGAACTCACAACTCTTTGCGTCAAGCCACTGGATCCAACCACTGGGTGAGTGGGTGATGTGTCCTTGAATTCAAGCCATTATCTATTACATCACCTGTACTTCCAAGCTTATAGTACCTGGTATTCACAAGCAGTCCCCCATCTAGGTAATGACCAGGATCGACATTGCTTAACTTTGGTGATTGTATGGGAACCAATGTTTTGAGACATGGCCATAAGCCATTTAGTTTTGTTCAGACAATAAAATAAAATATATTGTTGTTAATTTCCGTCTGAATTATTGTTATTTGCACATTTTATATTTGGACTATTGTCATCATCTTTGTTATTATCACCATTTCAACCATTGTGCTCTCTCGTGTATCAATTTGGGTAACCAAATTGATACACGAGAGAGCACAAACAGGGAATTCTGAACTGAATCCTTTATTTAATCTAGTTCTTGTTCTTTGTTAATTCTATGTAATTATTTGTATTTATTCATTCTTACTTTCTAGTCCGAAGAAAATTTCAATGAATCCACTATCCAAAATTTAATATGTATGTTAATAATTGCTTCATATATACAAGCATGTATGAAGTTATTTTCTTAATGATAAATTTCTAATACTTACCTCAGAGTTTGCTGCAACACCTTCAATGCCAGACTGAAACATATAAAAACCAAAAATCATTTCTTTCTAATCAAAAGATTGAGTTATTGTTTTCAAGAATTATGTTTCCTTCAAAAAATTAAATTTGTTTGGATTGATTTCATCACATTAAACACAGTTTTAGCTTTACCATACAGTGGGCGATGAGTAAACTGTCGCCATTTTATATTTTTGATTTTGCTCATGTGCATTATTCATTTTTTATTTTGTCAACTGCACAGTATAGTAGGGTCAGTTGGGCACTGTCTATGAGAAAAAAAAGCACCATGATCAGAAATTTGGAAACAGCATTCTGTACTGCTTGGTATTTATGATGGATACTCCAATACAAACATTTCAGAATATTTGGGTTCCAATCTGAAGACAGTGCAGAGGATTTGGAGAGTTGGGTGAGTCTAATGGTGATTACGAAGGTGTTTGGAGTGATTACCAGTGATGACAATGTCATAGCTTTATTCATCTTCCAACAGAATAAACACAGAGGCCTACATCAAGTGCCTTGAGGAGGTAGTGCTGATCTGGATCAAGAGGGTGGCTGGTGGAAGACTATGTCTTGTAACAAGACTTTGCATCATGCCAGACAAGCTAAAGAACCCAGTCTTGATGGTCAGACAATTTCTGCAACTACATAACTCCTTCCATTTGGCCAACTAACTCTCCAGACTGCAAGCCCCTTGATTATTATATATGGGGCACAGTTGAGTGAGAGACCAACAAAATTACTTGTAATACCAAAGATGAAGGCAGCATTCACCAACTTAAACAAAGAGACAGTCCAGAAGAGTTGCAGAAGATTCTGAAGTCACCTGGAGGCCATGGTTGAAGTGAATGGCCAGTTTATTGAATAAATTTGCTCTTTAGTATTTCAAAATATTTTTATGTAAATTTGGTGAATATATCTGTTAAAATGAAATGTCAGTGTTATTTACATTTTTGTGTAATTTTACCCAGTTCACATCTCAGTATGGTTCTTTTGAAAAATTACAAACACAATTTAAATAAAAATTACTTTGTTTGATGTAGAAAAATATCTAAAGAGTTTCTGGTTTTATGTATTCCAATCTATGTCAGAGAAGTAATCCATATTTGTATTCCTTTGAAAGTTATATAATCTAAATATTTCTGATTTGAAATGATACTCCACTCGCAGTCTGTCACAAAAATAGTTACATGTTAGAAATGATTATATTTCTGGCTTTGTGAATTGTCAATTAATCTGACAATATGTCAAATTAAATACATTATCTTGCCTGTTTATTAATTTATTTTTAAATATTCAGTTTTGCAACAGGGCAATGATTTTTTCCATGAAATAAGAAAAACTATAAATATTTTTAAAAATTTCAATTAAATAGTTTTTAGGCTTAAAAACAAACAAAACAAATTCCAAATGGTAGTCCCAGAGATTATTCCACTGATTTATTTTTTGAAATTCTCTCTTTTGTTCTGATTTTTTCATGAAGAATACTAGGAAACCTTGCAATAAAATGGTGTTAAAATGTCAAATTTATTCCAATTATAAAACTCTACAGAGTTTTTTCTGAAAACCCACTAGGTAGCATGCAAACCAAAATGGATTCATTCTGGAGTTAAAGAGGGAAAAACAAATAAATGTATTGACTTTGATTTAATAGATTTAATGCAAATTTAAAAAAATGTGAAAAAGACATTTATAAATTTCATTATGCAAATGAAGATATTGCATCATGGTTAAATTGTGTCCTTAATATACACTCTAACTCCCATTCTAAATCATCCTTCACTTTCTTTTCTTTTATTTAGTGGATTTGTGGTGAGTATGAAATAATAACAACTCCCTTTACTCACTTCCATCAAATTTGAGTGAGGTGAGGGAAAAGATGGAAAGAAATTTGTGAACCTATGTGAAATTGCTTTTGGACCAATGAAAACATTGCTCTTACAGAAATTAGCTGTTCAGACAAGAAAAAGAAAAGAAATTAGCAATCTTATGCAAAATTTCTTTTGATATAACATGAGGAGAAGATTTAAATTAACAACAGAAGAGTGTCTGAAGTCATGTGAAAATTTTCATTTCTGTTCATACGTCCAGCATTAAAGTTTTTACTGGTGTTAAATTACTTGCCAATCATAATATTGGGCTTAGCCAAGCACTTGACACTTTAAAGAACTTTCTTTCAATAATCCAAGAAAGCTAAGTATTTCAAACTATCTCTCTTCATCTACCTTTAAACATATGCAACTGTATATATCTGCAGCATAGGGAGCTGGTTAATGTTTCTTTGATTTGGCCTTGTGTCAGACATAACCGAACTCCTTACAGCTTACAAGTTTTATGCAGAGTTATAATCATCAGAAGGTTTTCATCACCAGAAGGTTGGTTGTCAGTTAGAATGTGTGGATTAGTGTAGAAGAGTGGAATAATAAAATATACATTTTGAATGTTAAAAGAGAAATTTATTATAAGGAGGAATAGCATAAGTTGTAGAAGTTAATGTTCAATTAGAAACATTATTAAGAGGTTAAGAGTTCGTACAAACTGTTTTAGTAGTAGTTGTTGAAATAGATAAGGAGAAAGAGAAAGAGGACAATGTCCTTGATTGAAGATTGAAGTTACATCTTGGATGTGTGTCTTTCTTTTGTTGCTTCCATATCTCTGATACTTGACTAACTGGTTTGCACATGGTCAATTCTTTTTCTATTTGGGAAAACCAGGATTTCACACATTGTTGTGAATTTTTGTAAAAGTGAAGAAGAGAATTGATTTTAATTAATTTCTACATATCTTTTGTGAACAACAAGTTCTCTTAACTTTGTTTTAAACATTTTTTAATATTATTTTGTGTCAGATCATTTAATCTGTTGTATGAACATTCTCTCTTCATAAATATTTGTTAAAATTACAGACTTTAACAATTTCTGATTTATTTTCCTGAAACAAACTACTGACACAACTTCAAGCATGTAAATTTGTGAATAAATTCCTTGTTTCGTTGTTATCATCCTTCATTAATCTTCTTGCTGTATGTTGATTTCATTTTAACCTCAGAGCCCCATGCCACTATAGATTCAAATACATTGGTGAAGAATGAAAGCTGTGCATATTTAAAAGCAATTACTTTCCTTAAACACATAGTGAAAAAGGGATTTATTGAAGTACAGAATAAACTGATAAAACCATAAAATGATTTGTGCCAGTAACATTTGATTTGGGGAAAATTGATTAATTTAATTTGTCTTATTTGTAACTGTGCCAAGAAAGAAAAAGTCAATATTATAACTATGTTGCTTACAATTTTATCACAAATGTAATTTTATTTCGAATACAAAAGAATGATTTAATGCTACCAACAATTATAAGGAAACAAGAAAAGAAAATTCCTTGTATATTTTCTTGTTAAGGTACATTAATTTAATTTAAATAATCCAATCAATGTAACCATTTTATTTATATTTTAGTTGTAGTTCCAGTGTTACTTTTCAAATATAAAAGATTTAGATTGACAAAGTGAAATCTTCATTTAGTCATTTAACAATTTCCTTCATCAAAGAAGATTGAACTAAAAAGTGATTTTACTTACATTCATTTTGTTACCATTCTATATATCAATGTCTAAATTCCATTGAATAAAAAAAAAATTGAAAAATATGTAACTTTGATTTTTGGTGTCATCTTCTTGTCTTGAATTTAATGCTTATTTTCTAAAGAAACAAAAAAAAATTACATAAATATTGTGGATATTTTTACTCTTAACAATTCTAAAGATCAACACAGAACATCAACAATTCTAGAGTAAAGATCTCTAGCAACTCTCAGCAGATTACAGGACAAAATAATTAGAAGAATTTTACTTGACACAAGATGAATTACTTGTAGGTAATTTTGCTAAAGTTGTGTCATGAAATGTATGTTAAATTCTGATTAAATGTAAACCTTATCAAATCCAAAAAATTTCATCTCCACATAAATATTAAAAAATGCAAGAAAGGTTGACTGGTTTTAATTGTCACATACCTCAGTTTCTCTCAGTCCTGTTACTTCATCTACAACACTGAAAATAAACAAGAGAAAAGAATCAACAACAACAACAACAACAAAATGATAAAAGTGGCAACTCATCTATGGCTTCTATGGGTCACATATATATGTCTTCATTGAAAGTTAGCTTTCTTTTTTCTCAATGTTATGTCAAGAACACAATTTGGAATCTCAAAACTCGAGTTTATTTTAGTTATGCTCTGTGTTCTTCTAGTATTGAATCTATTTTAATTAAAAGTGAAAAGATATTTTTCATAAACTCTTTTATATTTTCATATTTTCCAATCATTCCTTATTCAAATGTGAATGAATATCAGAAGTCATAAGGCTATATATAAATTGAAGTCACAAGTCAAAGTTTGCAAAACTTGTTAACCATCATTTTGTGGTATATGCTTGGAATTTTCTTTAAAGTGAATTAAGAAAACTTTTAGCAAAATCTAAATGAATACAATCCAAATCTTTAACCTTTAAGATTTTATAACAATGATAGGTTTTTTCTCATTTTTGTAATTTATATTATTTTTGTCTCTGTAGTACTCAAACTGATATGCATTGTGGCGCAGTGGATATTGGCTTGGAATAAAAAATCAGAGAGCCGAGTTCAAATTCCAGTTGATTTTGTTACATTCACTTACGTACAAATCCCCTTAGGAAAAGTTTTAATCTGTCTTTTCCCTCCAGCTATGGGTTAAATAACATAACAGTTTGGGTCCTGTAGGCTTAGTTAGCAACCAGTCTACTACAGAAAGTAATGGCAACCTATTGTGGGAAAATCTGCCCAGACAATCATGTTGCTTTTGTATGGCACTTAATTGACTGACTGACTGAGTATATAAACTAAAAATATTTAGCTTCACATTTAATTCATTATATATGTTTTCAATTACCAGTAAGATTATTAATTTTTACAAAATAAAGATTTTAAAAATATTAGTATTTTATATTCTATCAGCATTACAAGTTCTGTGAATATTGGAATGGCAGGTTGGAATGGTTTATCTTTTCTTTGATTATTTTTTCATTACAAATTTCTGATCAATCTTTGGTTGATAACATCGTGATAATCAACATTAAATTAAAATTGAAATGAAGTTTTTAGTTTGGATTTTTGTGGGATTCATTAAACAATTGCATTTTTATTTTTGTTGGCTACTCAGAAATGTTTGACCATAAAGCATAAACGTGATATTTCTCAGTCTGTTTTTATTATCATGTTATCTTAGTAATTAAGAAAAGTCCAAATGAAATAAATCCCTTTTATTAATAATGAGGCATCTAAGTATTGAATAATAAAGAAAGATATATGGATTTACTCATTTAAAAAATACCATAACATAAAAAAAGCAAGAAGCTAAATATTTTTAGCTTCTTATATGCCATATTGCTGTAAAAAGGATTCAGTTCTATTCTTACCCTGTTTTATTTTGTTTTTCTGTAAACAGTCTAATAAGAAAGTTGCCTGAGTTGTTTGGTTCAAATGTTGATGGTATAATGAGGTAGTTCCCTGGTGGAAGTTTATGTCGGCCACAAATTTCTCGAATGTTGATGAAATTAGGTGATTTATCACACGAAGCATGATATTTGAAGAAGTTCAAGTCTTTGATGTCTCCAGAATCTTTTTCATCCAACTACAAAGTGAAAAAGTAAGAATAAATTATTGATGAATCATGTTATCTTTTCTGCTAATGTCTGCTTTTTCCCTACATTTTTGGCAAATTTATTTTGGATCATTAAAATAAGATATTTTTTAGTAAACTTCACAGCATTTAAGATTTTCATAAAAATTACATGGTTCATTTTATTATCTGCTTGCAAAACAAAAGTTTCTTAGCTTGAAAGGCATAATAGAATTTGCAGTTACACTGTAAAATTCTATTATGCGTTTCAAGCCTTCTGGCTACAAAATATATTTGCCACTTTCTTTACCAAAGAATATTACCAAATGTTATATTACCAAATGAGGTTCAACAAGTAATAATGATCTAAAATAAAACATTTTTTTCTGTTAAGCAGGCGATAAAAGGAAATTCTGGCCAGATTATAGGAAGCAATTTTGGAAAAGTAAAAAAAAAAAATATTAATTTGGTGCTTAGACAATCAATAGTGTCATGTTGTGGTGAAATGAAAATGAACATAATTGGCTGAGAGTTACAACTGTGAGATTTAGTCTTTCAGGTTTAGTCCTGGCAATTTAGATGTCTGAAGTGGATAAACTGATGAGCAAAAGAAACTTGTTTCCTGCTGTGTGTTTTGTAGCTCCTACAAACTTAAAATTGACTTCTATATTGAAACCTACATTTCTAAGCAGAATTATTGCATCTAATTATATTACATGCAGTGCTAAGATGTACTGATGGAATCCACCTTGCAAAGTTTCATTAAAAAAGCAGATATGACAACTTACATTTTGTGGCCATATGTTGCAAGAATGACATTGCAAAAACTCACAGACTTTGGATACGAGAGTTTATTACATCCTCCATATTCTCCTGATTTCATTTCATGAATCATTTTTTAAGTACTTAAGCACATTTTAATGATGAAACATTTAGGTCCAAACCAGAGGTGGAATCAGCTTTCAAAGATTTTGTTGCATCACAGCCAATGGTAGAGGGGCATAGATGCTCAAGGTTCATATTTTGACTAATTTCAACATTTCTACAGATAATTTTTCAAGAATAAAATTATGCTTCTGAAGTCGATCATTGTTTTTATAACAATCTAACATGAGAAACCACCAATTGAAGCTATAAATTGCTAACTGAACTTAATAAATTAATGAAACCATTCTTAGATTTGGAAGAAGGTATCAACAAGGAAGCAATAAAAAGTTGTGTCCAAGTTAAAACTTGATAACAGAATAGGGGAGGTGGAAATAACAGAATAGGGGTGGTGGAAATAAAATAAGCAATAATAACACTTAAGAAACACAAATGCATTTTAGAAGTAAACCTCAGTGTAGACTAATTAACCCAATTAAAAACTCAGTAAAGAGTGTTAGTAAGGTAATCTAGGAAACATTAGGTTTCTGAATTCATATCTGAGAAACACTGGAGTGGCCATTGATTGGTTTGATAACATAGAAGGGTATTCTCATCATCATCACAAGAGCATAACCACTCAAACTGTCATTTGATGACATTGTAAAGCGTCTGGGTTGTTTGAGCATTTTACCTGCATTTGCCTTTTGATTTTTCTTTCTTCTTTCTTTGTTTGTGATGTTTTCTTGCATAAAGAGTTAGGTCGTCTGGCAAG
This sequence comes from Ascarosepion bandense, assembly GCA_037127315.1. Taxonomy (NCBI): domain Eukaryota; kingdom Metazoa; phylum Mollusca; class Cephalopoda; order Sepiida; family Sepiidae; genus Ascarosepion; species Ascarosepion bandense. The sequence continues at coordinate 150,653 of JBBBDQ010002244.1, forward strand.
TTGTTTGTTGGTTACACTAACATAGTTGGCTTATATATATATTCATGAAGCTCATCCCATATAAGACAATAAAGCTTCTGAAGCACAAGGGGTTACTGGGTGTGAAAGATTTAGAAACAAAAACATTGCTAAGAAGTAAGAACATAAGAAGAGTAATCAGAAGGACAATAGATAGCAATTGATGTTGCATTCAAATTTTTACAGATTAATGTTGCTGGAAATCATGGAACTGGAAGTGATTTCCACAAGCAAGAAGTGCAAGAAAAGAAACTGTTAGCATAGAATTTAGTTACATCTATCCAACTCAACCATAAATTGGTGAGACTTCATCACTACTCAAGTATTAAATTAAATTCAAAGAGTCTAGGCATCATAGCAAAGAGACTATTCAAATAATTACCATGAAAATATTTGTAGAAAAGGCAAAGGGAGGCAACCTTATGACACTAGGAATGTGACTGAAGCAGAGATACCAGATCACGACTGATATTATTGCTGATTTTTCCTTGGATATTTTATCAAGAAGCTCTAGATAGCAGGAGTATTCGACCATATGTGGCATATATACATATATATATATATATATATATATATATATATATATATATATATGATGGTTGATTAATAAGTTGAAATGTTATTATCTGAGGTTTGATATAAAATATTCACAGTATAATTTTCAGTCTATATGATTAATCATCACTGAATTAAGAAATTGACAAGGAAAGAGGAGACTATGTTGAAAAATAAATATTTATTGTATAAAATAAATTCATTTTTATCATTAATATACTTATTGTCATAGCCTTTACAATTAAGTGCTACAAAAAGAAAATAAAAACTACTATAAATTATGAAATCTAATTTTTGTGTAACGATTTTCAACTTGTTAAAAATAATTGAATCTTTAGTTTCTTTCAATATTCTTTCTTTCTCAGCTATTTTATCTAACCAAATTTTCTCATTGTTCTAACAACATTTTTACTGATTTCATGAAGGCTGTTCATTAAATATAAAAATTGAAATAACTGCTTCAGAAAGATTCAGTGAATAAAAGTAATAATAAAATGGAAGCATGTTAGAATTGTTCACCTTATATATCATGTAGCCAATAGTCAAATTCTCAATTCCTTCTTTTCTCTTCTTGCGCCTGTCTTTTTGCAAAAGTCCAATAATCAATGTACACAGGTCCTCATCATCATCATCATCAACATCAGTTAAGGTTACTCTATACTGAGGGTTTGTCCAGAAAGTATCTGCAATGAAAATAAATGTTTTTATAATTTCTAGAAAATTAGTAATTCATTTGTTCTAAGAATGAAAATGAGAAGGTTTGTACGAGGAATTTTTTGAATTTTCTTTTGTTTCACATTTCCTTTCATTTTTTATATGAATCTTCAAATCTCTTAGAATTCTGATATAATTTTTTTGATTTTGTTGGCATCTGTCTGTCTCGGGAGACAATGGAGTTCTGCTCCTCAGATCAATCTGTTGCTGAGTTGCAGCATCGTTTGTGACTGTACAGGCCTATCCTGGATCAGCATGCTCTGTTGTAGTTGCCATAGGTGTAGGTGGTACCTGGTTTTGAGAGCACTAATGCAGCCCTCTGCTGTTTGTGTTCTCTCATCTCCTTCCACTACTGGTCTCTCCTCTCCTCATTTCTCTTGGAGCATGCCTTCACAGTACTTCTCTATCTGCTGCAGTTTTCAGCCACCAACTCCCAGCCTGCTGGGTTGATGCCACCTGACATTATGTCTCACTTGCAGACATTTTTGTAGCATAGGACAGGTCTTCCTGCAGGTCTGGAGCCAGTGGCAAGCTCACCAAATGTCCTTGGGGACATGCTTGGGATGTCCACCTGATCAAAGACACTCTTATTTGAGACATGGTTCTGCCAGGTGATTCCCAGGATTCTCCTGAGTTTTCATAGGTGGAAGGTGTTGACCCTCACCTCTTGATGGGAGTAGAGGTCCTTGACTCACTGCTGTAGAGCAGTGTGCTAAGCATGCAAGCTTGGTACACCATCATCTTAGTGTTAATGGTCAGAGTCTTGTTGTTCCAGACCCTCATTGTAAAGCAAGCCATGGTTGTTGCCACCTTGCTGATACGTTTGTGGAGTTTGGCATCCAGAGAGAGGTTGCTGGAGATGGTGGAGCCGAGGTATGTGAATTTCTCAACAACTTCAAAGGTATAGGTGGAGTACTGCTTACATCTTGGTCCAGGATGTTTGTCTTTTTTAGGCTGATGGTCAAGCCAAACCCTCTGAATGCATGCTTGAAGTAGCTGATGAGTCTCTGTAATGATTCTTCAGAGTGTGCCATCAGTGCTGCATTATCAGTGAAGAGCATCTCATGTATGAGTACCTTTTGCACTTTGTTCTTAGCTCAGAAGCTTTCAAGATTGAAGAGATTGCCATCACTTCTGGTGTGGACGTACACTCCATCTTTTGACTGGCTGAAGGCGTAGGACAACAGCATAGAGAAGAAGATGCTGAAGAGTGTCGGAGCAAGTATGCACCCCTGTTTCACCCTGCTCTTGACTGGGAAAGAGTTCAAGGAAGAGCCGTCCTACTGTATGGTTCCCTGCATGTCTTTACAAAAAGATGTGATCCTCCTCAGGTGCTTAGGGAGACATCCAATCTTCTGCAGCAAAGTGAAAGTGCTGATCTCAAAGCCTTAGTCAGGTCAATGAGTGCAATGTACAGTGGTCACCTCTGTTCATGGCATTTCTCCTGTCGTATGAAGAAGATCATGTGGATGGTTAATCTTCCAGCTCTAAATCTACACTGTGTCTCAGAGTATATGCACTCTGCAAGAAACTGCAGCCTGCTGAGGACAACTTGGGTGAAGACCTTCCAAACAAACTGAGGAGGGATATTCCACAGTAGTTGTTGCAGTCACTGCACTCACTCTTGTTCTTGTATAGAGTGATGATATTAGTGTCATGCATCTTTTGACGCACTGTTCCTTCTTCTTAGCACTGCTGCAGCAGATGGTGCAGGTGGTGAAAGAGAGTAGTCTTCTTTCCCACCTTGATGATTTCAGGTGGGATGCCATCTTTTCCTGGAGCTTTGCCGCAAGCTAGGAAGTCAATGGCTTTGCTCAGTTCTACTACAGAGGATGGGACTTCTAGCTCTTCCTAGACAGGCAGGCTGATGGTGCTCTTGGTAGCTGCATCTGTGACCACGTTCTCTCTTGAGTAGAACTCCTGCTAGTGTTCAACCCACTTTCCATCTGCTTTCTGTAGTTTGATAAGATGTCGCCAGCAGTTGATCTTGTTTACGCTTGTGCCAAAGGCCTTTTTCATGTTGTCGTATATACCATGAATGCTGCCATATTCAGCAGAGAGCTGGATACTCTGACAGTAGTCATATGTAAAATATAACTGTTGATCGATTTGTTGAGTGTTGTTCCTGGCCTTCCTGAGTGCAGCAAGTGTCTTCTCAGAAGGCTTCTTCTTGCAGTTGATGGGGGCTGCTCTTTTGGCCTTGATTACTGGCTTTAATTCAGCAATGACGGCTTTGAACCAGTCTGGATTTTGTTCCTCTCTCTTGCCAAAGGTGTTCACTGCAGAGTTGTAGATAGAATCACGGATGTGACTCGCCTCTCTTCAGCATCACCAGCAGAGCAGTCTGAGGGCATCCTCGATGGAGTTGGCAAAGTGCTTGCACAGGTCTGGTATTGCTGTCTTCCTGATAATAAAGTGAGAGTGTCCTTTCTGCTTGAATCAAGGTATCAACTTGGTCTAGAGACAGACTTTACTACCAACCATGGAGTGGTCAGTATCACAGTTAGCACTGTGGTAACTGCGTGTGGTGAGAACACAGTTCCTTGAGGGTCTCTGTGTGATGATGAGATCTAGCTGGTGCCAGTGGTGGGATATGGGGTGCTTCCAGGACACTCAACGATGTTGCTTGGTGGCCAAGAATGTGTTGGTTATACAGAGGAGAATAATTTGAAGAACCTCTGTCCATTTTCATTCAGTTTGCCAATGCCAAAGTAGCTGATGCAGTTGGGCCAAGTGTCATGATTGGAACCCACTCAAGCATTGAAGTCACCAAGCAAGTGCAGTTGTTCCGTGACAGGGATGTCTCTACTGATGGTGTTAAACTCTATAAAACTGGTCCTTGGTCTCAGCTGAAGAGCAGAGTGTGGGAGTGTAAATGCTCAGAATGTTCACTTGGCCAGGGAGGTTGACAGGTGGAGAGAAGGATTCAGGCTGTTCTACTGGATGGCAGTTCTACAGTGGTCTGTAGAGAATTCTTCATGGTAAATCCAATGCCATGCAGTCTTGGTTCCTTGCCTTGCTAGAAAAGCATGTAGTTCTGTTCCCTGAAGCTGCTGTTTGATGCAAGTCTGGTCTTCTGCAGTTTAGTGACATTGATGTTGAGCTTTGTGAACATGCGGTCAATGATAGTTGTTTTTCTCAAGTCATTGGCTTGTTGTAAATCATCAGAGAGGCCAGAGCACATTGTCTTGACATTCCAGCTTGCTAAGCGCAAAATTTGTGGTCTTCTTTTGCTTCTATCTTTGCCTGCTGCCAGTTTTGCAGTCTGCTTGTCAATTTTTTTCCTAGCTACAAGCACTGAAGCAGGCAGACTGTGACGGGTTAGCACCTTATTGGCTAACCTTATTCAGTTTTATTTATTCATTAAACTTGTCAAAATTGACAATAAAAAATGTAGTTTTTCTAAGAAAGAATATTGTAGTAATTGTATGGTATTGTTTTTTTTTCCTGTCATAATCTTTTTTCTAAGAAAAAATATCATAGTTTTTAAAAAAAGAAAAAATTATTTCAGAATATCAACAACTAAGGGATATATGAATAATTAGGATATAATATATTAACATTAAACATTAAACAGTCAAAGATTGAATCCAAAAATAAATGAAAAAGCAAGAGAAGGTTTATCAAAATTGCTTGGTATTTTTTTAAAGTGATGAAATTTTGTAGTTACACTAAAGTGTTAAATTTTAAAATTTACAAATAAAATTGGTTCCATTATAAAGAAATAGTGTGTTGCTTGCCTGTTGACAAAAAGAAGTCAAAATATTTGTAGTATGTGATTCATGACAGAAAATATCAGATGGTCTAAATTGATATTTATTAACAACAACAAACTTTTGCTTTCAGAAAGGTTGATCAATGGTGACCCCACTATGCATTAAACTTCCTCTAGGTGATACTAGAATAGACTATGTACTCAGTGTCATACCAGAGCATCAGAGACACCAGGTATAAATGGGTTAACCTGGAAATTGATTTCATCACCAACTTGTAAACAGATAACTTTCTGTCCCCAACATATAAACAGGTAGTGCCCAACCAGATTACAAGAGGATATAGCTCTCACACTTCCCTCACACCAGAGAAGGATTAAAATAGTCTCACATCTCATGAGAAGAATCTTGTGTTCTTATTTGATAATATTGATAAAATTACACATTATGTAATGATAACATTGTACATGATGTAATGAGAAGATTACACATTTACAATATCACACCAATAAAAATCCAACAATTAAAGCAATAAAAAAGAACTTACAATGTTCTATATGAAAGCAAATATAAAATACAAGTTATTATAGAAACACTAACAATTATTTTATTAAAAATAATGACCATTAATTAATATATTAGATAGAAAACAATAAATTGGTATCAAATGTGGATCGGAATCCAACAGATAGGATAAAGAACAAATAGAAAACGTTTATCAATCAAACATGCTTCACTTTTATGAAAGCTTCATCAGAGACTGAGAGATGGAGAAAAAAAGAAAGAAATTCTGGCATTTTTATTTTTTGTGTTCTTTGATTTTCATTGGTCAGTTAAATTTTGCATACATTTGATTTGTTAAATCATTACTTTCATTCTTTAACAAGTGAAACTTGATTAACTAATAAAAACCAAACAACACAAAAATAAAAATACCAGAATTTATTTCTTCTTTTTCTCTAATAAAAGTGAAACATGTTAGATTGATAAATGTCTCCTATTTGTTCTTTATTCTATTACAGAAAACAATACAAATATTCATTTTGAATAAATAAATAGAAAAAATATGCACAAAAAGCAACAAGCTAATTTCTTTTTTGTGGTTTTTAGTTACTTACTTATATAGTTGATGCAACCACCGGCATTAACTCGAGGTATCCAACTGCCAGATTCTAGTGTCATCTCCCATTTCTTCTTTGATTTAGCATTCAGTTCTTCTTCATCCAAGGAATCAGGAGCTAAGTTGCAAATTTCGAGATTCTTGAAATGATGACAAAAGTCTTGAAATGACATCCTGAAATCACAAAAACCCCAAATTATTTGAATTATTAATACAAAAGTAATTATTATTTGAATTATTGATATAAATTTTTTTATAGTTTACCACTATGGTGGTAAACTATAAAAAGTTTTGAATTAAAGTTCACTGAAACTTAATTCAAAATCTTAAACAAATCTGGAACAATAAATATAGCATCCAGAAGACCAGATTCCTGCTCATAGGTAACTGAACCATTTATGGGTAAGATAAATAAGAGATTCCTTCTAATCAGCAATAAAATCTGTATATATTGGTTTTTGGACTCCTATTTACTTCATCTTTGGTCATTTTCAGTGCAACTTTTCTGATTGTTATTTTATAGAATGGAAATAAAGAATTACTACTTGGTGAGAATTTTTCTACTATTTTCTTAGGAAGCCTATTTCATCATTGCTACCAGTTTGTTGAAGAGGGATATTTTTTCATTGGAATGATATATATATATGTATATATATATATATATTACAGTAGGACTTTTTGTGGGTTTTAAATTTGGTTTCACCTTGTTAGATTTATAGTCCACTATAAGAGATGTGTAAAAATAAGAACAGTCAAGATGGTGTATAAAAATAATAATTTATATAAACATTAAATAATTCTGTATCATACAAAATGATAGTAATGTTCATATGTCAGGTAAAAGGTTGGTAAGAAGAGTTTATAATAGTCCTGTACAAAAGAAAAGTAAGTTGAAAAGCAATAATGATGATAAAGGTGTATGTAGGAGCTGAGTAGAGTTGTAGTTGAGATGTTTTTCACCCGGATGAAAATGTTTACAATTCTTGACCAGCTCTTCCCTTATTTTAAACTTCCAGTTATGTGTTCTGAGAGTTCCTTGTCATGAGTTTGAAAAAAATGTCGAAAAATAAGTTGATATAAAACACCTGAAGATATCAAAAAAGTTGAAACCAAGGTTACATAATCAGCTGAATTTTGAATGAAAAAAAAAAAAGTGATTGGTTGTAGTAGAGATATCTTTGTAGTTGCATGAGGGGTTTTGTTTTTGAACAGCATACAGTGTAGTGATTGTAATATATTTTATGCAAAACATGGTTCATTGGAGGGACAAAAAATTCTTTGGAGGAGATATGTGATACATATTTATACTTTTGGCATTTTGTGGGTTAAGAGTAGAGAGACAGAGAGATAGGGGTTTGTGCCCTTTCCCGTGAGACTGCTTTATACAGTGCCACTTAGTGAGCATTAAGTATCCCTTGGAAGTAATCCCACCTCATGATTAAGTTGATTGAGATATGAGAACCTTACAACTAAATCTAACCATATAAATTTATTTGCTGTTTTCTTTCAATAATTACACTTTATTTCCAAGGATGTTGCTTTGAATAGTTTTAATAAAAGGCAACTGATATGAAGACAAAAGTAAAAGAACAACTACATGCAAATCTACAGGAATCTACATAATTAAAAAAAGTTTCAAATTCGTCAGAAAAAATGTGATTCAAAATATGTATGTGCCTTTTATTATATACTATTAAAAGCGTAATAGCTAACGAGTCTGCTACAAGGGAGGTAATTCATAAAAAAATAACGTGAATTATTTCCCTGTAAATTGATAAGTACAGTGGAACCTATGTATGCGATCCTGTCGTCAGCGATCACCTGCTATTAACAACCGTTTTTCTATGCATGAACAAATTAATTGACCCCCAGTGAACGACCTCTTCCAAAACGCGACCACCGATCAGCATGAAAGAATAAAAATCACTGGTCAATCGACCGCTTTAACAAAAATTCATTTTGGCAGTACAGTCCTAACTTCTAAATTAGGAGAATTTAATCTATTTCAATTATTTTCCTTTAATGATTAAAGCCAGAAATACTTTCTCGTCGTTTTGTTATTAGTGAAATGTCAAACAAATTTTTATTATTTGTGGTCAAACGGTGGCTGTCTTATAACATATACTTATTACATTTGACAAGTTCAAGAGATTTGTCGGTTTCTGTACCAACTTGGATAAATTTGGGCGTAGGAGAAAAAATCACATCTATGTGAAATTTAAATTTTCAATGTTTATCTCTTTCTTTATTTTTTCTCAATCGTTTTACTCTCTCTCTCTCTCTCTCTTTCTCTATCTCTTTCTTTCTCCTGATCGTTGTCATTTTTTTCTTGTATGTTTATTTATTTTTCCATATATTATCGCAGATTCTCTTTTTACTATCACTCACTTCTAAGAAAACATTGAAAACCTATACATCGCGAATTTATCCAATGTACATATCTTATAAGAAATTAGTGCCAACAATAACATCAATTAGAATCGAAGTGGTCACATTACAAAAAAAAAAAAAAAAAGGAAAAAGAAAAAAGAAAAAACACCGCACAGACTACATTGCAATCTGATATTTTTAGAGCCTACACCAGTGTGAATAAATAATTTTTATTTTTTTTAACCGTTCTAAATGTTAAAAATAATTATGCTGAATAAATTTTTTCAAAGTTAGACTATCTTATGTTCTCATTTATTTATTACCCGATTACATGGTAAAATACTAAAATATGTACATTCTGAAGAGTGAACTATACGATCGTGGGGGGAGGATAAGTCACGAGTCTTTAGTGAGCGACCATCTGCCGTATACGACCAGTTTTTGATGGCAGTAGGGGTGGTTGCATACAACAGGTTCCACTGTATTCCACTCTTGAGTTTTGACCAATGCTTTTTTTTTTGACTAATTCAATATTCAGTATTTCAGGCATTTTTAATTACTCTCTTTCTCTTTGCTTATAACACTGAGGATAATATTCTTCTTCCCGATTCTTCTTCTTCTATGTGCCCTGTCCCTTCAGGACGTAGGCGATCATGGCTTTCCACGTCTCCCTATCCCTTGTGGCTCTTAGTATGTTTGCTCCTGTTACTCCTGGCAACCCCCGTTCCGTCATCCACCTGATCAGGCCCTGCAAATGTTATCCGCTGCCTTCCTCTGTCTCTCCTTCCTTCTATCTGTCCAGTCAGTATCAGGTTCTCCAGGCTCTCCTTCCTCATTGCATGTCCCAGGAACTTCAGTTGTCTCTTCCTGATGCTCAGCATCAATTTCCTTTTTGTTGCCATTCTTTCTAACACCTCGTCGTTGCTTGTATGCTCAGTCCACGATATCCGTAGCATCCTTCTGTAAAACCACATTTCGGCCGCTTCCAGTTTTGTCCTCATTTTCGATGATATTGTCCAGCATTCACTGCCGTATTGAAGAACTGACATCACGTAGCAGTCTAGCACTCTTTTCTTCGTTTCTATTGAGATTTTCCTGTGTGTTAGTATTTTGCTCATCTTCTGGAACGCGTCCTTTGCCATGCCAATTCGCCTTCGGATCTCCGTGTCGCACTTTCCATCTTCTGTTAGAACACCTCCTAGGTACTTAAATTCTTGTACTTGTTTGATTCTGTTATCCCCCACCTGTATTTGGCATTTTGGGTTGTATCTTTTGCTGATGACCATGCACTCAGTTTTCTTAAAGTTTATTTGTAGTCCCTTCTTGTCACTCTCCACTGCTACTTTCTATATGAGGTCTTGTAGTTTCCTTTCCGTGTCCGCAATCAGCACTGTATCGTCCGCATACCTTATGTTGTTCAGGTTGTGGCCTCAAAATATTCTCGCTGTATAGGTTGAACAAATCCGGTGAAAAGACACATCCTTGTCTTACGCCTCTTTCTATCTTTGTGTATCTACTGAGGTCGTTACCTGTCCGTATGCAGGCCGTTTGCTGCCAGTAGAGATTCTTGATTATTCTTATGTCTTTGCCGAAAATGTCGAGGTTGCCTAGCATCTCCATCAATTCTTTGTGTCGTATTTTATCGAATGCTTTCGCGTAATCAATGAAGCATAGGTACAAGTCTTTCTTCATTTGTAATGCCCTTTCAGAGAGCATCCTAATCATGAATATGGCGTTCCTTGTTCTAGTGTCCTTGACGAACCCGCACTGTTCCTGCCCTATCTCTGGTCTGATTCTGCTTCTCGCTCTATTCATCAGGATTCTGACAATCAGTTTTGTAATGTGACTCATTAAGCTAATAGTTCTGTGTAGTTCGCACTCGTTTGCACCAGGTTTCTTCGGCAGCGCTATAAATATCGACTTGCATAGGTCGTCTGGTATTATTCCGCTGCTATAAATTTCGTTTATTATGTCGGTAATCTTTTCTATGCCATATTCTTCTAAGGCTGTCAGCAGCTCTATCACTATGCCATCTGGACCAGGTGCTTTGTTTCTGTTCATTTTGGTCATTGCAGCTTCCACTTCGGATTTTACTATTTCCGGTCCATCCATCTCCTTGTGTATTCTCGGTTGTTCTCTCTTGTCGCAAAAGAGATCCTTTATGTATTCTTCCCATCGCTGGAGTATTTCCTCTTTCTCTAATATGATTGTCCCTTCCTTGGATTTTATGCATCCTGTTGAGGAGCAGGTTTTTTGTCCTGTCAGTTCTCTTATCTCTTTATGCATCTCTGCTTTGTTGTTCCTGCTCAGTCTCTCTACTTCTGCACATTTGTTGTTGAGCCATTCCTCTTTGGCTTGTCTGCATTTGTTCCTTATCTCCCTGTGAAGTTTTTTGTACTCTGCTCCGTGTCTTGGCATTATTTTTTGTTTCCTTTGCATCATGTGGAGGATCTCTTCGGTCATCCACTCGTTTTTTCTTCTGTGTCTGATTTCCTTTGGAGCTATGTTGTTCGCTGAGGTCACCATCGCTTCTTTTAGTGAATCCCATTTTGAGTACCGTTTTCCATTTTGTTCTTCATATTTCTTTCTCACGTTGTTATTGTATTCTTTCTGCAGGGTGAGATCGTCCTCTAGCGTGTCGTATTGCAGCCTTGGTGATATGCTGGGCTTCTTTAGTCTTCGGAGTTTCACTATTAGTTTGCAGATGACTGGGACGTGGTCACTTCCGCAGTCAGCACCTGGGTATGTTTTGCATTGGACTACTGCGTTCCTGAATCTCTTGTTTATAGTTATATAATCTATTTGGTTCTTCGTGTCGCCTCCTGGACTTCTCCATGTCCATAAACGTCGTGGGTGTTCTTGGAACCAGGTGTTAGTAATGACCTGGTCATTGGCTGAGCACCATTGGATTCATTTTTCTTCTCTTTCGTTGCGCTCTCCTAGTCCGAAGTTGCCGTTCGTGTCTCCTTCTCTATCTTAACCTTTGCATTTAAGTCCCCCATTATTATCCTAACTTCTTGGCTTTTGCACTGAGCCTTAGCACTGTCCAGTATTGAATAGAAAGATTCTATTTCGTCCTCCGAGCTTTGAGTTGTTGGCGCATAAACTACTATAATAGCTATATTGAGGGGCCTTCCCCGCAGTTTAACCAAGAGGACTCTCTCTGACAGTTGCCAGTAACCAAGTACACATCTCCCGATTACAACGCTTTATGAGAGTCTGTGTTTGCGTTTTTTTTCTGATTATCCTTGAATTCTGGGCACTATGAATATTTGAAGGCAGAAGATTCCGCAAAGGCCAAACTCTATTTCATAAAATGAATTAAGTGGGAATCGATTTAAATACTAACTCACTATGCAATATACATTATTCTCGTGAAGATGAGTAATATGGAAAACAAAACAAAAAGAAAACAAGAGGATGGACGAATATATATATATATATTAATCATATCACCCCAAGCAAGGCGGTAACGCCACTGATGCACAGGGGGCTACTTAAGAGTAAAAAGATTGGAAAAGAGAAAGCCGGAAACCACATCCTAAACAGGGAACAAGAGAAGAGCCTCTTCACCTGTTCAATAGACATGGGTGGAGTGTGAACCGGGCGATAGTTTAGTCTATCTACTCCAATTAGTCTATAAAGGAAAACTCAGCACGTCATTTCAAGTGGTTATAAACTATAGTTCATTTCTAGGAGCTAATTAGCTCATTTCATCAGACCTTACGATATTCCTCCAATTTGGTACAAAATTTTTTTGCCGTAATGAGCATTTTCTTTAAAGTAATAAAAATAAAAAATAAAAATAAGAAGAAAGAAAAGGGAAAGAGAAAGGGGAAAGAGGAAAGGAGTAAAAGAGTTCGGATTTAGGCATTGGCGTCAGATCTGTCTGGGACTGCCCAGGCCGTCGTGAAGAGGTTGACCTGTAAAGGAATTTTTAATTCTTTGGACACAGGTGTTTGTTTGAACTCATTAAAACTAACCCATCCATTTATACTAACTTATATGCCCATATATACTTACAAATGTGACTGTGTTCATGTATACATATATTTACTCCTTTACGCTTTTTCATATCTACTTACGGATCCTGGCGATCGTGTACTCATACATATACATTTCACGAAGGCATATTCATTTTCACAAAGACGGGATTTCCGCTCGTATAAGTAGCGTTATATATATATACACATACATATAATTGCTAGTAATTCTCACACATATTCCCAAATTACGCCAATATTTTCATACTTCCATACATATGCCTACACATCGCATACATGCATATGTATATACAAACACAACTATAATTACAGAAATGCATAAAGACAATGTACGTCTATGTACATTTAATTCCCAAATGAGGTGGTATATTTTATTTTCATACGTCTTAATAAACCTTACTCATCTATATCCATATATACCGGTCTACCTCATTCGGATTGTTGATGCTAACCTGTACACCTATGGGTAGACTGATCAGTACATGGGGGTATAATCAGTTTCAGGAATGTATAATTGATTGTATCTAAAATTAACATAACTTATCAGGTGTTCTTACATGATGGAAAAACGTATACATAATTAGGTCCGTTCTTATATATGCAAAATACATAAACCTAGGTGCCCCCTACAGACACACAATAATGCATACAATAATGCATACAATATAATACAAATAAACATGCACAAAATTCTATAGAAGCATGTATAAAGTTAGGTGTACCCATATATATGAGAGACATATCTCACCTTACACTTTATATATATATATATATATATATATATATATATAAACAAAATGAAACACAAACACAACTGCATTTATAAAAAAAAATAAAATGAATGCCTAAAAATCAGAATTAGGGAATTATTCGATTTAAATGAAATTCCCAGCAAATATCTATTAAGAAATGAATTCATATACTGTATAGGGTATTAAATTATTAGAAAGCTTTTTTTTGGGATTTATTGGTGGGAGAAAATCCCCCCTCTATTTTCACACATCATAAGCACTTAAATTGTGGCGGTAATGAAAAATATTTTTTTATATTCTTATATAGAAAAATCCCTAAAGATATTATTTCAGTAAAAATTTTGTTTGCTATATCAAATCAGAACGTCTTGAAATTTTCTACTGAAAAAGTAATTAAATAAAATATATTTTGTGCAGAATTGGTGTTTGCTAAATTTAATTATTTTCTTTCAGGTTTGACAGGCAAGAATAAAGCAGAGAGAACAATAAAATAACAGGAATTAAGAAGAAAGATTACGATTTATTTTGCATTTAAGTTTTTTAAAATCAAAATAATTACACTCGTCTTTTTTTTTCATTCGCTTTTTTGTTCATTCCAACAACCTGGCATATTAAACACTTGTAATTCGCATGCTGGTCTTTTCTTTTTTTATAACAACCATTCTGTCTTCTTAAAATTTAGTGTGCGTTGTGGTGCAGTGGATATCGGCTCGGAACGAGAAATCGGGGAGCCGAGTTCGAATTCCAGTTGAGTTCATTGCATTACGCGCAAATACCCTTGGGAAAGGTATTAATCCGTCTCTTCTTTCCAGTTATGGGTTAAATAACAGGACAGATTGGGTGACAACCAGTCTACTGCAGAAAGCAATGGCAACCTACTACGGGATAATCTTCTGCCCAGTCATGTCTTTCGAGACATGATCGCCCAAGCGTGTTTCACGTATGGCACTTAACTGACTGGCTTTTTTTTTCTTGTATAAGTTTGGATTATTTCTAATAGCCTTTCCAAATATCTCCAGCAATTCTAATATTTCTTTGTGACGTATTTTATCAAACGTCTGCGTAATCTATAAAATATACGCGTCCTTTTGCAATTGTATTAATCTTTTTAATATCAATCTGGGCATAAACATCTCATTCCTTGAGCCAGTGTCTTTAAGGAAATCGCACTGTTCGTGTTCCACTTATCGGAATTCAGACCATATTTTTTTATGTGGTTCATTCGGCTGATAGATGGAGTTTACATTTGTTTTCAGCTAGTTTCTTAGGCAGCAATATGAAAATGGATTTACTTAGGCTATAACCCTCAAATAAAATCAAAATTTTATTAGAAAGGAGACATTTAAAAAGGAGTAATTTAAAAAGGAGACATTTAAAAAGGAGTAATTTAAATTATTTTAAATACGTTTAAATAAAGGCTTTTAGCACAAATTTTGACGGTACGTCAATTCCAGCAGATCGCCCCGACAGCCGGATAAATACAATCTCCGTGGTGATCTTCTCATGTTGCATATGTTTTTAATATTGTTCTATGTTAATATATTTGTTTAACTCTATTCAGTCTTTGTGTCTATATTTCTGGCCCCTACAAGGTCACAACAACTTGGCGACGCGGACTCTTAAGGACGCTTGGGGACTTCAAAAGGATTGCTTGGAAATTGTCAATATTAGTTCAACATTGGACGCACGGAATTCTACTTTTCGTGACATTTTGTTTCTATTCAACAGTACTTGGCAATCCAGAAAAAGAAACCTCACGAAAAAAAAATTCTATTCGCGTCACACCTCGTTCTACTCAATAGTATTTGGTAACCCAGAAAAGGAAACTGAACGAAAAAAAAAGTGTAACTAACTTACACTATACTTGAATGTGAGCCGTTAAACTTCGAGAATTCATTTTTTTAAAAAAAGGCACTTGTGATTCCCTAAGTGAGTAAGAAATTAAAGATATTTTTTTTATTTACTTCAATTAATTTGTGATTTCGATTTTCTAAAGTTTTCTTTTTTGTAATTGTATTCGGCTTAATCTTAAAATAATAATAAAAAAAGACACGGATAAACATGGATGAATTTAAAACCGCCATGCTTGAAATTCTCAAGTTCCAACTTGAACAGCAGAACCAACAGAAACTGAAATTGCAAGAGGAACGAATTGAAATGCTAAAGCAAGCTGAAAAAGAACGGCTGGAATTTCAAAAACAAACATAAATTAGACATCAAAAACTTGAAGAAATTCTACTTCAAATTCAACAACAGCAAAGAAAGTTGCTTGAACTGGCAAACAGCGGACAAATTAGTGAAAACGAAAATGCGTTCTTACAAAACACTATCAATAGACACTTTACATATTCTCCGGACGAGGATAAAACTTTCGACTCCTATTTTAAAATATACGCCACAGATTGCATAAACTGGATGGCCTTTAAAAAAATTTGCCTTCTTCAAAAACTGGGTACCACAGGGCATGTGGCGCATAGGAAATTAAGAATTAAAAGCAGTCTTCTTCACTTTTACAAAAATTCACAATAACGTGTGAAATCCTGGTTTTGCTAAATAGAAAAAGGATTGACCATGTGCTTAAAGAAAAAGTCGAAACCGGATTTCGCGATTAGATGTTAAATTGATTTTCTGACCAATGGAAGCGATTTGCAAGACCAAAAAGACTTAGCGATCCAGTGCGAAAAATCTAACTGACTACAAAAGCTTCATTCGTCAGCGTCAGACAGTCAGATTGGAGCAGCGAGACGGCACATTAAAATGTAACGAGAGAAACTTCAACCACGACCCGGACGTAAAGTCGTGTCGCACATTGTTCTCTTTCTCCTTCTTTCTCGTGTGCTGATTCCTTTTACTTCTTCTCCATTCTTACTCAACGATAACATACACCCAAGAACTACTACGAACTCTACCCTTAACTTCTTAATAATATTTCTAAATAACATTAACTTCTGCGAAATCTTGTTATTTTTTCTTTTAATAAATTTCTATTTTAACATGCAAAATGTATATTTTTATTTTTCCACTATTCCACACTATTCCATATAAATCCAACATTCCAGCTTGATGATGACAACGAATAAATCTGTAAGTTGTAGGGAGTTCAGTTATGTATGGCACAAGGCTGAATTAATGAACATTAACCATCTCCCTATAGCTTCAAGCACACCAAATTTGTGAACTATATTTTACCCCGTAAAACAAGCTAACTGACACTTAGTGAAGCGGTTAAACTTCTTACAGAACATTTTAGTCCAAAAACTTCACTCTTTCATAAGAGTTGAAAGTGTATGAATTTAACCAGAAAGGATATTGAAGATTACACTACATTCTCGTCGGTCGTAAACAAGCATTGTGACGATTCCAAACTGCCAGAATTGAGTACGAATTAATTCAATTGTCTGATATTCAGAGAATCGTTTTAGCTAAAGACAATGAAATTAGACGGAGAGTTCTGAATAAATTGATAAATAAGCCAAACCTTACTCTCCAACAGATAGCGGAAAACTGTCAGAGATTCGTAAGCGTACGCAAAGATTCGAAAAATATCGAGGAATTTGGCATAGCTCACATAAGAAAAGTACGTCAAGAGAAAAAACAATTTAATTCTCCCTCTCCCTCTAAACCAAACCAATCAAAAAAGAAACAAGACAACTTGCTTCTTAACCCGTGTTACGGTTATGGGTCACTACATTGATATAAGAACTGCCCTTACCGGAATAAAAAGAGCCTAAATTGTAGCCGTGTCGGACACAAGAGCTCACATTGACGAGCGAGAAAAAACAGGCTAATAGCCGCGTAAAAACACATAATCAGATAAACAAGACGGGTTAAATATTAAGAAATGCGTGAAAGTGTAAATCTTAAACAAAAATAGTAAACTACAGTTGGATTCTGGTTCAGATTTAACAATCATAAATCTACACACTTGGAAAAAAGTTGCGAAAACCAACCTTGCTAAGAACTAATAAAATAACCAGGTCCTTGACAGGGGAGAAAATCAAGTTTATGGGAAAACTTATCACCAATGTAACTTCAAGGAAGGGCGTTAAAACTAAAAACGTTTGTATTAAAGAACACAGAAAATTTATTCGGCACCAACTGGATGGAGAAATTTAAGTTTTGGGGCATGCTAATTAACTCATTTTGCCAAAAACTCGAAAACCTGACCACAGAGGCAAATAATCTAATAAAAGATTTAAAAGAAACTTTTCCAGAATTTTTTCTGGGGGCCTTGGTCGGTGTAATAAGACGACAGTAAAATTCGAGGTAAAAGATGACATCCAGCCAGTATTTAAGAAGAAGAAGAAAAAAAGATATGTGATTTTTGTCTCTTTACCAAAGATAAATGAAGAACTCGAGAGACTAGAATCAACCGGTGTCTTGTCGAAAATTGTGGACAGTCAATGGGCTTCACCGACTGTCTACGTGAAGAAGAAGTCAAACAAGATCTGTGTTTGCGCCGAATTCTCGACGGGGCTTAATGCGTCATTTAAAGACTATCCTTATTCTTTACCTAGACCGGGAAGAATTTTCGTAAAATGGAGGGAAAATGTTTTCAAAAATCGACATCTGTGACGCGTATCTTCAAATACCGGTGGAGGAAGAATGTTCTAAGTTGCTTTGTATCAACACCCATCGTGGGTTGTACAAATTCGAACGTCTACCGTTCGGGGTAAAGGTTGCGCCGGCAATTTTTCAACAAGTGATGGATTCTTTGCTGAGTGACTGACTTGGTGGTTGCATATTTGAACGACATTTTAATGATCAGTCAAAATGGAACATGTGCATAGTCTTCGAAAGAATTCAGGAGTATGGGTTCAAATTGAAAGAATCCAAATGCGAGTTTTTTTATGGAGAGGATTGAATACTTGGGAGACATTATCGATAAAAAAGGTATAAGACAAGATCTAAAACGGGCTAAAGGACATGCTAGCTCCCAAAAATGACTCTGCCTTACAAAGTTTCTTAGGATTGGCAAACTATTACCAGGCGTTCATACCGAATATGCACAACTTACGTGCTCTATTAAACGAACATTTGAAAAAAGACAAGAATTTGGAGTAGACACCTGAATGCCAAGAAGCGTTCGTCAAAATAAAGGAAGTCTTGACGTAGGACTTATTTCTCACCCACTATAACTCAGACCTGGACATTATAGTTGCAAACGACGTCAGCTCGTATGGCGTTGGAGCATGTATTATGCACAAGATGCTAGATGGATCTCACAAACCAATAGCTCATGCGTCGAGAACGCATCTTCCTGCAGAAAAGAATTACTCGCAAATTGAGAAGGAGTCGTTAGGGATTCTTTTCGCAGTAACAAAGTTTCCCCGGTACATTCACGGTAGATACTTTACATTACAGACGGACCATAAACCATTACTGATCATCTTCGGTTCTAAAAAAGGTCTGCTTGTACATACAGCAAATAGATTTAGGAGATGGGGAACAATCCTTTTAAATTATAACTTTGAAAATGAGTTCTTACCGCCTAAAAAACTCTGCCATGCCGACGAACTGTCCAGATTAATCCCGAAACATAGAGAATCTCTTGAAGATATTGTGCTTACTGCTCATAGGACAGAAGGAGAATTTAAAGCCACATTATGCAACACATTAAGGGAACTTCCTGTAACTTTCGATCAAATCGAACGGGAAGCTCTAAACGATGAGTTTATCAGCCAACTCAATACCAAAATTTGTGAAAAGGACTAAAAAATTTTGATATTTTCTCTATATGCGACAAAGTATTGCTGTATAGTGAGCGAATCGTCATTCCCAAAACACTACAAAGAAGAATTCTGAAAGATTTCCATGTCGGCCACCCAGGTATTACAAGGATAAAAAGCCCTTATGCGCAGTTATGCATATTGGCTGAACATGGATAAGGATATCAAAAACATCGTAAAATGTTCTAAAGGCTGTGCCTTGGCAGCTAAGGCACTTGCAACCAAATATAGTCCTTGGCCCAAAATGGACCTACTATGGTCTTGGATTCATATGAATTTTGCAGGCCTACTAGATGGATTCTACTATCTTATAGTAGTAGATAGTTTTTGTCAGTGGCCCGAAGTTCTAAAGTTGTAGAAATCCCACTACACAAGTGACAATCAATTTTCAACACGAACTGTTCACCAGATTTGGGGTAGTCGATTGTTTAGTGTCAGACAATAGGACATAATTTACGTCCGTCGATTTTAAGGATTTTAGTGAGATCTTCCAGATCAATCATATTACGATCGCTTCATATCAGGCCGAGCGCTTCGTTGACACGCTGAAAAGAGCCCTGAAGAAAATTAGAGGCACACCCACAGAAAAGCCCTACAACAGTTCCTTCAGGTGTATAGAATCACGCCCAACGACAGCACACCATCATCATTATCTACAGCCGAGGTAATGTTTGCGCGTAAAATCAGTGTTCGACAAGCTACTTCTCAGACAAACAAAACCGAAACGAACAAACACGGTACCTACAAAACGAGAATTTTTTTTCGGATGTTTTGGGATAATAAATCTTTCTGGGAAATGGGTAAGTTAAGTGCCATACGTGATACACGCTTTGGGCGATCATGTCCTGAAAGAGACATGACCTACTGGGCAGAAACTTATCCCGTAGTAGGTTGCCATTGCTTTCTGCGGTAGACTGGTTGCCAGCCAAGGCTATAAAACGCAATCTGTCCTATTATTTAACCCATAACTGGATGGAAGAGACAGATTAATACTTTTCCCAAGGGTATTTGTGCGTAAGTGAATGCAAGGAATTGAACTGGAATTCGAACTCGGTACTCTAATCTGTCGTTCTGAGTCAATATCCATTGTACCACAACGAACATCCGGGAAATGAGTACAATTGAGAAAAGAGTAGGAAATATGGTCTACATAATTAAAAATCCTCAGTTTACTCACAAAAGACATTTAAATCAAATCAGGAAACACTTGTCGGACAATGTTAGCTGCAGTCCTCCTGAAGATAAAATAGTAATATATGTCATTTACGATACTTTTAACATGCCAATACCACAAGCGGTCCCGGAACAGCTCCATTTAAGAAGAAACGTAGTTAATTCAAAAAGGAAAAAACAAACCGAAACATTTTAACTCCTGTGGACCTGATACTTAGGGAGGTGTTATGCCAATTTACCCATGCACAAATGAACTGTTCCAGACTATGAATAAGGAGCAGTTTCTGCTTTGAGAGAGAGAGAGAGAGAGAGAGAGAGAGAGAGAGAGAGAGAGAGAGAGAGAGAGAGAGAGAGACGTCTATTCCATCAGATAACTCTGACAGTCGGACCAATACAATCACACTAGTGATCTTCTCATCTTGTATCTGTTTGTACTACTGTTCTATGTTAATATATTTGTTTAACTCTGTTCCGTCTTTGTGTCTTTATTTCTAGCCTCCTAACTAGTCTGCAACAAATACTATGCTGGGTCCTAATTTAGATAGGGGCAGTGAAGCTAGTGGGAGATTGCGTGATCGATAATTTGTTCTCGTCGATAGTTACCGGGTCGATCACCCTCAGCGGGAGATTATTTCGTGGGCTCTTTATTAGTCGTATACTCGGGTAGTTAGCTCCCCAGATAGAATGCTAGTAAGAAGGGTCGATCTAGATTTGCTAGATTGTTCCACGTTCCACTGATTAGGCTATTCGGACGACAAACTTGTTTGTGTCTGGATAGCGTTAGACTCTAGGCCTAAAATAGCTGGACACTTGAAGCTAACCTGCCCTTACTGCTCAGCGAGGATTTCCGACTACAGCTGACAAGATTGGCGTAGCAGGGGTTAGTATAGCGGTTTTTGAGAATATCGGTGAGAGAGTCTTAAATTTGGTCTTTCACCTCTGATTTTAGCCAACGACTCTCCCTTGATAAGGTGAGGGTTGGGTGGAGGAAGGATACCATAGTGGGAGGTTTAACCAGACAGGCCCTGGAGCTAGCGAGCGCTACCAGGGTCAGGTAGTTAGACATAAGTTAAACAAGATGTCTAAGGAAGTCGTGAGTATGAGAGCAGAACTACGAGTGGAGGAAATGCGTCGAGGTTCCGACCTCTATTTTCGAGAGGTGGATACCACAGATGATATGTGTGTGTTTGTGCAAGCCGTGAAAGGATCATTATTTCTCATGTGGATTGCTTTACCAGAAGACTGTAGTCCCGACAAAGAAAAAGTTATAGAATAAAGATAATGTACACAAAACCAAATGCCACGACCAACACAACATGAGAATTTTGTGGCTGTGAATCCGGACAAAATTTGTTGGGTGACGGCTTAACATAACTTTAACGTCATCCTGCTTGGACGTTAATTGCCAGAAGCGTTATGTCATAATTTTGTTTATTTTTATTATTCCTCTTCATCTTGCATTACTGTAAAGCTAACATTCTCGAGATACAGTACTGTGGTTAATACGAAATTTAAAGTAACTTTCTTCTCTTCACAGTTTGCAATTTGCGAGCCAGTGCGAAAATCCCTTTGACAATTGATGAAAATCCCTTTGACCAAGAGAAAAAAGGATTGACAACGTACTCAATGAAAAAGTCACGAAAAATTTTGCTAGCCTGTGGGAATTATTTTCTAACTAATGAAAAGGGAGCGATAAGCCGGTGTCAAAATGTCATTTGATATAAACAGAGAACGAAAGTTGAATTAAACATGCAGGTGGCATAAACCATTCAACCAGCTTCGATGCGACAAAATAAATTTCAAGCCGCTGAACCGGATATAAGGTCCTCGCAGCACATACATTAGCTCTCCCTCTCCTTCTCGCGGGTTATTTTCCGTTATCTCTTTTACGTCTTCACTTACCCGCTGTAAACAAAAAGAAGACAACAACAACAATAAGACACTTCAACTGACTCCTAAAATTAGATAAGTACAATTATCTTTTATCGTTTTTTCTTCCTCTTCTCTTACTCACCGAATGCAAAAGAAAGAAAGGTACGAAGACTTTACTACAACAACGAACTCTGGATTAATTTAACTTCTTTCTAGTCTTTCTCTTAGAACATTTTCACAGTTTGATTATTTCGGACAAACAAATAGACGTTATTCTGTTCTGTAAATAAATTTCCACTTAAACATACAAACAAACCACTTTTATCCTTTCCAACATTTTGATAGTGATCTTAAATTGTGAGGATTTCGGTTATGTCCGACACAAGATCAATTTAATAAACATGATCAAGCTCCCTACTTTAGAACTATATCCAGTCTGAGATGGATGAAATGATTGAAGACAAGACATCAGTATCCCCACTCGTAGCATGTTTTTTTTTTCGGTTGAGCAATCCCCAGTAAATCGATCATTACAGTGAATGGCTGAGGACGGTATCTAAAAGGGTCGGGTTTATTCATTACCTTCAGTAATTTGTGCAAGAGACGCATTTTATTGCAAGTAACTATTTTGATAAGCATCCGAAAGTTAGTTGATATTCCGTTCTTTAAAGGTGACCTATTCGCTTGCTTATACGCACTGTATTTTACTATAATAGAAAACAAATCAAGTGGGTTGTTTATGTCTTGTTTTTCTCGTCGGATTTACTCTTTTGTGATAGCGAGAGTGGTAGTTTTAGTTGGTGTTTGGAATGATATCAAGAAGGACAAAGAAACAAAGAGAATTACACAATTGCCCAATAAATGCAAAGGTAAAATGCGAAGCAAATACGTATCAATTGACGTACAAGAATTTCAAGACTTTTATCGATAATGAAAAGAAATTTTCAAAGAAGCATATAAAACTGTTTAATTAAATTTAGCATCAACTATCGATGTTGAGCGCGCGTTTGAACGTTACCAGGAATTGATAATATTTAGAGAAAAATTAAAGATACAAACCAAAATTCTCCGTCGTCATCATTTATTAGGCCCAAATCTTTCTTTTCATGATCAGGAATAAAACGCCATTCGGGAGATCTAAGAAAAACAATGAAAATTAACATTAACAATCATACAAGTTTAACTATGATGAACGTAAGAGACCTGTTCTCTCGCTTTCATTTACATATGTACGTTTAAGCGTTCATACTTTGTAAGTTTCGAAAGAAAGGTTCAGAGATATTTATAAACTCCCGCTGTCATGGATGATGAATTTCAAAAAGGAAAAACACATTTACGTCTCACTGTTGGTTCTTTTTGTTAATGTTCACTAATATTTCCAGAAGTCGCCAATCAAAATGCTGTATAAATTTAGCTCTAATAATGGTACTTACTGATCACTCCAAGGTCCATTCCATTCACTTTCTCCCCAAGGGTTACGAATCCTTACCATGAGGATCTTGCCATTAACACTAGGTGTTTTCAGACCATTCTGGAAGGTATAATATTATGAAAGATTTGAAAATAATTTTTACAGACATGGTAAATAATGAAATGAGATTTGAGCGAGTATAACAATTTTGTGTCGGGTGGTACGGCAAACTTTTTGCATTTCTTGTGTCAATTGTATGACAAGTTCAGATTCGGTATACAAATATTATACTACAATTAATTCTTATAACGTACATAAATTTGTTTAGCAATTCATAAAACTTATTGATTTCATATAACAAATTTGAGTATTAATTCTCACCAAATAGAAGACGAATATGACAAAAACCACTCAGTGTTAAGGTAGATTCAGCTTACAGAAATTTTGTGATGAAAAAGATAAGATATAAAAAAAAAACAGTAAAAAAGAAATCCCAACAAAATTTATTCAATAAAGAAAATGTTTCTTGTTAGAATCATTAAACAAAAGAATTACTACAAATTTAACAACAGACGAAGACTATACCTGCTTATCCTAGGAATATGCCCGCCAATAATAATCCTAGTGGGTATTTTAATTCTCTTAGGATTGCTTTGTTGTAAATATTAAATCCAGTGAGAAGATGCATTTTTGTTTTACGCCTGTTTCTATTTTTGTATACTTAATTAATTTTCTCTCTTTATGCTGACGGTTTGCTTCCTGTATATATTCTGGATTATTCTAATATCTTTCGTAAATAAGTCAAGTTTTCCTTGTAGTTCAAATAGATCCTTGTGTCGTGCCGTATCATATGCTTTTGCGTAGTCTATGATACAAGGAGATACATTCTTTTGTATTTGTATTGTTTCTCTGATATAATTCTGAGCATAGATATTACATTTCTTGTTCCAGTGTTTTCAACGAAAGCACACTATTCTATTTCCAGTCGAATTCTGTTACGTGCTCTATTTATCAGAATTCGGATAAGCTTCGTTCTATGATTCCATAAGTTGATTATGCGATGGAGGTCATTCATTTGCACCTGGCTTCTTAGGCAGTGTCAGGAAGATGACTCTACTATAAGTTATTTTATACACACTTGCTGTATTTGATATTCTTTCTTTCTTTCTTCACATTTCTTATTGAGCCATTTGTTATGGACCCGGGACCATGAAATAATGAGTCAACACGGTGATAGGTCAAGAACATATATTACGTCAACAAGAGATACAAACAGATACAAAGAGATACACAGAGAAAGAGTAATAATAGCTTGGCTACAAGTGACCGACAGACAGACAGACAGGGCTGAGCTGAACTGAAGTCGTACTGGAAACCAGTGTCTCTGTCTCCCCGGCTCTGTCCTCGAGAGTAATTAACTTTCGGTTAATATAGGCAAAGAAGAGTCCATTATTAAATGGGTGACTCCCCACAAAACTCCCCTTCCAAGAGCCACCCCCCACCCCAAAAAAAGCTGTTTAATATTTTTTCGTTTAGGTTCGACGATCAAAGGATCCGTAGACTTCCTTTTCCTACTAGATCGCCTTCTTTCGGGTGAAGCTTGGGGTGCCTCGATGTCGAAACTCTCGGTGATGATATCTATCTGCTCTTCATTTGACGGTGGTGAATCATTTATGTCAGTTGTCCGACATTTCCTTATTTGATTTTGGTGGCGCTTATGCATATTTTTGGGACCTTGTATCATGTAGACCAGGTCTCCCACTCTTTGTTTTATAGTGCCCACTTCCCAAAACGTCATGTCTGTGCTTTCTTACGTGCTCGTTTCAATGTGTCGACGAAACGTTCCGCTTGCCCATTGGACCTAGGATGATATTGTTGAGACGTGATATGGTTCACTTGAAACATTTGGCAGAATTGTCTGAATTCGCAAGATGTGAACTGCGTTCTGTTATCATTTACTACGCAATCCACAACGCCGAAACATGCAAACAGTTCATGCAGAAAAGCTATCGTGCATCCTGTGGTTGGTCTTTGTATACTTTGAGAAGTACTTTTTCGCCACAAAAATTTTAAATTTGAAAAAAATATATACTGTATTTATTGGCCAATCAGAAGATGCGGTCTCATACGCTTGTAAAATTTGAAATCAAGCTCTCTAGGAGCCTCCTGTTTTCTTATAAAGGGAAACTGATCCGCAAAGAAGAGTAGAAAGTACTCAGATTTCAAGGCAGGAGGAAGTGTTAAAGCAGAAGGGAGTCATCAATCACTCTATGCCCCAAGACGAGTGGAGATTAAAATTTCAGTCGGAGGAAAATCCATTTGGGACGCTTCCAGAGAATAATTTTTAAAGAAAGGGAAACTATAAACTGAGTTTTTAAGTAAAAGGAAAATATAAAACTCTCTGAGACATTAACCTTTTCAAATCTATCAAAGCTCCTTCGTGCTGAAACATTCCGCCTTACAAATGTGGTAGGTACAACTTTTGTATTTTCTGCCTTATTTAATTTTTGCTTTGCTTTCTCAGTTTTTTTAATTTCCGCAAAATTGTATTCATTCTTTGTTATGTATATTGTACATTTACGCAGACATGTATTTTTTAAGATATTGAAACAATAAAACTTCCTGCTTTTTTCTAAAAATAAAACGCGTGAAATTTATTTAACTAATATTTTGTTTAATTCTAATCTCGTTTCTAAATACAATGTTTTTTTAGCCATTTTTTAAAAATTGTAGCACTAACTATAACAGTAACTATCTACTGAAATATTCTCCAAGAGTAAGATTTTAGGGAGGTAGGTACTATTTTACTGTGTAGGGACCTCGGAGATGCTTGGTAAATTGGACTTGTGTCAAACACGTTCGAAGTTTAATATTTAAATATCAGAAGGTTGAAGGTTTGAAGGTTGGTTGTTGAAATGTGAAAGGATAAAATACCTCGTGTGTACATTAAAGTAAAGATTTATTTACAGAATGACAAAAGTGTAAGAAGGAAGATATAAGTGAAATTTGTTAACTGAACACGACAAAATATTTGCGAAACAAAAATGTTCATTGAGAAATTGCATGCAGTTTTGTAGAGAAATGTAGGTATTTAAAATGTCCGCAGAGCTTTAGAGTTCATGGTTGTGTAGTAGCAGAATGTAAAGTCTTTGTTCCGTTCTCTTTTTAGTAGGTCGCGACAGGTTGAGAGAGAGAGAGGGGGGGGCAAAACAAATAAAGAAGTTGTACTTAACGCGTCCCTTTTGTTGTTGTTGTTCTCTTTGGCAGGTGTGTAAAAATGAAGAAAAGGACACTGGAAGAAGAGGTCAAATAAAACCGTGACGTGCCCTACGTCTGCGTTGGCGTGGAGTTGAAAAGAAGAAAAGAAAATTGGCAGCAAAGGCGAGTCAGCTTGAAGTTTCTTCCTTACATTGTGAGATGCTATCAGCTAACGCTTCCATCTGACTGACTGCTTTTGACAGGTTAGCGTCGTGGTTTAAATAGTGAAACTTCTCATGATGCCGGCTCCAGCAGGCCTTTTCATATCTAGATGTGAAAATACGTCACATATGAATTTACTGTTTTTAATTCAATCAGGACTCAGAATTTGCTTTTCGCACTGACTTGTGAATTTTTCTTAGTTTTTTCCAAAGTCGTTTGAATCCACTTTTGCGGGTGTGCAATTTATGTTTTTTTGTGTTTTTTTAGTTGGTTAATGGATGATATAAGATTTGTATCCTATAACCGTATCCCAGAGTAAAATAAATTAACAAGAAATTTACTTGGATAGAACTAGTACCTCACCCCAACACCTAATTAGAATCTCAAGATTAAACAAGCGAAAAATAATTCGCTTATCTGATTCTTTTTATTTACTTTGTATCCGACATTATTAATATTTTTTTTAATAATCATTTCACCCCAAGCATGGTAGGTAAGAAAGAAATATTTCTATTCGATTCAATAACTTTACACACAACTTGTATAGTAAACCTTAATGTTTTTTCTTGTCCCTTCATGTGAAATGGTGAATGTGTAATGCATTATTTATCTGCTAGCTAATATGAAACTTTAAATTGAAGATACAATTCTATAAGAAAACCATTTAAAATCGGCTTTTATGATTGTCGATTCAAAAATCTATTTATTTTTTAATGTAATGATATTTTATTATTGGATTGAATAAAATGTATAAATTTTTTTTAGTATAAGTAAAAATAAATCTACTTACCCTTGCATCCACCTGAGAGTAAAGAAAAAGAAAATTAATACAAATTGAAAAATACAAGATACTTCGAAAAGGAAAGAAATAAAATAAGAAATCATAAATACTGATAATCATCGTTAAACATAAAAAGGAGATAATCGACGCTTTTTTTTAGTCAGTCGTTAAAAAGTTTAATCCAATCGTTAGGTAGCTGTCATGACCCAGTTTTAGATCTTGTTTCAATAATATTGCACGAATTCTATTTAACACTTTAATAAATGAGAGATCGACAAGACTATGGAGACAAAGCAGCAAAATAAAACAAAAAATAAGTCTGGAATGTCAGTCACTTGAAAAAACGACAATATATACCACTATTATTAAATTATTCTTGCACTAAAGCAGATTCCGTCAAATCTGAGAAGATAAGTGATGTGGTAAATACGAAATAAAAATAACTTTCTATTTTTCACTGTTCTCAAATTCGTGAGCAAATTTATTTTGATCAATAGAAAAAGGGATTGGCCTATGGCTGAAGAACAACCCAAGGCAAATTTTAGCGAACTTATGTGAAAATCTACTTTGACCAATGAAAAGGGGAGCGGCTTACAAACTGAGAAAAAGAAATGAGCCGATATCAAATGGCTTTCTGATATATATGGGCAAAGAAAGTTGAGAGAGAGAGAGAGAGAGAGAGAGAGAGAGAGAGAGAGAGAGAGAGAGAGAACGCTGTGTCAAATAACACACTGATACATTATCAGTCTCTAATGAGAGCTGGGGACTTTCAAGGAACTCTATTCAGTTCCTAAGTACCTTAAAATATATTTTTTTATTAATGGGCAATACAACCGTATAACTTTTATGTGAGCAACGAAGTTTCTCAATTTGTTTTAAGTATTTTGGAATATTATTTCGTGTCAGATGATTTAATATGGATATTTTCTCTTCTTGACAATTCATCGAAATTACGAATCTTTAATGTTTGATTACTTGTCCCGAAACAAGCTACTGAAACTTCAAATGTAAAATTTGTAAATAATTTCCTTATCTTGTTTCGTTAAAAATAACACGTGTATTTCTTCGTCATTACTCCTATCAACTTCATATTTATCCTCTTAGAATGCAAAAAAGTAAAAGAATTTATATAATTCAAATTTTTATTTATCGTCGAACATGATTTGCGGATTTAAAAACCCTTAAATAATTTTACGACCAATCATCACTTTACTGTTTTCAAGAAGGGTTTATGATTATTAAAAAAATGAATTACTTATCGCATATCTACAGACAGTGCTGTTTTTTATGAAGAGTATTATTAGAATACTTACAGTGTTGAGGCCCGTGATACTGTAGGCATGTCCACAGATTAGACCATTTGATAATTTGGCTTCAGTTTGTCCTGGAACAGCCTGGTGTCATGTGAAAAGATTTATATACATTATTCTACAACATGATCTTTTTAATTTACAAAAAGTCGATGGAAAATAATTACAAAATAAATGAATTTTTCACTCGGTACAATGGTGAGGTTCACCAATCTTCATTCGTTTAATAAGTACATTTGTGGTAACGAGTATGACTCAAGAATTTGAAGATTTCTGAATTTAATAAAAAAGAATTCTTGAAACTTTTATTTAATTGAAAGCTAAATGCTAAATTTACTATTTCCAGTCCCTGTTTAGGATGTGGTTTCCGGCTTTCTTTTTTCCAATCTTCTCACTGTTTTCTTTTTCTTTTTTATTTTTTCAATTGGAGTAGATAGACTAAACTATCGCCCGGTTCACACTCCACCCATGTCTATTGAACAGGTGTAGTGGCTCATCCCTTGTTCACTGTTTAGGATGTGGTTTCCGGCTTTCTTTTTTCCAATCTTTTCACTTTTATGTAGCCCGCTGCACATCAGTGGCGTTACGGCCTTGCTCGGGGTGATATGATTAAAAAAAAAAAGAAGCAAAATCTGATTTACACAAGTATTACTTATTTATAGCATGAAATTTAGAATAACACTATTTCTTAATCACAGAGTTGAACTTTCTAACCTTTCCACCGTATTTAAAATGTGTTAATAGCTCGTCAGATGCGAGATAAGTGTATGGCGATCACAAGTGAAATAATTGTATGAATATTTTTCCTGTAAGGGGAAGAAACCGCAAAACACATGACCTTTTAATGTACAGATGGAAATTGCCATACAAAAAAAACTCCACACACACACACACACACACACACACACACACACACACACACACACACACACACACACACACACAAAACAAACAATTGAAAATTATTTAAAAAATACGATGGCTAGATGATTTGTATAAAACTTTCAATTTTTCGATTAGAAAATATGGTCTTCACTTTATAACCTACCAGCCTAACATCTACAAGTCTTGAAAATATTTAAAAAATGTTTGAAATTTATAAATTATTATAATAAAAAAAATGAATTTAATTTTTGAAAAACTTCATTATTAATCGGAAAGTTTTTTTTGTATTTAGACTATAATGTCCTTAATTTATATTATTTATTAAAGGCTTATTTAATTAAATAATGTCATGGTTTTATTGCACATATTTTACTATTTGGAGTAGATTTTCGGTAAAAGGTGCTAAATGGTTGATAAAAATAATAGCTGATTTCTATTTCCCATTCTTTGTTTATTTGTTAATCCAATTTTGTCTACAAAATTTAACTCCTTGAAATTTTATGAATTTATGTAGAGGGGGGAGGTAAAAGATGTAAAAAAATAAATATTTCTACCAAGATTTAAAAAAGTGATTTAAAAGATAATTTCATTTGTGCATAAGTCCTAAAAGTTTCATTACAATCCGACAAATATTTGATTTTTGCAGGAATTTCCAAATTAATGTTTTACAACGGAAAAAGTGAGTTATGTAATACTACGTTTTCCATTGTAAACTCTCGTAACGATTTAGCACTCAGCTAACGAAAATATGAACAAGATTCTTACCAACATTTTGAACGTGTTAGAAAGGATTAAAAAATTTTGAAAAATAAGTAAAAATACTTTGATCTTTCCTCTTAATAATAACATAAACATTTTGATGAAAAAACTTCGTTTTTATTACTTTTAAGACCTTTTTCTTCATACGATGCTGTTTTTTTCAGCGATTTAGTGGAGGTACCTAGAGGCTCAACTACGTAGCATTGAAATTTACTTCCGGTGATCATCGAAAGCCTTATAGCACAGCCTTATAAAGTTTATAATTTACTGAAGCTTTACAAATTGTGTATAGAAAATGCATGGCACAAGCATATTATTACTAAATCATTATACCGTCAAATAAGACCTTCATTTACTTCAAAGAGAAATTATACTGAATAATTTAGCTAATGTAATATGTTATACAGTGCAGTAGTTTTAGTGTGATCAACAATGCAAATTTAGCAC
Source organism: Ascarosepion bandense (assembly GCA_037127315.1). Taxonomy (NCBI): domain Eukaryota; kingdom Metazoa; phylum Mollusca; class Cephalopoda; order Sepiida; family Sepiidae; genus Ascarosepion; species Ascarosepion bandense. The sequence goes on from JBBBDQ010002244.1 coordinate 181,686, forward strand.
ATTTTGTTTAATTTTTGCCCAGCAGTATTACGGTGTTATATGTACCTTTATCTATTTTTTGTTTTTATTAATTATGATTTAACAGATGATCTGACAAATCTTATTCATTGTGTAACTTTTTTGTAATCTTTTACAATTTTTTACAGTTTTTACTTATCGAATACTGTAAAAGAAACTGCATATTTTGCTTGTGTTGATTTTGTAATTAGAATTCTGGTTTGAATGTATTTTCCAATCAACCTACCAGCCTAACGCAAAAGATATCAACTTTATTTGGATTTATTTTTGAAAAAGTAAAATTTTGAAGTCAGTTTGTAATCGAAAACCTGCATATTAGGCATTTCTGTTTATTTGTTTAAGACAATCTTAATTAAATATTAAAAAATTGATAAAAGTTATGACTCTAATTTTTGGTGTCAGTACTTATCACATCAAACTCCAGTTTTCACAACGAGTGCAATGAGAATTTTCTGAAAAAAAAAAAAAAAAAAAAGAAAAATTCCCCCTGTCCTATTGCTCCCAGCAATACCAATAACTAAACTATAGTCTGAGCCAAATTACGGACAGATACTTGAAATTTTCGCGACCGTCATATTAGATTATGTGACAGCAAAAATAGCTTTACACGAATTGCGCATTCGTTGTAGTTACACATGTCGCTGGGGGATTTATTTATGTTTTCTTGGCTGATTTTTTTGGCATCAAACAGACAAGTGATTAAAAAATGGGATTTCAGTATCAATGGCGTCGTGAAGTGTCAACATTGACCTCAACGAAACGTGAACTATTAAAAGAAGCATCTGACATTTACGTCGAGTGACTTTTCTACTAACACTTTTCATTAATCCTCAAAAGGACTTCGGAAGACTTTTTTAAATCTGGGACAGTGTTGTCTAAAATCTTTGCAAAGTCAGAAAATTTAATTCAACATATGGTTGCACAACTGTCACACGTTAGTCTAGTTTTCATTGTTTATCATATCTTGGAGACCTCCTCATGTATTTGTTAATGGGCCTTTGCCATTCAGCCTTTGTCTTCCATCTGGTTACAGACACATTGACTTATGAGCTACAAGTATGTGGCTATATAATTCCCTGCTGTGTATTTTCAACTAATTTATATAACTGTATTTATATATCTAAACTTATTTATAAATAGAACTTTGTCTGTGTGTGTGTGTGTGTCTGTGTGTGTGTGTGTGTGTGTGTCTGTGTGTCTGTATCCGTTACCTATAGACTCCGAAACGGCTGAACCGATTTTCTTGAAAATTTACACAGTTGTACTATAAGCGTCTGCGAGTGTTCGTAGCTAGGTTTTGTGTCAAGGTACCCCCGATAAATATTGAAAATCGATAATCGAAAAAATCGGGTTATAGAAGGAGTGGTCCGATTTTAATCAAATTTGATACACTCATAGACAAAAACATAAGAAACGATATTCAGAAGTTTCAAGGTTGCAGTTCTTACAATAGTGCAGAAAATTTGATATCGATACTAGGAAATCAAAATTTGACTTAACATTCATTCATTTTTCTTTCAGTCTACGGTTTCGCTTTAACTGGAAACAACTATTGCTTTTTAGTATTTCGTGCCAACGTCCAAAGAGTCTGAGCTCCAGGACCATGGATTAGTTTTAAAGCTTTCATTACACCCAAGCAACGCCGGGCTAGTGATACTGCTAGTGATTTATATAAATGTGTTAGAAATTTGTTCATCATTGTTGATCATACAACTGAAGAAAATACTTTTTCTTTCACTATTTGGGGATTGTTTGTGTGCTCACTAGTGACCATATCAAGAAAAACCACCAACGGAAAATACGAAGCTTTAACTTACAAATAATAAAATCAATAGATATTTGAACACAGTTTTAATTGATATTCTTATTTTCCGTGTAAAGATTCACACTTAAGTTAAGACGGTTTTATTACATGCGGGAAACACTGAATTAGCACGCATGCGCGCACATGGATATAAAATTTATACTTTATTACGTTTTATGTGAATATTGGTATAACTATAATGTAGTCAAACGTATATAATGTCATGTTTTATGCTAACTACGATAGTAAGTAAATAGATTTCCGCAGTATAAAAATAACACCAATATTTAACTAATTTTATAAATGCAGTTTGCCTATAAATTCTCAATAACTTTATTTTGTTCTGCATTTTATTATTTTTTCTGTATATTGCAACTGAGCACATAATTCAGTAGAAAATAATTATAGTTTTATTATTTTTTTTATTTGACACAATTTGCTACACATGACTTGCTTATGTGTGCAAGATGGTGACAAAATGGTGGCATCTCGTAGTGGCAGGATAAAAACAAAAACAATTAAATGATCAGGAGAAAAGACGGGTTGATTTCAAGGATACATATAAATTTCTATTATATGGATTTTTAAAAGAAATAAAACCCTAACGCTAACCCTAACCCTGCGCGCACGCGCGCGCACACACACACACACACACACACACACACACACACTGATTAAAAGCAATTTATCTGCAACCTTTTTACGTAACACGAGTCATACAAGCGATTGACACCTAATCATTAAATGACTCTGTCACAATGGTTCCTCAGAAGTCAACATCGCGCCATTTAGATAAGCCACATTGCATTTCATATAGAACTGAAAATATTAAATGAAATTAAAAAGTATGAAGATACTTTATATATACATGCAAATATACCTTTCTGATAATTATAAAAATATGGCGCACCTATAGCGATTTAAATTTGTGTAATTTATGAAGACTTGACGCAACCGAAATATAATACTATAAAAGGACACTGAGAATATCATTAAGCGAATATGTTTTTTCAACGACAGTTTAAAAAAAATGAAAACTATTATACTTATACGTAATATCAGGAAGAGAGTTGAAATTTATAGGGCACATAATGAAGGAAAGTGGACTTGGAAAAATTGATACTCACAGGAAGATTGAAGGCAAGAGAGACAATGATTAGCGTAATTGAGTAAATAGATGGCAGAGTGGAACAGAGATAACAAAAAGATAAACTTTATTATATGTAAAAATAAGCATCTAAATGTACGTACATCGATCGAGCATCCCATCATCGAACATCTTTGGAAAGCTTTTTGCATAATACCAAAAAGTTTCTTTGGTGGATCCTTTAAATCAATCTGTTCTGTAATACCCCCGGTAAAATCCTCCATGGCTTCTGAAGTGTTTCCGCCCCTCAAAGATTCATACGAACCATTCAGTCTAAATAGAAACAAAAGAGGCAAGGTAGGTGAAGAAAGGAAAAATTATGGATAGGATCGGATTCATAGATAAGCACAAATTTAGAAACATGACAAAGGTAGGAATCTCTCATTGGAGATTACATATGCAAAAAGACGTCCAGACTCGAGTGAAGCCAAAAATTAAACATTAAAAAAACAAAATAATGGTCGGCAAAATCAAATTGTTTATAAACTTTTCGATGAAAGTATTTGCTTACTTTGCATAGACTTTTTCCAGAAGTGCACTCCAAAACTCATTTTCATCGACCGAGTGCATGTAGATGAGACGGCCATTTTGTGTGGGTAACCTATCGTCGACCAATATCTCAACCCATTTCCCCTGGTTCCACAAATTGAAGCGGAAACAACCAGTGTAGTTTTTGTTGAAATACTGTTCTGGTGGGACAACCCGGTAGAAAAGTTTCTTATTGATTGTCAACGACGCAATAGCGGCCAGCAACCAGCAATCACCTATGGAAGAGACGAAAGCGATTTTCTGTTAACCCTTGCATGAATAAGTATATTTACACAAATAAATACATTCTTCGGGTAATAATATGCACCGCTGCTCCGATTATCATTAGAATGCTTTGTCACACTTTTGATGTTTCTCGTTATTTATTTAAGCAAACTTCTCTGTATTTCCCATTGATGATTAGAGAGGTTTCTGAGCGATTTTATGATTTGTCTGTCTGTCTGTCTCGCTCTCTCAAACATATATTATTCTGTCAGCAGAAGGATTTTGTAAAGTCTCTAAGTTTGTTGGGGATACTTTATTCTAATTGGCCCTCGCTAATTATTTGCACGTGAATTCCCTTCCCCTTGTTATATATATATATATATATATATATATATATATATATATATATATATGGATATTTATTTTATTGTGTTTCCGTCTTTTTTGCTCTTCATTTTCGTCATTACTGTTTTTTTCATTTAATTCATTTTCTAACGATTTTTCTCCTGATGAGATGTTGAATGAAAGGGCCTTTGAGAGTAACAATAAATTCCTTGTTTTTAAAATAGTATACCAATTTTGTACTTCTAAGCATATACATTGGAGTTATTTTTAATTGGCGAGAGAGCTGAGTACGATAAACCGTCTAAGCGAATGTAATTCATCATTTCATACGAAATTTTAACCTAGAATTCGTGAACGCAGATTTTATTAGTGAAATTCCATATTAGGTTGTTACAAAAATAATAGCCGCTCAAAGTGTTGTATTTTGAAAAGCCATTTTAACATAGTATTCACGATATATATTAGGTGAAATTTGGTATACATAATAATTAATGTTTGCTCTTAAATAATTTTAACTTAATTCAGACAGAAATATTCTTGAAGGATAGAAGCCCTTAATTATGAACATGACACAACATGAACTTCGTTTACTTTTCTTGCATGAATTCCAACTTAGGCACATTGCCTTCCAAACTTCTGCTAGTATGAACAGAGCATGGGGAGATGGGCCCACAAGTAATCGGACAGTACGAAGGTGGTGCCAGAAATTCCGTAATGGTAATAAGAGCCTTAAAGATGAAGAAGGTAGAGAACGGTCATGCAATCTTGACAATGAACAATTGCAAGCAGTTGTTGAGAAAAACCCATGTCAAAGTGTCAGAGAAATGTATCAGACGCTTGATGTCAGCACTACAGCAGTCTCACACCATTTGCGGAGTATTGGCAAAGTGAAAAAGCTCGATAAATGGATTCCTCATGATTTCAATGAAAATAAAAAAAAAAACTTCGGCGTTGTGAAGTGTGCGTAACACCAATGATCCTTTTCATGACCGGATAGTCACTTGTGATGAAAGGCAGATCCTTCATGATAACCGTAAATGGCTTGATCGTGATGAGTCCCCAAACATTTCCAAAAGCCAAAGTTGCATAAGCAAGAGATTATTGTGGCTCTCTGGTGATCTGCAATTGTTGTTATCAACTACAGTTTTCAGGAAGCTAATCAGAGCATTAATGCAGAGTTTTACTGAAATCAATTTACTGAAATGCATGCACGCCTGCAAAAAATGAGGCCTGCATTAGTGAATCGACGTTGTTCAATTTTGCTCCACGATAATGCGTGACCACATGTTGCAAGAGTGACGTTGCAAAAACTCACAGAGTTGGGATACGAGAATGTACCTCTCCTGATCTTTTACCCACTGATTATCATTTTTTAAGCACATTCTTAAATGATAAGGCTTTTAAGAATTTTAAGAATCAGCTTTCAAAGATTTCGTTGCCAATAACTTTTTATCAACGAGGAATAAATAATCTCGTCGAGTGATGGCAGAGGTGCATAGATGCTCAAGGCTCGTATTTTGACTAATTTCAACATTTCTACAGTTAATTGTTTAAGAATAAAATTATATTTTTGAAATCAGCCAATATTTTTGTAGCAACTGAATATTTTTTAATCTTACATCAATTGTCATTTTGAAACTATTATTGTTTATTGACTCGTTTTCTACGGCTTATCATCCCTTTGAAGTCTAAGTCAGAAAATATTTTTCGAGTGTAATGATTTTGTTTTTTTAGATAATGATTTAGTGATACAAAAGTGTTACTAATTAACTTATAGCTGGGGGAGAAGATGTGGATTCATACCTGGCCCATTGGTATTTGCGCGTAAGTGAATATAACGAAGGTAACTGGTACTGGAACTCCGAGCTATTATCCATTACACCAACCGCACATCAAAGCTTACAGCACCCGGCATTCCCAAGCAGTCACCTATCAAAGTACTCACCAGGCTCAACGTTGCTTAACTTCAGTGATTATGAAGAAACCGATTTTTCAACTCTATATGTCCTTAATCCTCTGAATTTTTAATGTGGAGCAATCGTTTAGTAGTTGATTTAGCTTTGATTAGATTATTTTATTTCTCTGACTGTGAAAGCAAACGATTCTAACCTTGTCTCATGTCTGTTCGAGTTTAGAAATTATTTTGCATTAAAACTGATTTCGAACCAGAATAAACTTATTTTTCCTTACTCTTTTGTTTCTGGAATATCTACCGACCTATCAATGTTATTGCTAATACACTTAGTACTTCGGAGATAAACTTCAAATCTAGTGAAAGACGCCCACTTCTCCACATTTTAAAAAAACTTGCAGGAAATGTTTTGGAATAGCTAACTAATTCAGCATTCAATAACGGTATTTAGCATTCAGAGAAATAGTTCAAAACTGGCTTAAAAAACTATATTTACATAAAAATGTATATATATATGTGTGTGTGTGTGTGTGTGTGTGTGTGTGTGTGTGTGTGTGTGTGTGTGTGTTGTCTAGTTAGTACAAAAGATACCCACAATGAGAAAGTCACCAGCGTGACTATTTGTTCCGGCTGTTTCTGCCACAAAGCAGAAACTGCTGTTTATTTATGGTTGGAAGAGTTCTTGTGCGCCTGGATAAATTAACCCTATAGGGACATCCTTTGCAAGTATGAATCAGTTTTAAATTCATGTATAGACGTTATAGCTTAGTGTAATTATTTAGCTTATTTGCTGGTTGGCTCCTCGCGTTATCAGCCAAGATTCCAATTCGGGAATTCAAACTTGGCGGGGGGGGGGGGCAGGATTCTTTCACTTTTAAAGAACTATCAAATAAAATTACTATTTTAAAACTCTATTTTAAAGATGTCCCAGTCTGATCAGATTGATATTTATCATATTTATGTTTAATTTTTCTCTCAGCGTATGACATTAAGAGAACTTGTTTACAGAATGCAAACATCATCTCTAAAAATAACGAAGCTACATTCTGGATCAACACTAAAAAGAAAAAAAAATAATGAAAGAAATGAAAGAAAAATGTTAATCTTTGATCTCTGCCTTTGATTTCTCTGTACATTGTAGTTAAATAGTGAAAATGTTAAGAGTCCTCATCGAACACTTAAGTTTCGAATTTTTATTTTGTTTTTACCATGAATCACCTGTCAAGGTTGCCGAAGAAAAGATGGAATGCCTACCGAATACGACATATATATTTTAGATAAGTACCTCACATTATGACTGAGTAACTTCAGCCCTCGTACCTGTATACAGTAAGCAGATAATCATAAACTGGTGCAAAATGACAGAACTGTTTTCCTTTCATCTCAAAACACGCAGTTTTTTATAATCAATTAAGGGAAATGTCATGGGATCCGTGCAAATATATAATAAACCTGTCTGAGTTCTCTGGATTTTTTTTTTTACGTATAGAAAACGATTTCATAGATTTTATGTTTAAATCTCAGTAATGGTTGTGCGTTGTGGTGCAGTAGATATCGACTCGGAACGAGAGATCGAGGTGCCCAGTTCGAATTCCAGTTGAATTCTTTTCATTCATTTACGCACAAATACCCTTGGGAAATGTATTAATCTGTCTCCTCCATCTAGTTATGAGTTAAATAACAGGACAGATTGGGTTCTATAGCCTTTGTCGGCAACCAGTCTACCGCAGAAAGCAATGGCAACCTACTGCGGGATAATCTTCTGCCCAGTCAGTCATGTCTCTTTCGAGACATGATCGCTTAAAGCGTGTATCACATAAGGCACTTAGCTAACTAACTAATGGTTGTTTCTCTTTTCAAGAATTACGTGACATTGTTCTTAAATCTGCTAACGTAGAGTTTGCAGTCATTGCGTGACACAAGAAGTGGGAAATTTTCACTTCTACCCACAATTTTTTATATTGAAATAGATTGAAATTTCCAATCAAGAGATTCATTAAAACAAATAAAAGCAAAAGAAAAGCATGCCGCCCTGGTGTGAGGGAGTAGATTTTCTTTTTAATATTTTTAGGATTGTATCATCTTAGTGTCTGTCACCTCGATTCAACCCTCATAAATTCCATGTGGAACATTTGCTTCTATATTTTGTGTGTTTTATTAAATACGGCATTATTTGAAATATTCAAATCAAACCGATTTGTGTTTAAGGAACGCTTCTGCTATTTGATATGAATTTAGGTGACATTAAAAATATCTGAACTATTGTTATGGTTTTCTCATCAACTTTTTATATATATATAACCAAACACAATAAAAATACTCAACAAAACCAACAACTACAACATAAAACAACACTAGTAAATACTATTGTCGAACAAAAGCAATTGTCCGCTAAGTAACAAATGTCTAACCAACAATATAATATATAGCCGTAACAGATAACATTAGCATAGAAGAAAAATTTTACATAGGAGCCACAGAAGCAAATTTTCAAGAAAGATTGAACAATCACAAAACATCATTCAAAACAGAAAGATACATAAACAAGATAACATTATTAAAATATATCTATAACTAAAAAGAAAATATCATCACCAAAATTAATAGAAAGTCATAAAAAGAGCGGTTTCACACAACAGCTATAGCAAAAATGGCAAAGTGTGTTTGAAGGAAAAGATTGTAATAATCATCTTTAAAAATCAAAGCAAAGTACTAAACAAGGAAAATTAAATAATGGTGAGATACAGACACTCAAAGAATTTGCCACTTAAATACTAATACAAACAAATACAATATAAAACGCAATTTAATTAGACAGTTCACCACACCTAACAGCTTTCTCCCACTAATAAAACCAATTAGAAAAGAATAATCACAATATCAATAACAAACAAATACCCAATTCCCCTACTAAATTTGAGGTCCTCACAGCCACAGCGGACAAGGCCAAATGATTTGCTCTCAAATTCTCCTCCAACTCCACATTTGACTCGCCTGATTTACCCATACCCGACTTCCCTCGAAGAAGTAAGGCTCAACTGAGTCTCTAATATCATTTCTAAGCTTGACCCCCATAAAGCAAGCGGAGGTGACGGAATTCCAGCCAACGTCCTAAAGGAAAATGCTCCTGAACTCACTACTGTCCTCTTCAAACTCTACAACTACTGTCTCTCTGCTTCATACTTTTCTGCTTGTTAGAAGTTCTCCTCAGTGTTTCCTGTCTTTAAAAACTATGGGGAACCTTCTGTCTACTCTAATTATCGCCCTATCAGCCCCCTACCGATTTTTTGCTAAGTATTTGAGGCTATTATCAATGTTGAATGGGTACAGCATCTCACATCCCACAATCTATTTTTTGACAAACTGTATAGCTTCCGCTTCGCTAGGTCTATCGCTGATATACTAATGACCGTCACCGAGTACATCTACCAGGCTCTCGATAAGAACGGTGAAATTTAAGCTCTTGCCCTTGATATCTCCAAGGCGTTTGACAAGGTTTGGCGAGTTGGCCTCCTGTACAAACAACAGAGCTATGGTATAAGTGGACGCTTGTTCGCTCTAATCAAATCGTTCCTGTCAAATCGCGTAATGAAGGTCGTATTGAACAGGCATACTCCCAGATCATATCACACGAACGCCGATGTCCTTCAAAGTTCTGTCCTAGGTCCTACGCTTTTCCTGATCTTTATCAATGATCTTCCCGATGTAAACAGTTCACAAGTAGGCATCTACGCTGACGACACCACCATTTACTCCCGTCTCAATAAGAAATCTAAAAAGGCTGACAAAGTAAACCTTACCGCTGCTCTTAAGGACCTCCAATATGTGATGAACTGGAGCAAGAAATGGCTCATAAATTTTAATGCTTCCAAAACGAAACTGCTCTTCTTTATCCACCATAGACAAACTCTCCTATTTCCTGAAGGTATAGACCACGGAATTAATAAACTTCAACTCCTCGGTATCACACTTTCAACCGACCTCAAGTGGAATGACTACATCGAATCAATAGCTAGAGCTACTGCTAGGAGGGTCGGTCACTGTGTCGGACAAGAAAGTTTTTTTTCTCGTCAGAATCCATCTTGCCCATATACAAATCTACCATTCATCTGTGCATTGAATACGGTTGTTACATCTGGTCAGGCGCTCTTGCTATTCATCTCGGGTTTCTCGACAAAATTCAAAGGCGGATCTGCAATGTAATAGATCACGATTTGGTAACTCGTCTTCACTCACTTTCTCACCGACTTGATGTGGCTTCTCTCTGTCTTTTTTTACAAATATTTTCACGGCTTCTGTTTTGACGAGATTATATCTCTAGTTCCCCTTCTACATGAATTTACTAGGGCTACTAGATTAGAAACCAGGTCCCATCCATTTACAGTCAAAACAATCAAATGTAACCGGCTTTTCTACTTTAACAGTTTCTTTTTCCGCACTTCACGCCTGTGGAACTCCCTTCCATATACCTGCTTCTCTGATAGTTACAATCTTCAAGAGTTTAAGAACAACGTCAATTGCGATCTTGTTGCAAATCACTGAATTAACAACAGTAGGTTTACTATTGAGAAAAGGTTAATTCTAAACTTGCCTTTTTTATGTATTGGTGCATCGTACACCAACATCTTTTCGTACCTCAGTATATAGAAAGTCTAGTTTTTCTGGTTTATACACGTGTTGGGACTCCTTTTGCCCCCCCCCCCCCAAACGCAAAATAAACATAATAAAAACTTTAACGCATAGGGCATTGATGATCTGTTCTGAAGAGTTCCTTGAAATTGAAATTAATTTTATAAAGAGAACGTTGTACGATAGTGAGTATCCACCTACTGTTGTTAATTCGGTGATTTGCAACAAGATCGCTGATTTCAGAAAGATCAAGCCAGTAGTGGTTTCTAAATGCCCGGTGTATTTAAGACTTCCGTGGATTGGAGAGAATGGTGAAAACCTAACTCGGCAAATTTATTCTGACGTGCAGAAATGTTATTTTTCTGTCGAAATACGTGTTGTGTTTGATACTAAAACCTTTTTAACCTCAAGTCGTAAGGGCGTTCTGACCCCTCATTAAATCAATTCTGTAATTTACGAATATAATTGTGGTTTCAGTGTCAGTTATATAGGCAGAACCACTCAATGACTTGACAGTAGAATCAAACAGCACGTTCCACTAAAGATCAGGAACCATAGCTGGCAACAAAATGAACTTGTCCATAATACGTACGGTTCCTCGATTTGTGAACACCTTTTAAAGATCTGATTTTTTTTCTCTATCTCATGTACCACCATGTGTCTCTTCAGGTCAGATGCATATTTACGAATCTTGTTGCAGACAACGCAGTTATTGTTTGCTGGGCACAAATACATGTTTGTGTAGCTTGATTGTTTGGAGTTCCTGTCATGGGCCTTCAGGCGGTTCACATAGCCTTCGACAGCAGAACGCGACCACAGTTTCCTATCAAGTAACTCTTTAGTGATACTCTTTCGCGTTTCACGTTTCAGCTGAACATGTTGAAGTCGTTCAACCTCGACAGCAATCCATGATAGTTGATTTACTAAGCGACGCTTAGATGAGGCACAAGGCCAAAGATATGGGGTACCCAGTGAGGATCGAATTCACTACTCAGTTGAGATAGATTCTAGAAGACAAGCTTACTAGCCGTTACACCATGTCGGGGTGCCCATGCATCCCTGATAGAGTGTCTATTCAGCTCGATTTATCGCGTCAACCTCCTAATTCTCAACATCCAGGTGCAATGTTTTTAAGTTATCCTTGACACAGTCCTTGAATCTTTTCCTCAGCTTGTGTAGTGGTCGCTTCCCTACCAATAACTCTCCATGGAGAAGATGGAAGTTTGGTATCCTCCATTCTTAGGACGTGCCCGGCCCAACGCATCTGATTCAGTATTATCATAGCTTCAATACACAATGTTTCACTCCTTCGAAGGACAGCAGTGTCTAATGTATGTGACTGTCATTTGCGTCTAAGGTATTTCTGATGGAATCTCACCAGCCATTTGATATGTCAGCTGTGTGTTCTCCAAGCTTCAGAGAAGTACAGCAAAGATATCAGGACACAAGTCTTGTAGATATCAACTTTGGTCTTAATGCTGATACCCCTATCTGCCCAGAATTATGTTTCCAGCTTTCCAAATGCAACTCTTGCCTTCTGAATACATGAGAAAATTTCACCATCCAGATCACCATCTCTCGATATTGTACTTCCAAGGCAAAGAAAAGTGTCATCAAAGTGTCATCAAAGTGTCATCAAAGAAAAATGGTTGTGCCATTTACTACAATCGATGGTTTTATGTAGGGCATACCTAAAAGAGGGATAAATATCACCTTGATATACGTGATACTTATTTTCAGACTAAAATCATCGCAGGATGAAGAAAATCGGTGTACAATGAGCTGCAGGTTATCCACTGTGTGTGTTCGAAGTCAGTATTGTTCTTCATACAGAAAGTCACGTATCAACAATTCAAAATTCTTGGATTTTGTGTTGAATCTCTTTAAATTGAAGATTTTGCCTGTGTTTCGAAACCTGATTGATACTCCAGCATCACAATAATTGAAAACATATGACAGAACAACAGCAAAATACATAGAAAACCGTGCTGGAGCAAAGATGTCACCTTGTTTTACTTCATCGTCAACAGCGGGCTCTTCCGATGGTTCCCCCATTGAATGCGAAATGTGCGTTCATATCCCGAGAGGTGCTTCACCAAGTTCACGAATGTGAGAGGAAAATCAACGTTACCCCGTATCCTCCACACTACAAGTCAATTCATATTATCAAATGCTTTGGTCAAATTAACAAATACTTGATACAAAGGAACTCTCTGTTGAATGCACTTTTCTTGTAGCTGCCTAACGGAGAACACCATGTCTATAGTGTCTCTACCCGCCCTGAAACCATTTTGTTCTTCTGGAATAACTGTTGAGCAAATGAAGTGCATTAGTCTGTCCAACAATCTCATACCACGGTAGTCATCAAAAACTGATTTCGAACCTTTCCTTTGAACAGAGAGACAAGGATTCCGTCAATCCTGTACTGAGGTATGCTGTTGTCCTCCCAGAATAAAAGAACGAGGTTCCAAATAGCTGATGCAACATTGTTTCCTCCAAAGTGCAAAAATTCCAGTGGAATAACATTTAGTCCAGTTGCTTTGTTAGTGTTGACTTGTTTGATAAACTTTTTCACCTTGTCAATTGTTGACTTGTTTGATAAACTTTTTCACCTTGGCAAGTGAAGGTCTGGCAGCCATTTCATGAAAAATCTCACTCTGAGGTAAACTGTCGATAACTGCGTTATGAACATCCGAAAGGTTAAACAACAGATTGATAAAACGTTCTGGGTCTTTAATGGTAATTTCACCGTCAAACGATTAACTGAAGATGATTTTGAGTTAAAAACTCGACGCAAAAGATGATGCAGCATCTTTGAGTTGTGTCTGCCAAAAGCACTCTGTACTTCCGAGGAAAGCTTGCTCCACCAGTCATTTTTCATCCTTCTCTTCTCACGTTGAAGAGTTACTCTATGCTCTCCAAAAGGCCTTTTATGCTTCAGAGCTGTTTTCCGGTGGGCTGCTTAAAAGATTCTGATGTAGCGAGTGTTTTATTGCCAACAGTTCCTTGATGTCATCAGTCTTGATGATTTCTCTCAACGAAACCAAGCACTTCATCGCCGACATTATATACCTGGCTTTAAAATCAGCCCAAGTACCGTCAAAGTTGATATTGTCTATCAAATTGCTGAGTTCAGTTCGTTCATACTCAACCGCTAGTTTCTTACACAGCAAACCTTTTAAGAATATTCACCCCGTGTATTCGTACTTTCTTTTGAATCCGCTGCTTCAACTTCCCACGCACTAACTTATATTATGTATCACATTCCGCATTCCTGAAAACACAAACATTAAACAGGACACCGATGTTCTTTTTATCTAATAATGAAATCTATTAAATGACCATGCATGAATCTAGATCTAGATTCATGAATCCAGGTGACTTTCTGCTTCTTTTTTTTGACAGAAGAAGGTATTGTTGATTGCAAGGTTGAATTTGGAGCAGATTTGAAGTAGGTGCCGACCATTGTTCTTTTTTTCCAGTTCCATAGGGACTAAGTGCATCCCAAGTCTCGTGTTGCTTACCTACTTTCGCATTGAAGTCAGCAAGGATAACCAGCTTTTCCTTCTGAGGGCCAGATTTAATGTCTTCCTTAGAGCTGTATAAAATGATTTCTTCACTGGCTTCGAATACTTGATCATATATATACTAATACACACACACACACACATACACACACACACACACACACACACACACACACACACACACACACACACACAGAGGTTCATCCCTTGTTTCCTGTTTAGGATGCGGTTTCCGGTTTTCTCTTTTCCAATCTTCTCACTTTTTTTTTCAATTGGGGTAGATTAAACTATCGCCCGGTTCACACTCCACCCACGTCTATTGAACAGGTGAAGAAGCTCATCCCTTGTTTCCTGTTTAGGATGCGGTTTCCGGTTTTCTCTTTTCCAATCTTTTCACTCCTATGTAGCCCCCTGCACATCAGTGGCGTTACCGCCTTGCTCGGAGTGATATGATTAAAAAAAATACAAAAATTCAAATCCAGTCAGTTACTATTAAACTGGGACATAAATCGCTTATTATTTATAAACATTTTCCTAAAAATAATCCTTTAATTACAACCGGAACACTCTAAAACTTATATTTGCACTAATAATTTAGAAAAATAATTAAATTACATAACAATAAAATATTGAAATTATATAACAATAATAATCTGAATTCTATTACTGATTTTTGATTGTCCCATAGAAACAAACTATGCAATTATAAAAATCCTGACCAGTGCCCTTTATCTAACAAGTGTTTAACAAATTTCCTTGTCTACATGTGTTCTATCTCATTAGCAGAAAATACAAGGCTTACTAAAATTTATATTGGGAATAAATTGAGCCAATTTAAAAAACGTTTTTACAATCATCTCTCATCCTTCACTAATATGGACAAGCGAAATATGACCTCAATTTCTAAATATTTTTGGAAGTTAAAAAGGAGAATAAAACACCTAAAGTTAAATGGAAAATTCTCAAACAAGCTGTAGATCAGTGAACAAACCATTTTTCTTTGCCTGCAAGAGAAAATGGAAATTACATGAAAAGTGATATATTACTAAATCAAAGGCACGAAACTACAGTAAATTTTAAACATATTAAAGGGTTAAACTTATAATCATGCTAATTTTACTAAATCTAAGGTATGAAACTACAACAAATGTAAACATTTTATAGTAGTAACCTTACTATCTTGCTAAATTCCTCTAACTATATCATCTTTCTTAAGTTATTTTATTTTTTATTACAATTTGTGATCTATTTATTGTTTTAGGTATTTTATTGCACTTGATAATTACTGTTAGTATGTTTAGCCATGAATTAGCTTATTGTATTTTCATTTTTCTCTTGCTGTGCTATTTGTTAGTTTCTAATTTTAATTTATATATATATATATATATATATATATATATATATATATATATATATATTTGTGTGTGTGTGTAGCTCTTCATCCATTTTATTTTTATTTTTATTATTATTTTATTTTTATTTTTATTCTGATTTATAATATTAGGGCGAATGAATTTACGTCTTTGTATAGCTTCTTTAAATATCGTTTATTTTATATTCCATGAATATTATTTCTGTTTGTATATGGAATTTAATTTTTAAAAATGCTAAAAGATCTCAGTTGCAACATTGTAACTATGTGTTAATATCTGTCTGCATTCCATTTCCGTTCTAATTTTGAATTCTCCTCTTTAGCTGGTTTCATTGACTATTCCTTCTTAGCATTTTCTCACTTATTTTTATCTTCACTTTCTACTTTTTCTGTAATTTTCTCTTTCCTTTTCCTCTTCTTGATTTCAATTTCCTTTCCTTGATTTTCCATCTTATTTTCTTCTCTTTCCCCCTTCCTTTTAACATTTTTCTTTATTAAATCCTTTTACCAGGAGCGAAAATCTTTTCCAAAAACGAAAGTGATCGCCGATAATCGAATTCCATTCGCCGAAATGGCCATACGATCTCGGGAAGTTTCAATTTTTTCATATATATATATATATATATATATATCGGATTAATGTGGAGAAGTTTGTCACTTAACTGAGCGGAGTCATGCCGACTTCGAAGTTTCGTGAAGGCACCATTATGATGTTCTCACTTCTCAGGGGCTTTTTTCAAAATGCTGTTTTTGGGGTTTTATTCGTATTTATATGAAACGATGTAATTTAATATTTTTGCATATGAGTGGTTCTACATATGGTTAATTGCTTTTGATTGTTTTTATTGTGTTGACTTCTTTTAATGTATTGTATTATTTGTCGGTGGTTGGTTTTTTTATTGCTTTTTATTGTGTTTACTTCCTTTTATCATGTGTGAATGATTGTCCGCTTAATTGCTTCATAATTTTCAATTCTAAAATATTTTTGTAACCAGTTCTGCTATTATGGTATATACGTTCACATACAGATGGGAGAGTATATAAAATGACCACCTACCTACCTACCTACCTACCTACCTACCTACCTACCTATGATATAAAAGTCGATATACTTACCCAACATTCCTTGCTTCACATCAAATCTGCTGACTCCACCAACAAAGAACTTTGGATCTTGGCATATTTCCTTCAAAACAAAATGACATTTTACTTAATTTTTTTAACCCCAAGCAAGGCAATACAGCCACTGAGACGCAGGGGGTTACTGTGAAAGAATGAAAAAAAATAAAAACGTTATTAAAGAGCGAGAAAAATAATCGAACAGGAATTAAGAAAACCGGAGTTATCGATTGACTTTGCATTTAAATTTTTGAATATCAAACTTGACGGGGAGGAAGGAAGCCTGAAGAATGATTTACAAGCGAGAAAGGCGAAAAAGAAACTGTTAGCATATATCTTACGGTTACAAATTGTCAAATGATGAGACTTTGCCGCCAATCTAATACTGTGCTTAAATTGATAACGCCTAGGTATCTTGGAGGAAAGTTCATCAGAACAATTATCATGAAAATATTAAAGGCAGTCAGAAAATGACCGAAGCTGAAATGCTAGGACCAGTAACATTGCAAATTCTTCTTTTTATTTTATCAAGAATTTCTAAATATATCAGGAGCAGCAGACCAAATGTGGCAAATCAAAGCAATGACGCAATTGTAGACTTATAAATTATGTAAGATAAAAATCGAATGAAAAAATTGTCTAGCACGTCACAGTGAATCAACCTTTCTAGCAGCAAAGCCAACAATTGATTAAATATAATCGTTCTACTTCATGCCAGCGAAAAACATTAGACCGAGTAGGCGCAATGAGTCATTCTCCTTGAGGTTAGATCAGCCTCTCTGATGGGAGGTAGAAGAAGTTCTCTCAGATGATCAATATAGCAGCTTCGTTTTCGAGGTGTTAAAATTAACTAGGCAATTCTTGCCCCAGTTAACAACAGATTATAGGTCATTTTTTAGATCAGCTGTCAATTTGACCTTATTGAACTAATCCGACTTACTATTAAGACGTGAATAAATTAAAGTTATTATAAGGACCCGGTTCTCTATTGCAAGTGGGTGTTGTCGTTTATGTAGAATGAGGTTGAACCCCACTCCAAGTAAATCAATTGAAGAAACTCGTTGATCATACCATTCTCAAGAAAATGACATAGTTCTTTTGGGAGAGGAGAATGAACTACCAAAGAGAAACAATCATAATGCAATAAGATGAAAAATATCAAAATTAATAGGAGTCATGTATATAACCTACAACAACAACAACAAGAATTTTACTTTTAGAGACGTAGGGACGTTTATCTTGTGCACAGTCTTAAAAAGAAATGATGAAGAAAGAAAATGTTGGATTTTTGCCATTATTACCAATTATAAAACTTATTTAGTGCATCAATATAAAAATTAAGAACATCATTTAATAAAAAAAAAGCCCTTTATTACTTTATACGACTCAGTGAAAAAGACGAGTTGATGTGCTTTTTTTTTCATCCGTATTCCATTGGTACACACACACACACACACACACACACACACACACACACACACACACACAGAGGCAAAAAAAAAAAACATTGTATGTGAGAAATATATATTTCTAATAAAGTTTCTGGTTTCAATTATCAATCTACGAAATACCATGTGTGCATGAAATATCAATTTTCAGAAGTCAATGAAATAAGGAATATCAAAAGTAACGTGATTTTCTTTTTTGCAGCCGTTGTAGAAAAAAGACAAATGCTAAAAAAGGACAGTTTGAAAAGAGTGTGTGTGTGTGTGTGTGTGTGTGTGTGAGTGAGAGAGAGAGAGAGAGAGAGAGAGAGAGAGAGTGAGAGAGAGAGTGAGAGAAGGAATTTCTTGTGACTATTTTGATTAAAAGTGAACTTCAAAAATAGCAGAATTTAGGAGTTACGGGACATGTTTACCCGATTGTGAGGGCTAAAAGGCCCATTAAAAAAAATAAAAAGCAGCTCAGAGATCAGCTGACTTTTGCTACTTCTATTTCATATAGAATTATTTTAGGACTATACTATTAGGCGGATACACAAAAAGAGATTAGTGTGGTGAGTACAAAATAAAAATAACATTCTTTGCTTTACTGCTTGCATATTCGGGAGCCAGAGTGAAAATATTAATTAACCAATGAAAAAGGAGTGGTTTACAAAAAACAGCAAATGGAACATTCAATGATTAGTGTCATGTTTCTTCTCACCCAGAAATGAGTTTGCGTTGGGAGCCGACCATGTGATCAAGTCGGCCTGCTTATTTCAGTTTTTTGGTCGGTCAATCAGGGAGAGAAGGAAGCAGAGAGCACTCAACCGAGGCCGTCGCTATATTACCAGGCCTATTCTATGATTAAAGTTGACTTGCTGACGTCACACTTAGTAGTGTTGTTTTACTACCCGGCGTCCGTTAGCGTTAACTTATTTTCAGAACCAAATTGCAAAGGGGAATATAAAAATACACCGAAAGTTCATTGTTTTTCGTTTCCAAAAAATAAGCATTTATTTGATAAATGGAAACATGCCATTAAAAGGGAGAATTTTACCCCAAGTCCATTTAGCAAAGTGAGTAGTTAAAATTTTATCACCATTTATTTCAACAGTCGCTAAAATCAAAATTTGCTAAAAAATTAGTTTTGCCGTAGCACAAGAAAGAAAGCACTTTGTTTATAATATATCTTTTAAATTAATATAATAAAATAAGATATTATTTTTATTTCTTTGAATAAAATTGAAATAAAAATTATCTTAAAAAATATCTGAATTAAAAAAAATAAAATTTATGGCTATTCGTTCGTAAGTTTTTTTTTTTTCGAAATGTTTTAAAACTTAAACTTAAGCCGAAAAAAGTTGTTAAACATTATATTTTCTAAGAATATTTGAATTAATATTTTATTGAGATTTTATTTCAGAAAATAATGTTTTCTTTTCAATGAGATGTTTAAAAAAATTCTTAGGAATAGAAAGTAAAATCTTACTTAACTTTTCTATACTTGCAACTTTATGAATCGTTTTTAAACATGAAAAAATATTCCTGAATTAAATTTTTTATTCTTTTTTCTGTATTAACAAAAACTACAAAATTTATTTTTTAGTCAATTTTAAAAGAATTTGTTTTATTTTTAAGGTTTTTTATTTGAAAACTCCGTGAAATTATTTCTTGCAAAAGTCAAGAAATCACTATTACCGAAAATTAAAACATGAAAATGATGTTTTAAACTTTGTTTAAAACTATTATTTCTGAATAATTTTTGAATTTATTTGAAACATACAGGCCTAAATCACACCACACTTGAATTTTAAAACCTAATTTTTAAAATATTTAATTTTTAGAAAATATTTAGCACAAAATGAACACCCTCAAAAAATATTTTCTAAACATTTTTTTCCTATTTGTGATAATTTGAAGTTAATTATCGATATTAATCCATAGAAAAAATTGGAAATAAAAAAATTAGAATTTTAACTGAAGAATAAATCTTTTATAGTTGGTTTAGGGATTTTTAATCCTTAAAAAAATTAATTAATAAGTAAAACATTAACCAAAAAAGAGTTTTGCAAAAAAATGATTTTTTTTATAAACAGTTTAACATCATAAATGAAATAGAAACATTAATTTTTACTTTTTTTTTCATTTTTTACAATTAAAATATTTTAAAAATGTAATTGAATTACCAAATATCCTAGGATTTTTAGGTGTATTTTTTTTAACGGTAAAAATTTATCTTTTTATTTCATCCAGTAGGATTAACAATGGATTCAATCAAAATATTTCAAAATATTATTTTAAAATTCGAACTCCGTTGTTTTTTAGCAGAATTTCCCTAAAGACAATTTGTTGATATTAATAAATCTATTAGATTAAAAGTTCTCAAGACGTTTTTAAAAATCTATTTAAGATTTAGCTATCCTATCGTTAATTCGTTTGATTCATAATTATTTATTGCTGTTATGCCGTTAAAAAAAATGAAATGTTATAGTTGTAAAAGTTTAGTATCAGGAAGAGTTGATATGCTTCCTGATATAAACAGTTATTTTCAAGGAATTAATAGAGGTTCTCTCTCTGTTATATCCCAATGATGTAACAACAAATTTAGTACTATACAATTATATTGTTATTAATAAACTTGTAAAGAATCCTTCTTTTCTTCATTCAATGAATCAAAGAAAATTGTCTATGTACATAACATTGGATGTTTTGGCTAATGATGAACTTCTTTTTCATGTTGACTCATGTGGTGAAGGTCATAGCATTGAAAAAATAGAAAAAATGATTATCTGGAGCTCTTCTAATGCATTATTAAATAATTTTTGTAGCAAGGAAAATGATAATATTATTTGTAAGAAGTTAAGTAAAAAAAGAAAACTTCAAACATTCAGCTGAATTTTGAGACATAAAAAACTTTTATAAGTTTGATTTAAAAAAAAAACAGTAACTTAAACTTATTTAGTTTGAATTAATTTGCTTGAATTTAAATTGTTGCATTTTTAAATATTTTAATTAATTTGCTTATTTATTGTTGCTTCTTGTTTGTTCCTAAATTCTAATGGTTTCTTGATTGCTATATTTGAGTGATTCTGATTTAAAAATTCTTGCAATTGAAACAAAAGTGATTGTGATTTTTCATAATTAAATTAAAAATATGAAAATTTAAGCAGTGTTTGTTAAATTTTTAGAATTTAGACTAATAAACGAAAAGTTTTGTCTTTAAAACTGTTTACAAACACGACCGACAGTCAGTAGTCAACAATGATGTTTATATTTTCTTATTGTTTTCTTAATTTTATTTAAAATTAATAAAACCAGCATAAATCAAAACATGTGTCTTTCTTTCTTTTTTTTTTCTTGTTACATTTTAAAAAGTTTTAAAATCTTTATTAAAAAATAACGTCTTTGTGATTATCAACATTATCATGAAGACGGCTACGCTACGGCTACGATTCATGACACTACTACCGTGACGTCACATTTCATTTGCTTAGGCCTTGTAATATATAGGAGGTCTTGACTCAACCCAGCATAATGTAAGAGAAGCTAACGACTGATGATTGGGTACGACTGTCTCTGTGACCCGTATTCGTACCCTCTCATTTTTTCTCTCATGTTGCTTTCTTTATTTCTTCTTCCTCTCGCCGTCCGACATTACTACTACCCTGTTGATACATCACATAAAAAATATGGACTAATATCTTTATCTTTGTGCAAATCAAATTTCAATACAACAAACGAACTCTTAATTCTTTAAACTTTTCACTACATTTTCTCTTAGAACATTTACACAGTCAATAATTTCGCTTCCTACAACTTGATGCTATTTTTGCTCTATAAAGAAATTTTCATTTATTTATACTAACGAAATAGTTTTATCTTTTCCAACTTTCTGGTGATCTGGAGTAAATTGTGGGGAATTCGGTTATGTTTGGCACAAAGCCATTTTAATAAATCTGATCGAGCTCCTTACTTCATTACCGTCGAATTACTATTACTGGATGAATAGGATTCTAACTGGGTGCTTTTGTAAAGTTTAAAATTTGAATGCTTTCAACATAAACGAGAAGATATAAGTGTTCTAAACGCGGTAAAATAGGCCTGAAAATTGTTAGCAAAACGGAAAAATATAGCGATACGCTTCTAACTGTGCGCCTTCAGACTTCTTCCTCGCCTCCTGTCTTCTGCCATTTCCGTTGAAATGTTGGACACTTCAGAAAAATGAAATGCTTGTTGTAATATATAACAAAATTGATACCAAACCAAAGGCAGCCTCTGGTGTACCATTTCATCGGACACTCTTCTGATTCACTAACGATGACTATTACAGCTTCAAACCTTACATTGTAGAAGCACTTTTTCAAGATTTCTTCAAAGGTAGAACTTCCGAATGGATTCTTTCTGGCATGAAAATTGTATACCAATAAGCAAAATACTCTGGTGTATTTTGAACAGTAATTATATTGATTCGAATATATGATATAAGTCTTTTAAATTTTTCGGCAATTTTTGAGCGATGAACATATTGTATGAATATATTTGTAAATAAAAGTTAATTCTCAGTTTTAAAAACTTGCAAAAATAAAATATACATATGTGACACATTATTTTTGGAAAATTTAAAAATTTGATATTAAATTAATTTGATTTCCACGTGTATTATTTATAGCATGAAATTTGCTATAAAACTGTTTCTTAAACACAGAGTTGAACTTTCTAACCTTCCCACCGTATTTGAAATGTGTTGACAGATTGACAGATTGACAGATGCGAAATTAGTATGGCGATCACAAGTGACATAATTGTACAATTTTTTTCCGGTAAGGGGAAGAAACCTTGAAACACATGACCTTTTAATGTACACATAGAAATTACTATACAAAAAAAAAATTCAAACACACACACACACACACACACACACACACACACACACACACACACACACACACACACACACACACACACACACACACACACAAACTGGATGATTTGTATTAAACTTTTCGATTAGTAAATATAGTACTCACTTTGAAACATACCAACCTAACGTCTAAAAGTCTTGGAAATATTTAAAAATTATATTTGAAACTTTATAAATTATTACAATAAAAAAATGAAAACAATTCTTTTAAAATTTCATTAGTAATCGAACATTTTTTTAAAGACTATAATGTCCTTAATTTATATGATTGTTAAAGCAATTAAAAGCTTATCTAATTAAATACTGTCAAATAATTGTCAGATTTTAATGAATTTTTTCATGATTAAAAAAAAATAGTTTTATTCTAAATTACATGCTATAAATAATACTTGTGTAATCAGAATTGAACTTTAAATTTGCTATTTTTCCAAAAATAACGTGATGTATATTTTATTTTTAAAAGATTTTTAAAGCTGAGAATTAACTTTTGTTTGCAAAAAATGGCGGAAAAATTGAATTTTTTTTTTAAATCTCTAAATTTTAGATTCCAATCAGAATAATTTTGTTTGAAATTCACCTGAATATTTTGTTTACAGGAAATGATAAATTTAATCATTTAGCTTTCAATTAAAACTAAAATAAAAGTTTCAAGAAAACCCTTTTTATCTTAAAAAAATCAATTTAAAAGTTAGGTATCGAAAATGAGTGGCGGTACCTTGTTGTATGTGGCAATGGCAATTACAACTGATATTTATTTTTTGATTTCAGATAAAGATGGCTGCAACATCTAAGGGACAGAAACGGATTTGGATTTGTTTCATGTGGCAATGGCAATTCCACTGTTTTCATGAAATTATTTACGTATGAATGTTGAAAACTTTTCAACGTGACCGAAGGAGAAATCTAAAATAAATTTTGATACTTCGTCATTTTGGTCCTATTGGCTCAAAATATATTTGTTTCAGATAAATACAGTATTATTTTGTTGCTAACAAAATTGTGTAGTTGAAAAATGACAAATCAACATACCGATGGTCTCTTCCACTCGACAGAAAAGTTCCCACCGCTTTTGTAGTATAAGGAACTATCATCGGCTGGAAATTCCGGATCTTCGAACAAAATACCGCTTTCCAGGCAGGTTTTGGTCACTTCGGCATAACTTTGCTTCTCTATTCCAGCAAATGGGTTTTGCTTGTCTTTTCTGGAGACACGACCGGTCACATTGGCCAGCCGGCCACCCCCACCAGGTCTTGCCGGAACATATATGGAAAACTTAGTTTCACCACCGTGGGAGCACATCGTAAATGATAAGTAGGGTTAACTTCGGTTAAAGGTATTTGCTTTTCGTTTGCTGACTTGAAATTCGATATCCTGAAATAAATAGATAAATAAATAAATAAATAAATAATAATAATAATAATAATAATAATAATAATAAATTGTGATGATGATGATGATGATGATGATGATGATGCATGAGATTATAATAGGAAATAAAATAGAAGCCGGGTAAAAGGAAGATGATAATACAACAACGAGGAGACAAACACTATCCGAACATTTCAAAAGACAAATTGATGGAATTGCACATGAATAGACATGGTTGTGCAAAGGAGGTGAAACCGTATCGTTGTGCTTGTAAACAACGCTGTCAAAAACCAACCAGGTCTAAAACAGAACACTATTGAGTATGGCTGCCATATCTCGTCTGGAATTGCTAGTCCTCATTTGCCTATTTTGATAGAGCCAAGTGTGTCTATGCGGCCTTGTGAATGATGAAGTATTGCCCATTCCACAGATGAAATCTTGTGAGTCTTTCTCCGTGACATGTGTTCTGATTAGCTACATTCGATAGTTCGACCAGCCCTGACCTTTTCAACTGGGACACAAAATGCCACATACGCATAGCGGTGTCATTTTAATTGGAGTAGATAGACTAAACTATCGCCCGGTTCACATTCCACCCACGTCTATTGAACAGGTGTAGAGGCTCATCCCTTGTTCCCTGTTTAGGATGTGGTTTCCGGTTTTCTCTCTTCTAATCTTTTCTAATCTTTTCACTTTTACGTAGCCCCCTGCACATCAGTGGCGTTACCGCCTTGCTCGGGGTGATATGATTAAAAAAAAAATTCTTATTCCGCTAGTAAGTAGTTCCACTCGTACAGGTTCTTTCCAAGATTTGCTGCTTTCTAGAACAGATTTCCGACAAAATGGTTTCCCAATCAAAATCTTGATCTCTTCAACCGTTATATTTCCTACATAACCAGATAAACTTCTTTTTTTACGTTTTCTTATGTTTATACCACACAGTATCCCTCTACTTTGAGTGTCTCTGGGCTTTGTATTAAGGTGAGCACCATTTAAAAAAACATGAGGTCATTAGCCACATAATAAGCAAATGCAGCAAGTTAAGTCTAAGAAATAGACCAGACTGGGTAATTTATTTTGAACTGTGTAGTTGACGACGATTCAGTTACTATAAATCAAGGATATGTGTACAAATTCTCTATCCAAGATAATGAATAACACTAATTTCCTTGGCATTTGAAATTCATCAGATCACCCAATCTAAGCCACGAGACCGGATCTGGCTGTTACAAATAAAAACAAAAAGCAAAAACATGTCCGACAGTGAATTTTACTGTCGCAGCAAACCATGCGATTAACCTAAATGAAAACGAAAATTTAATGAAGAAATAATGAACGTGGCAGTATTGCCGATCATAAATGGAACACTATTTTGCATTTTAATTTTTGTAAAACTGTTTTCATTAAATGTCTGTCTTCGCTCATAAAAGTGTCCTATAAATAGTTTTATTTGTAGAATTTTCTGTAGCAGTTAGCAATTTTAAAATGTCACACCTTCCCGACTCTTGTTTCAGATACGTCATTAAACATTATGCGTTGGCTAATGATCTGTTGTACTGTTAGCTCTTGTAGAATCATAAAAGATCAAGTAAAACGTTCTGTGGTTGATAGCAGCCCTCATATTTGATCATGTTGTAGGGTCTGACCAGTTCCGACTCCACACGCTGTATGTGTTTCCTATACAGCAACACTCAGTAACATGTTTTTACTCATTCTCATGATTCCACAATCCTCTATGTTCGCCTTCAATCATGTTATGTAACTGAAAAGTTAACAAAAGCCACTAAAAAACAATAAAAGAAAAAAAGCTACATTCTTGAGATTGATATATATATATATATATATATATATATATATATATAGAGAGAGAGAGAGAGAGAGAGAAGGAGAGATAGAATTATACTAATTTCCTTTACGGCACAAATTATAACGAGTGACACTAGATTTGAAGAAATTAAGATCGTAGTGATCTTGGAAGCATCCCCTCAGGAGTTTGTTCCACAAAGTGACAGTTCTGGGGAAGAATCTATCTGAATAGAACTTTCTTCTTACCAATGTAATTCGAAGTCAATAGAGATGAGTACGTGACATCATGGATGCTAGTTATAAAGCTCTGAACTGGTGGAACTAAGAAATGTAACCCGTCTGAACATTTGCCATGGAAATAGCTATTGTGTAGCGATAGTCTAGCAACGTCTCATATGTGGATTTCAGGATATAAAATAATTCAATACCCACAAGGTCGCGAAAACACTTAGAAACTATTTACAAGGAACTAAATAAAGTAGTGTTAATACCCCACGAATCCTAACGGTTACACTGATGTTTGGCTGCAGTATATACAGGTGCGAACCAAGACTTGCTATTGAGATTTTGTTGGTATTTTCATGTGGTATAAAGTTTTTCATGCCAGAAAGAATCCATTCGGAAAAGATGAAGGCCGTTCTGGAAGTTTTACCTTTGAAGAAATTATGAAGAAGTTCTTCTACAATGTAAAGTTCAAACCTGTTCTAGTCAGCTTTGGTGAATCAGAAGAGTGTCCGATGAAATAGTAAACAAGAGGCTGCCTTTGGTTCGGTATCAATTTTGATATATGTTACAACGACAAGCATTTTATTTTTCTGAAGTCCTCAACATTTCAACAGAAATAGCAGAGGACATGAGGTGAGGAAGAAGTCATACAAATAACACGAGTAGGGTTAACTCATGAGCTATGAAGAATTTATCACAGTATTTACCGTTTTCATTGGCTATGTTTGAATTGACTAACCACTCCTTGTGGTGAATATTGAAATCCCCACAAGTATGAATTGTAGCTGAGAGATGATAAGAGAGGATATCATTATTTTTATCAGTTATTCTCTCGAACAGTGCAATTTCATTATCTTGAGGACTAAAAGACAAAGGATATGTTATGAACGAGGGCCAATCAAAAGAATATAAATGGGAAGTCATTCGTCCTCAGTTTTTAGTGTCACTGCCACAGGTGAACCCATCTACGATATTATTTAATTCACGAAAGTTTACGTATGTGTCACAAGGCCAAAAAATTAGGATGGAGAAGGCTGCTCTTCGTCCGTCTTATAGTTAAGCTTAGCTCGACACAACTACTGACCCAAATAAACAGCATTATTCCTTGCATCAAAACAACACATTTATACTTAACTTTCATACTTCGTCCACCATAATACCTCAGTGTTTCCATGAAGTCCTAACTAATTCCCATATGTACAAATCTTGTTTGTGCGCGGGGGGGGGGGACAACAATTTAAAAACCCCAATGTTTATTTACATAATGATACAAACTATTTACAAGGAACTAAATACCCCACGAATCCTAATTTGTGGCAGAAGCATCAATTAACTCGATCATGGCCATGTCAATTTAAATGTTTTTTTTCTTTTATGTGTAAAGGGGAAAAGTGTCGGTATTGTAAATAAACGAACTGGTTTAGTCCAATTTCAGTTTGGAGGATGAGGTTAGGTTTGATCGGTTGAAGATGTAGCGTAGGGAGCTGGTTAATGTTTCTTTGGTTCGGCCTGTTGTCAGACTTAACCGAACTCCCTATAGCTTACAAGTTTTATGCAGAATAATATTCATCAGAATTATCATCAGAAGGTTGGTTGTCATTTGGAATGTGTGGATTTGTGTAGAAGAGTGGAATAATAAAATATATATTTTGAATGTTAAAATAGAAATTTATTAAAAGGAGAAATAACATAGGTTGTAGAAATTAATGTTCATTTAGAAACATTATTAAGAGGTTCGTACAAAATGTTCTAGTAGTAATTGTTGAAATAGATAAGGAGAAAGAGAAAGAGAACAAGGTGCGACCTGACCTTATCTCCGGGTCGATTTTAAGTTGGTTACATTTTAGATGTGTGTCAGTGAACCGGCTCCCCTGACTGACCACTGTAACCGGTTAGAGATCATCCTTAAATATTGAATCTAGTCACGTGGGGTGGCTCCCAGAATGATTTTTTCTTTAGCTGTGGAAAAACCGTTTCTCTGACATATTTTGAATTTTGCAATTTGATGACCAATCAGGATCCAGATTTCCGCTACAAAGATATAGTTCAATTTCTAGATAGTTGGAACATACTTATATTACTGTAGGAGATAAAGAACTTGGGATTTATCTTTTTGTATGGATAACCTGGTTTTGACCTGGATAACCTGGTTTTGTGTTATCTTTGCCAATATTTTGATAAGTTGGGGGTTAGGGAGATTTTAAGCGGGATATAAAAAAATTATTGAACTTCTTTGTCAAACTATTGAGAATTTTGTGTTCTCTCAATTTTATTTTTATTTTCTTATTTATGTGGCAACTTAACTGTAATTTGGTGATGAATTGGACACCAAATGCTGTGTGAATCCTGTTTTTTAATGCGCAGTTTTTTCATTCCCTGAAAAACAACAAAAATCGTGCTTAGTCTAAAAACTAGGTACCACCAAAATATGTTTTTCCCGAATGAAAGCAAATAAATGCTACACTTGTTTTCTAAAATCTGCTAAATATCAGGGAATTATCGGATTTAAATGACATTTTCAGCACTTATACTTTAATCAAATAATTGTTTACTGAATAGGTTGTTTTACAAAACTGATCTTTCGCACAACTCCTTTCGATAGATTGTGAACATTTTTAAAATTGCTGGGTGGAGGTAAGGATAAATATTTCCATAGTTTTATAAAATAGTTTTTTAATGAATACTTTGCAATATCAATTTTAAAAAAAATTATCCTGCAACATTACAAAAGTAATTAAGTAAAACTAAAAAAAATTGTTGCGAGATGGTGCTTTTATAATTTAATAAAATATTTTCATTCACATTTGGCGGGAAAAATCTACACCGAATTATATTTTCTAAAAAAAATTACTTTCAGTTTTCAGTGCATATTTGAAATTCTTCAATTCACTGATGACAAAAGAGATCTCTTTTATTAAATAAAGATGTCTGAAGAATCGAAAACTCTTAAGTTTAATGCCATTTTTAAATCAGACAGTTTTAAAAGAAGTTTATTTAATTTTAATTATGTTTTTATAATTGTTTGATTAATTTTTGTAAGGAAGATCAAATAAGAAAAAAAATTCAACAATTCTGAATTATGTTCTTTGATTTTTATTCTTATTAACAGAGAAAAATATTCAACAAATATACATATCCGTGCTGCGCGAGATGTCGTCAAATGTAAATTTATAACAAAACACGGCAGTGACAGTACCAAGTCTTACAAAGAAAATTATAAACAATATATATATATATATATATATATATATATATATATAATTTAAAGTCTCTTCTTAACTTGATTTTGTCGAGCTAATAGTGTAAGAAAAAAGCTCACGGGGGGTCAGAAAGTTTCATGATTGGTATCAGACTTAAATTAAATTTAATAAACTGATTTTTACAACTTATCTTCTATGTTTACCCAAATTTCAATCATGTTCATCCGTAGAGAAAATCAGAAAAGATTGGAAATTTGGTTTAAGTTTTATTTCATGAATGTTTGATAGATATTTATTGATTTCCAAACATTAATGATTTCTTCCTCAGAATAGAAATATTCAAATTTGTATAAATATGCGTAAAACCCGAAAACATTAAAAACAAAACAAAACAAAACAAAACAAAACAAAAAAAACAAAAAAACTTTATGGCGGAATAATTGAGGGTTAATTTTTGCCAAAAATGTTTTCATATAAAGTAATCTTAACATCCACCCCCAACCCCCAAAAAACAGTATCTGAATATAAGCATTGGGATAATATTTAATACATTTCTGATGTTGTTATTTATTTTATATTTACACAGATGATGTATTTTGAAGTAAAATTAACAATTACCAAGAATCACATTATAATTCTTCTTGTTCCTCTGATTATAGTTAGCAAGTCGTTTAGCACGTACCTTATGCACTGCAATTACCCCAGATAAATAATGCACCATTCCATTTTGATTAGCAGAAAAGACGAAAGAAATATGAAACGCTGTTTAGTTTTAAAGAGAAAAATAAAGAAAGGGGCTGATAACGAGTTTAACGTCTGATTCAAGGAAATAGAAAACCTTGTCAGTTTTTAATCTTTTTTATTTGTACCATCTTCAATCGGTCAGTCAGTTACGTTATACACGCTTGGGCGATCATGTTTCAAAGAGACATGACTGACTGGGCAGATTTTCCCTCAGTAGGTTGCCATTACTTTCTGCCAACCAAGGCTATAGAACCCAATATGTCCTGCTATTTAACCCATAGCCGGAGGGAGTAGCGTCTGATTAATACCTTTCTCAAGGACATTTGCGTGTAAGTAAATACAAGGAACTCAACTAGAATTCGAACTCGGTTCACCGATTTCTCGTTCCGAGCCGATATCCACTGCACCACAACGCACAATGTACCATCTTAGTTCTGTAAATAACAACCTGCATTAATATTTATGATTGTTATTGTAATATTTTGTTAAAGTCTTTAAAATCAAATAACGATACAATTGAGGAATTTCATAGTCGTGGAGAAAGAGCTTATTCAGTCATCGATTTAAAAATTACGATTCATCAGAAAATATCCGGGAGGGTTTGCTACTAGTAACTAAATATTTGAAACATATTAAATAGAATAAAATATAAGCAAATCTGACATTATGAAAATCTTATAATAACACTATTATTTACGAAAGAACGTTTACTTCGATTTTTCTGCATCTACCTAGAAAGTTTCGAACTTTCTGTGTCACCACAGTTATTTACGATTTCACCTTTTTGAAACAAAAGAAAGTAGAAGTCAACCAAACAATATAATTGTGGAAGGTTCCATTTCCCCCATTAATGGTTCTGTTCTGAACACATAATGAGAATGCATATTCAGAGTTCACTAAAGCTCTGATTAGGCACCTAGACGTGGTGTACCATTACACCACGTCTAGCTTGTCTCGCTAGAACCTGTTACAACTGAGTAAGTGAGTTTGTGAAACTACACAAACACACACTTACGCACACATATAATTGCACATGCACCAAGTTCATTATGTATTCATTATGTATGTTTAATAAATGTAAGCTGTTCGTTGATGGGGCCGATATAGCCAATCAAAGCAAGGGTAAGTAAGCAATCTTTTTACCGCCAATTTGTTAGGTTGTTTAAACCACTATATAAACATTTTGCAGCGGAAAATGACACAGTTGCGGCAAGACATTCATCAGGTCAAAATCATGGCAAAAACACGAAGATTCATAACGCCCAACTCACTCTTCTCTTCAATGTTTAATTTCAGTACACTTAGTACTAAGAACACTTTATCAGAACTTTCATGCATGAACAATTTCTTTTAACAGAACTACATATTTTTCTTAACACTGCTTATACACTTCAACAAGAATGAACAATCCAGCATATTCTAAAATTTGTAACAATTATTTTCATACAGTCAATGGGAGGCAATTCACGCACGACCATTTCGCGTACTATTCAACAAGCACACTTAATGTACGTATTTGTTAATTATATGTTATTACATTGTTTTGTTCCAAACTGAATGCGTTGTCGAATTTATTTCATCTTCTTCTTTCTTGTTCAATCCCATAATTTTGATACTCATAAAATATAAATGGTGGGTTGTAGGGATTTGGTTGGAAAATCCATTTGGAAGTGGCCTTGTGCCAGGCAGATTTCCAGAAAGAGAAAATTATCCAAGTAATCTTGCAAGTAATCTGTAGAATTATAGAATATAATCGAGCACGCTTCCACAAGTTTGGTCCTCACTGGGTACCCAATACTTTGTGCCACATCTAAGAGGCGCTTAGTAAATCAACTAAAGCGCCAACTGGGCACCTGTTTTTTTTTACCCGAACGTATGCGATCTGAATTCCCCACTATACAAATCGCCCTTGTGCCATATTCCGCTAAGCTCAGTAAAGGTTAAGGTGATAAGTATTGTCTCAAACAATTCTACTATAATAATGATGTAATTAAGCAGCATAGTGAAGATTTCAGTTACAATATAAAATTATTAAGTATCTCTCTCAATATCAAATTTATTCTGAAGTTTTGACACCGCCAAAAACCGTGAACTAACATTCTACAGAAAATTTCATCAGGATTACAACAAAAAGAAATGCAAAGTAAAATTGAAATGAAACGCAAGATAACTTAAATGTAGTTGCAACATGGATTACCTTAAAAAAATATTAGTAATGAACTTCAGAGGAAACGTTTACAAATTCCATACTCTATAGGGAAAAAATGTTTTGTTGAAAAAAGAAGACACAAGAATTCACAGGTGACGTCTAATATTTTTTTTGAAGAGCATTCTTTCGTCAGCTGAAATGAAAACTGAACATTTCAGCTAACATCCAGCTCGTTATATATAGAGAAATGATGAATGCACCAATGATCGAAAGACATCATCATCTCCTCATCTATTAATGCAAAGAGGTGTTTCAATCGTACGAAAGGTATTTCTCTCTTTCAATAGATGCAAGAGTGAGAGCACTTAATTTGATTGAGGGTACCATGAATTGAACGATATATCGAAGTAATTTCGAAGCTAATTTATTTTCTTCGGTACAACTGGAGAAATTTCAAGAGAGTTGGTTCTTTCAACGAGATAACGGCCTGACGTATAAAGTAACACACAAATGTTTTTTTTAATAACATTATGGAAGGGCTTTAGTGACTTATTCATTCTCTTGACTGGAATCTATTTGAAAATTTATGACGAACCCAGATATATTAATGATCCTCGAAATAAATTATATACTGATAAACTTATCATGAAAAGGGTTAAAGATAGAAAGAACGAGGTAATTTGTTCCCAGGGAATTGAAAATTCTAAAACGAATTAGCTGCCCAGCTAAGAACAATTTGTACAAAGGGCGAGGTGTTGACAGTTGGCTGATAAAGCGGGGAAAAATTCTAAATGATAGTTAAGAGGTGAAAAAGTTACTTAGTTTTGCTTTTGACCAAAGAACGAAAATCCAGGTGTCCCGTGTCTGATTCCGAACTGACTTGGTGAATCTCCCTACAGAATTGTCGGAATTGAAAACAATAGATATCGATTAATTTGTTTTGATAAAAATACATGGCAAAATTTCGATATTTTTGCTGAACCATTATGGCCATAAGTAAGCTGCAAGATTGTCCCGAGAAAGTGTTCCTGAAGAAAAAAAAAGTGTGTTTGGAACGATAGTTGTTTTTTTTTTTTTTAAATTAGAACAGAGATTAAGGAAGGGCGAGGAGTTGCCTGCATCCACTGAAGAACAACAGGCACAGACGACCCACTAAGTATGGGAGAGGAGCAGTGGGCGGAGTAATGCCTACAACCGTCATCCGATGGAACTTCCAAATTGAGAAACGATTCATTTCTCAGAACTAAAAACAATGAAGATGAAAGGTGGGTGGAAATATCAATTCCCCCAATTGCATCATGCCCCCCACACCAGTTTTAGGCAAACACAAAAAATACGAATGCGTGAACCAAATTAAAAAGAAGACGAGAGAAGACAAGAGAACACAACGCACGTGACTAACAGCCGAAGCGAAACTTCGACATCAGCCTTGAGCTAAATCTGCGAACTAAACCATACCAATTTAACCAAGTGATGCGTCCGATTTGGCAACGAATTAGGTCGACAAACATCTGCATGTTGACAACTACTAACAAACTATTGTACCCAGTACTCGTTATAAAAAATAGTAATATAGTTTTTTTTATATTTCTTCGAGTGCTAATTTTTTTTTACTGTACGTTATCGCTCTACTTAAACCAGCGCAATACGAGAACATCTTGACTTTTACGATCAACCTAATCACAACGTGGGATAAAGCAGGTCAGGGTCGGAGAGATCACTCCATCAATCAGCCGCAGTACTAGACGACCGGGGAAGGTATAGAGCTACATAAGTTTGACACAGAAAGCGTTACATGACAAAGTATGTGCCTTCTCACAAGATCTTTTCAACATATACAGCGAAACAATTCTGAGAGAACTAGAAGTTATGCCAGCATTTGTCATTGGCGGCCACAATCTTAACAATATAAGATACACAGATGATACAATGCTGATAGCAGACACTAAAAAGAAACTACAAGATCTCCTACAGAAATTAGTTAATGAAAGTGAAAAGAAAGGACTAGACATAAACTACAAGAAAACTAAATGCATAGTCATCGGTAAAAAGAGGATCCCAAAATGCCAACTACAAGTCGAGGATACTGAAATCAACCAAGTGCAGAAATTTAAATACATGGGAAGTTTCCTAACAGAGGACAGAAAGAGCGACACAGATCCTTTTGGCCAAGGATGTATTCCAAAAGCTGAATATTGAGAGACAGGAAGATTTCGTTGGAAACAAGGAAGAGAGCTTTGGACTCTTATGTGATGTCTGTCCTTTAATATGGCAGCGAATGCTGGGCAATCTCATCAAAGATGAAGGAAAGGATTGAAGCAGCCAAAAATCCTCTGCCTTTACAAGATCCAGATCAGGCCTAAAATGGAGTACTATTTCCATATATGGGTAGGATCATGTTGCGCCAAGTTTCCAAATAAAGCTTTCTTACGAACCATTGCTTTGTGGAACAGACTCCCAAGAGGATGCTTCTCCGATCTTAACCTGTTCAAGTCTAGGGTTAACCCTTATCTTCTATACATATCTACAAAAGTTGTGCCTCCTACTCTGTAACCCTCTGCTTTGAGTGGCTCTCGAACCTTGTAAAGGAGTGAAATACTTATAATTTGGTAATCACTTCATTTCACTTGCTTAGACACACGACCACATATAATAGTGAGTCACTTAACTAGGACCGAACTCTCCACGAGTGAATGATTTAAGCCCTCTTTTGTAACTCTGCATACATTCTGTTCATTTCTCTCCCTCTATCCTTCTCTCTTTTTGCAATTATCTATTTTGCAGCTGTTAATAATAGCATTTGTTACCATGGAACATCTGCAAGAGATATAACCTATTTGATTTAAACTGGGACATCCTAAAAACTAAGGGATTGCTCCTGTGAAAATAGTGCCCGGCGACAAACTGAATCCGGCTTGTTTTTAGTTGGTTAATGTGACAGTAGCAGAGATGTAAGTTGATCACCAAATACTTGTGTAGTGAAGAGTAGGTAAGTTCTTATCTTTGCTTTTGGGTTCTGTATACATCTACAAAGTTAAGAAGAGAAGGAAAAAGAATATTTGAATTAGCAAAAAGGCTTTGAAATAAGAATGGGATTTTTAATATAATCCATGGTAATTACTGACTACTATCTTTTTAGTAGTGAAAGTGCCAGAGACAGTTTAAAATTTCTTTAAGAATAGCTGAGAGAGAGAGAGAGAGAGAGAGAGAGAGAGAGAGGGGGGATCAGGGAAGAGAGAAGGAAGGACTGTATCTATATATATATATATATATATATATATATATATGTGTGTGTGTGTGTGTGTGTGTGTGTGTGTGTGTGTGTGGAATACCGGATGGTATATACCACGCCAAGATTTACGATACGATGGTCATAGTCGACATATGATAGCATCATATACTCTTTTTAACATAAAAGGTAACCTTTCCCTTTTCTTTTTTGTAATTTCAAAAATTCGCAATCACAATCATTAATTCGCAATCACAATCATTAATTCGCAATCACAATCATTAATTCGCAATCACAATCATTAATTCGCAATCACAATCACATAGCTATACACGTTCACATAAATACATGTATTTATAAAATTTATGGATTTATTGTATTTCTTTTAATATTGAATATACTCATATAGTATATGAGTATATTCAACATATATTCAATATATAGTATGTACTCATATACTATATATTCATAAACTTAAAAAACAAAATATTCAATAAAATAAATAAACCTACCATTTATGTCATATATATTGATGACACCTTCATCCAAACCAAATCTATTAATATTATATTAAAAGAATTTGCAAAATATCTGTTTTAAATTTCACCTATGAAGCAAATATCAATAAAAAGTATATTTCATGATATTCTCATTGACTATAATAGTAATATAATTTTTCCAAATTTCTGTACAAAATGTCCACTAGTTCTAACTTTTGCCTAATAAACTGCAGCAGTGAATCCCCTGAAAAATATAAATCTACTGTCATTAACAACTGAATCTAAAGAGCTAAATTTATTTCCTCATCGAAAATAATTTTCCTTAAAGAATTAAATAATATATAAAACAAATACTTATCAATAATGGGTGCCCTAATTATATAATCAACAAGCAAAACAAATTTCATTTAAACAACAATTTTAACAAGTAAAAATAATGTTGACAATAACGCTATTCAGTATTACCCGGATATAGGAGACCCGGATATAAGAGAGATTTTATCTGGTCCCAAATTAGAGCCTGTGGTAATGTATATAAAATAGACCAAACCAGGATATAAGAGAAAACCGGATATAAGATATCCGGTCCCGAAAACTCTCTTATATCAGGGTTACACTGTATTACAAAAATCAAATCCACCGCAATTAAGCAATAATTAAAACCTAGATAAAAGTAAATACATCAGATTCATTAAAATTAATTCAGAAAACTTACACTATTTACATTATTCGGACTATTGTCCACATCTTTGTTGCCATTTTTGTAGCGTTTCGGCCGTTGTACGGTCCGGTTTCTTCGGATGCTAGAAATTTCGAACCGAACCCTTTACGATCACTGGGGTATACGAACAGGAAACTTTCTAAGTTATTTGTTCACCACTACTATAGCCAGATATTGAACTCACAACTCTTTGGGTCAAGTCCCTGGAACCAACATCTATATCCACTGAGCCATGTATCCTTGAGGACATTAATTTCTGGGACTTATAAACCTAATAGTATGTTGTTTGTGTGCAGAAAGTCAGCATTTCTATCAGATTATCTAGTGAAATACTGGTACGTTCTCCTAGGGATGAGTCCGAGGCCAGTCTGTATCAGTCTGAGCAGAGTATCGTCCGTGTGAATTTTAGATAAACCATACATGTGAGGTAGCTTGCTGTAACGTTGAGACAACTGCCTGTATGTCCTAGGCTGTAAGTGATCCTTGCTTTCAACTTATGGTCTTTCTTTACCTTTCTATATTTCTAGCACCTGAAAAAGACCAGAGTGTTGTGGTGATACCGACCGAGCAAAAGCGAGGGACCGGATGTTTGCTCTATAACAACCAGAAAGCAAATAAACAAAAGTCGTCTCTGCGCAGGTATATTTGCGCAGATTTTCCGGCTGAAAAATAAAAATTAATCAAATATCAAATGTTCATTTCGCGAGCCTACGCGAATTTTATTTACCAGCCAATGGGAAGCCCAGAATTAAATACAAGTATGAAATCCCAAAACGAGCTGTTTTGATCCAAAAGGCAGATATAAAAAGCAGAGACACAAAGCATCGTCAGACAGACACAGACAGGCGAGAGTAACCAGTGTCTCCACTTGACTTAAGTCGAGCGGCTACTATGCTTGCCTCTTTTCTTCTCCACTGTCTCAAAAATACTTACTGACCGAAGGAGCGACTACTTCAAAGACATTCTTCACATGCCTCCGCTCCTCACATTCTTAAGCCTTTTTAGCTCTTTCAGCTCATTATTCTAACCTCCGTTGGACCTTTATTTCAAGTATTGCTTAAATTGTAAAACATTAATTGAAATGTGTGTATAAATGTTATTTTCAACTCAATTTGCCTTTCTTGATTTTATAATCATTTTATGACTTATAGTGGGTATCTACCACAAGGTCAAATTCCGTTAACCTGCAACGGTATACAATTACCCTTCGCTAGAACGGAATCCTACCACAACTAGAAAAAGAATTAATAAGATATACCCGCTATAGTGTACAACGGCCGAAACGTTGCAAAATTGGCAGCGAAGATTACAATAGTCCGAATAATGTAAATAGTGTAAATATTACCTCGCCCCAGAAGTATAAACAAACTAGAAACTTAGTTATGAAAAATAATATATCCTAAATTTTCGACCACCTATATAAGACCAGTGTTATCAATATACTTGCACACACGGAGTATATCTCTCTATCAATAAAATGCCCAAAACATCTTATATAGGATATACCACAACCACACTCCCACGGGGACATATAGTGGGTTATCTGTTATAGTGAAGTGTATGTGTGTTGAAACAGATTACTTTGATTTGGCCTTGTTAGTTAGATAGCCCACCATAAGTGGGGTATAAAACAAAAAAATCAAATTGTAAATTGAAACAAAAATCTTATAGACATGTAAATCAGTTCAGGTTTTTGCAAATAAAATTAATGTATTTTGGTTGATACAAAGTCGTTAAAATGTTCGTAGTAGTCTTTGCAAGAATGAGTTTATGTGTACGTAGGCAGGAACGTATGTATGTATGTATGTATGTATGAGCGTTATCGTTGGGTAGGAATGTCTTTGAAGTAATCGCTCAGTCTTAAAGAGTTCTGTTCGGTTATCAAGTATAAGAAAGGGCAGACGGATGAACCGTGAGAATAAAGAGGTGGGGGAGAAAGATAAAGATAATAATAATGATCGCTTGACGTTTGTCAAGGGACGTGTTAATAAGCTCTTCTCCTTCTCTCTGGTGACAGACGAACTTTTATTCTGTTTGTGTGGATTGAAAAGGTCATCTGGGAATTCACTTCCGGATGGGATTTTGGCCTTTCTATTGGACGACGAACAAACTTCGCGTCGGCTCGCGAAAAGGTCTGTAAACAAATTTGTTTCTGAGCATTTAAGATTATTTGAATTTTGTTTTTAGGTGTTTCCTAGTTTCCTATTGGCCGAAAAACATTTTGCATCAAGGTGTGAAATTTCACGAGTTTTGTTTTGGATTCGCTTTTGCGTGTGTGCTAAGTAAAGTTTGTAAATTCGAGTCTTTTTTTTAATTTCTAACACAATCAAGGAGTCAGTGCTTAACATTTGAATTTTAAATCTAGATCTTGTTTTGTTCACTACAGACTCAACTGTGACCTATCGAACCAAAGTGCCATCAGACAATTCATTGGCAAGTAGCATAATGAACATAGTAGCATTAGACAGTTACTGACAAACAATACCAAAATCCTAGCAAAATCAAATAGTGAAACAGACTTATGATCCTTGAGCAATACTCATACAGCAAAAACAACCATCTATACATAAAAAATAATTATAATTCAAGAACCTGTATTCTCAAAAGTATTTAAATAAACAAACGCACAAGCAAATCACAATTTGCCTCCGTCACAACATTTTTTGCCTATATCACAACACTTTTTACCTACATCACAACACTCACCATCTTTCTCTACGTATCCTAATGATGACTTAAGACAATCGAAAGCTTGGGTCGTATTTCTGCCGAAATTTGAACACTTCATCGAGAAATAATGTTTCGCCAAGCTTGTGTCACTCGATCAATTACTATTAAGTAGTGAGTTTGATCTTCACTGGGCACTTCACACTTTCGGCCTTCTGTCACATCTAAGCTCCACTTAGAATATCATGAACTTCGGACAGTCTCTGACGGAATTTCCTCCTCGTCTGAGAAGGATCGCTTGTAATTTAGAAAAGTTGATCAGTAAAATTAATTGACACAAAATGTTTTGTCTTTAATATGCTTTACCTTAAAGAACATTTGCTGCCTAAATACATAGAATATATATATATATGTGTGTGTGTGTGTGTGTGTGTGTGTGTGTGTGTGTGTGTGTGTGTGTGTACGCTCCTGTTATATATTCAGAGATTTTTGTTAAGATTCAAAGAAGAATCTGCAAGGTTATTGGTCCTGATCTGGCATTCCGACTTCTGTCACTTTCCTAACGTCGTAACGTAGCTTCCCTGTGTCTTTT
Source organism: Ascarosepion bandense (assembly GCA_037127315.1). Taxonomy (NCBI): domain Eukaryota; kingdom Metazoa; phylum Mollusca; class Cephalopoda; order Sepiida; family Sepiidae; genus Ascarosepion; species Ascarosepion bandense. The sequence goes on from JBBBDQ010002244.1 coordinate 221,858, forward strand.
CTGTAAATATTTTCATAGTAATTGTTCTGATTAACTTTGCTCTATGGGACTTAGAATTTATGAATTTAAGTGCAGTACTAGATTGGCAACAAGGTCTCTTCCTTTGACAGTTGAATTGGCGAGATATAACCGCAAATTCTTTACTAACTGTTTCTTTTCTCGCGCTTCTTGCCTGTGTAACACTTTTCCGGCTTCCTGCTTTCCAGTCAACTTTGGTCTTTAAAGATTTAAATACACTGTCAGCCGTTATCGTCTCTCTTCTTCATTTCTCTTCTTTTATTGTTTTCTCCCCTTTTTACTTTTCTTATTATTTCATACTCAGTAACCATATATATATATATATATATATATATATATATATATATATATATATGCATCAGAAGTTAATGCAGCATTGACATCTTGAATATGTAAATGTTTTCTTGCATAAAAAATATTTAATGACCTGTGGCATATGAACTTTTCTTTTGCTGAAAGTATCAAGTGTTATGGTATACAGTATTTATCATTCTTTAGATGGATTAAACGGTTTTATAATTTTATAACAAAATTCAATCGAAAACCCTGTTGATTGACATACTTTCTTCTATAAATTCAATTAACCCGACTTTTGCCCGTTTATGCTTATTAAATGGCTCGTGAGACAAGCGAATTAACATTCATATTCCGGGGACACTTTAAATTTGCTCTATATGCATTTCTTCTTTTAGCTATTGTTCACCAATACAAGGCCTAAGAGACACACAAGGTAGAAGGTTATTGAATAAAGCTGCTATAAGGGCGTACACGGAGGGAGTAAGAGATTTAGATTAAGAGGATGTGTAGGATAGATAACGGTTGATCCTTGATTTGAACAGATTGTAGAAGCATCCTTTTGTGAGTCTGTTCCTCAACGTAACACATCATTAGGATCTTATTCAATATTTTAGATAAAAAAAATTACAAAGGCCGTGATGACGAGACAAATAGATTCTGTAGTGTCAATCTGTGTGTGTGTGTGTGTGTGAGGACAGCGGAGGGAAACTCTACTTTTGAAATTCAATAATCGAAGTCTACTTTACACTCTGCAACCAGCTAACGTAACCTTTACACACACATTTTGTATTATGAAAGCAATGCAACTGTTTTAAATTGTTTTTATTCACAAACAAAGTGAAATTGAATGATATTTTCATTATTTTTTTTACTTTTTTACTCTCTGATCATTTTAACAGTTTACTTTTTAAAACTCTTTCCAATTTATCTAAATGCCATAGTAGTCAATATAACCTTTGAAAAATGGAACAATTACTCGTAGAAATCACTACGCCTTTTATCCCCTATTTGGTAATTTACTGGTAAAAAAAAGTCTTTGTAATGACCAAGTGAAAACACTTATTTCTTAATGTTACGAACGGATGAAATCTGGAAGTGAGCTAATAAGTTCATGAATCCATAGACTAACAATAATAAATATAATTCTTTCTTAAAGTAATTACCATATTTTATGGATACCTGCTTATTTATGATACCTAACTTTTAAATTGGATTTAAAAAAAGAAATATATGACCTTTTAATGTAACACAGAAAATACCATACTTAAAAAGAACTTCACACACACACACACACACACACACACACACACACACACACACACACACACACACACACAAATACAAATTATTTTAAAAATGGTTTAGCTCGAAAATTTGTGTTAAAATTTTCTATTTTAGATTAGAAAATATAGTCTTCACTTAATAACCTAATAACCTAAACGCAACAAGGGTTTGAAAAATTTAAAAAATATTTTTGAAACTTTATAATTTATTATAATTAAAAAAGGTAAAAATGAAAATAATTCCTATAACAATTCATCATTCATCGAAATTTTTTCTTCAGACTATAGTGTCCTTTATATATATATATATATATATATATATATATATATATATTAAAACCGTATATAATTAAATATTGTAATAGTTTTATTGCATCTTTTATTTTACTGATTTTCCGAAAACTGCCAAGTGTATTGATAAAGAAGAAAACTAGATAATTTATATTCCCCTTGAAGTCTTGCGTTTAACTAATAAAATAAATTTTTGATACGAAATCAATTTCTTGAAATTTCATGAATTTATATGGAGGGTTGTAGCAGGGCTGTTTTTTCAGCGAATTACTAGAGGTACCTATGCTTAAGTGAGGGGGAAAAGTGAGGAGTTAAGAAATAATATGTTGCACCAGTTACCCAAGTAAAAAAGATTTCGAGGTGACTTTAAAAAAAAATCACAACCACTGATACCGATGACAAAAACGAAACTATTTTCATTACAAAGAAATGTACTCTTTGATTTTTATATTTTAGTGGAGGACATTTTTATTTTAATATTTTTATTTATAGTTTAATATTTTTATTTATTGTTTTGTTTCGAAATAAATAAATACGTTTAATTCTTCTGAGCAATAGAGACAAAAATTAAAAGATGTTTTGATTTGTTTGGTTCGTAATCGTTTTTATGGTTTTGTTTTGGAATAAGTCTTGCTATGCAATGACTGCAGAATATATATAATTTTTGCAGAGTTTATTTTAATATACTTCATACAGTTTCAAATAAACAAAATTGGAACCAAAGTTTATTATTAACGCAGTAAATACAGGAATAACATTTTAAAAAATGAACATGGAAGAAGTCATCAGAAATCTTTGATCAGAATTCTGTCAATTTAAAGCTGTATGTTAAACTTTTTCTTCTAAAATAGCAGATACTTTTGTCCCCCCTCTCTCTCTGTCTCTCTCTCACTCTGTCTCTCTCTGTATATATATATATATGTATATATATATATATATATAGAGAGAGAGAGAGAAGGGCAACTGTAGAATACCGAATGTGACCATATTCTAAAATTGAGTTGTTCCAGAAATATCTATCTACACAGTGAAGCATTTAATAGTGATTTTCTAGCTACAAATCTACTTACTCCTGACTTCATTAAAAATCTCGTTCTCTGTTTTCAAAAATGTTTATTCTGTTTTCTATCGTATAAAATTTTAAATATAGAAATGACAGATTCATGTAATAAATAGATCAATTTATTGTTTTATTAAATTTTGATGACGTGTCAGTCAGTCAGTTAAGTGCCATACGTGATACACGCTTGGGCGATCATGTCTCGAAAGAGACATGACTGACTGGACAGAAGATTATCCCGCAGTAGGTTGCCATTGCTTTCTGCGGTAGACCGGTTGCCGACCAAGGCTATAGAACCCAACCTGTCCTGTTATTTAACCCATAACTGGAAGGAATAGACGGATTAATACCTTTCCCAAGGGTTCCGAGCCGATATCCAATGCACCACAGCGCACATCCTTGATGACGTGTACTGTGCCATTTTATAAAATATTCTGTTTAAAACTGAAAACAACCAATCAAAAAAATGTCAAATTTTCAGAAATATTCACATTTCTGAGATGACGCCGTGTCACTTATTAATGATTTTTTAATTAGTATATTTTTGATTTTCATTTCTGCTGTTCATCGCATTTCCCTGCCGGTCGTAGACAAACAACAGAAACTCAATTATTAAAAGCCATAATGAAATGGTTAAACTTGATGATAGTCAAGCAATATTTGTTTGAATGTCAAAAACGATTGGATGACAAATAAGGGAGGCAACTGTGAAAGAGTTAAATAAGAAATGAATTTCTTACCTGCTGCAAATTATGAGATTTCTGTACGTTGGTAATGGGACTTTTCTTTTTGAGGAAAATATGCCGGAGATAAACAATAAGGTTTTCTGATGATAAGCGCGAGCTTCAACGTGTTTTTATTTCTGGACCCGGTGAAAAAAAAAAAAAAAAAAAAGAAAATATGAAGAACCATGTATCACAGAAAAAAACAAAATAAATGTTCTGTGAAAATCAAGATGGATTTTGGTGATTGGCTGACAGGGCAATTTCGAAACTTTTTTTTTTCAAGTACCTTTCACTTTGTTCCTGATTGGTTCACTTATATTGCCAGCTGTTGTAATCACCACCACCACCACTTCTGCTGAACTACCCGTAGTGTCATTATAATTACCATTGCTACATAAAACAAGATTCGTTATGCATCTTGTCTTTTTTGGTATTGTTAGATAGTGTGGAAATCGGTACCATTCTCAAATTTCACGATCGGACATCAAAATTACCATTTCTGATTTTCATTTTTTCTTTCTTTTTACACATTTTCTTTTTTTTTCTAACTATGTACATCTCTAACTTTTCCAAACTATTGTTTTTCCTGTTTCTATATATTTTCTTTTCAGACCTCATCCTTTTTAAGAGATTATTATCTTATGTGCCCATCTACCCATCTTTTTATTTCTTTTCTCACATTCTGTCTTTTCGTGTATTTTCTTTTTTTACCTTTAAATCCCATTAACAACTTTGCATTCTCAATGATTGCAAATTCAAGATAAACGCTTCGTACGTTTACACGCAACATAAAAGCAAATGATAAAAAAAGAAAGATGACAAACGATTATTTATAAATGTCTATAAATTCACGTTCTCCCATCCCCTCTTTATTTGTTCATTTTACGTTTGAGGTTACGTATAATTTTCCACAGCAATCCTTCCACAATTAAAAATAAATGCATATATATATATATATATATATATATATATATATATATCACTGTTGCAATTGCATGCGTACTTTTCTAATTCTATGATAAAATACATAGTTATTATCAACAAAATATAAATATCATTGGCAGTGCTGGCGGGACGCTAGATCTGACACAATATTCAGTTTTTTTTTAATCTTATGAAAACATCTCTGAAAAGTGAAGCTCGCATTTTCTCATCTTATATTTGTTAGATGGAAAGACATTCTGTTCGCGGAAACCGTTATTATCGCGTGAACATTTTGCCTTGTTTTACTTATTTCTCTCATTTTCTTTATTACTTTCTCAAGAAAACTTGTACAAATGAACACGCGTCTTTGACGCCACCCAGTGAGAAAAGAACTCAATTTCATTAGCCACTAAATAAACAAATACAACACCAACCTCATTTCTATGATTAGAAAAGCTTATAATCCTGGTTGTAATATTCTGCCATTAAATCTTGCATATTTTATAAAATGGCAAAATTATTGCTTTTAGTATCAGCTTTTTATGTCCTCTTGATTAGATTTGATGAAAGTGAAGAGGAAAGAACTTATTTTCATTATTTGTAATGTAAAAAGTTTGTAAATAAAGCGGTAGTTAAAAATTTTGAATTTGAAGATTGTTAACAATAAGCGTCAGAAACTATAAAAGTATTTGTAGTTTGTAGGTTGCGTCTGTTCTAATTGATATTCATCTATGTGTGTTGGTAAATACTAGCAACATTTCATTGTTTCAGGATTAATAGTTCCGTGTATGGAGGTGAATAGGTTCACTGAAACCGCCATTACATCTCTTGCCAGAAATGCATCTCATATGTAAACCATATGTTACTAGTCTATATATGCAATATACGCAAGTGTAAGTAGGACAGTAGATGTATGCTTATCGCGTGTGTATTAATCCGTCTCTTCTCCCTATAGGTTGAATAGCAGGACATTTATTATAGCCTTGGATGGCAACCAGTCTACCGCAAAAGTAATGGCAACCCACTGCGGGTAAACGTGATCGCTCAAGCGTGTATCACGTATGGCACTCAACTGACTGAGTGGCTTTGACAAAAAGTAATACTTTCTTTAAAATTCGAACTGGTTCCAGAAAGAAAAAAAAAAATAGAAACAAAAACTCGTAGACGTCTAAATATCCATATTTATGTGCATTTCACACACATTTATTAAAATAAGGAAGTTGTTAATATTTTCTTTAAACGAAAAACTGCTATAATAAAGTCGATGGTTAGTAAAAAAAAATGGCTTGAATAAAATTCGATTCATAAAACTGTATATGTGAGGATCAAATTGAAAGTTGTAAAAATATCACCAAAATGAAGCCTGACGGTTTAAAAAACATACATCTGTAAATTTTACTTTGTGAACAGGCGTGATTTAAAGAGATACATTTTGTGAATTTTATATAATCAATGGGGAAATTAGGTTGCGATAATTTTCAAATCTGAATTCAATTTCTGGCTATTTAAGAACTGTTTGTTTTTTGTTTTTTATTGACGAAGGTAAGTGATTTAACATTCCAAAGGAAGACGTCGGCTGATCCTCTGACGTAGATGAAAAGGAAGAAGAAAGCAGAAAGGCTTTATTTATTTATTTATTTATTTTTTACTGTCGAATGACTGTGGGTAGATATAGAAGAAAAGAAAGAAACTGAAAGAAAAGAAAGCAGAAAATTTTACAAATTTAAGGATCTGTACACATGCTTTTATAGGTGGTCGAAAATCTTAAGGATGTCATCACACTCATCTACATTTTTTTACTACACCTGTCTCAATTGTTAATATAACCCTATTTTGCAAACCACTTGTGTCCGTCATTACCAATGACAACAGAAGCATGGCGTAGCATGTAAACTAACTGAAATGTAGAAGTTATCAATTGATGCATCGAGAATTCTAATCGGCTTACCAATATATCCATACGGCCAATATAACATTGTCCCTGGCTCAACTTAGGAAATCCTTTGAGATTTCCTTTCTCCGAAAACCGCATCAGGCTCGACTATCTAAAGTTATAACCCCAAACAGTATGAATCAAACAAAGGATTATGATTAAACATGACAAACAAAATCAAGTTTTATGATATTAATAATTATGCTATAAGAATATATTTGACAATAACAAACAGCTGTAACTATCTAAAGCAAATGATTGTATCATTGAATATTACTTATAAGTCTTTTGTAACATCAGGTAGAATATACAATTAAATTTTTCAAAATAATTTACCTATTGACCCCTTCAAATACATTAATGTCTTATTTAAATCGTTTGAGGGAACCGTTTTTGTCTTACATCTGTACGGCTGATGCGAACCTCTAGGAAAGTGGCTCATTGCGCCTTCTCGGGCTAAGGTTTTCCGAAGACAAAATGGAAATATTATACTGAATCAATTTCTAGGCCTGCTTACTTGGAAAGTTGGTTCACTAAATCGTGCCAGACAATTTTTTCTTGCTATAATATATCTTACATATTTATGAGTCTATAATTCGTCTATACTTTGAATATCTGGTTTCTGCCATATCTGTTTTGGTGATTCTGCTAAGTATTTAGAGAGTCTTGATAAAAAAAAAAGTAGAATCTGCAATGATGTTATTCGTCTTGACTTAGCACCTCGGCTTCACTCACTTTCCCGCCGTCATAATGTAGCTTCCCTTTTCTATGAATATTTTTTTTTATAAGCGTTTCACCCCGAGCAAGGCATGTCACTGTCACTACATAGAGCGGAGAAAGGATGATTAAATATAGGAAATGTCAGAGGGTGGGTGATAGGCGGGTAGGGATACCGAGAATGAGGGTTGGGTAGATGAGAGTGTTCTGAGAATAATTGGGAGTTAGAGTGATAGGAGGTATCTACTGACCCTAAATTTAAACACCTGGAGATTGTAGCTGTCGGGAAAGCAGACTTGTGGAAGGGAATTCCACAGGCGGGAAGCGCGAGAAAAGAAGCTGTAGAATTTACGGTTACATCTTATCTGTTTAACTGTAAAAGGGTGGGACCTAGTTGCTAATCTAGTATCTCGTGTAAATTCCTGTTTAGGCGGCACCAGTGCTCTAAGTTCATCGGAGCAGAAGCCATGAAAGTACTTGTAGAAGAGGCACAGGGAAGCCACATCACGCCGGTGAGAGAGTGGTTGCAGCCGGTCTGTCAAGTCAGTATCAACCACGTTACAGATTCTCCTTTGTATTTTGTAAAGAAGCCCAAGGAGAGCAGCAGGGGCACCCGACCAGATATGGCAGCAATATTCAATACACGGGCGGATGGTAGATTTGTATATGTGCAGAATAGATTCAGGTGGGAAAAACTTCCGGGCCCTGCACAGAGAGCCGACTTTCATAGCGGCAGATTTGGTAATGGATTCGATATAGTCATTCCATTTGAGGTCCGCCGAAAGTGTAAGGCCAAGGAGGCGTAGTATTTTACTCTATGGGAGGCTAGTCTGTCCCATGCTAATGGGAGGTAGATGCGATTATCTATGGTGGTTAGTTGATAACAGCTTCGTTTTAGAAGCATTGAAAGTTACTAGCCATTTCCTACCCCAGGCCACTACGGATTGGAGGTTCTTTTCAAGCACGGCAGCGAGGTTCGCTTTGTCGCCCACACCTGGCTTTTGATCGATGCGAGAGTAGATTGTTGTGTCATCGGCATACATGCCTACTTGGGATCTAATGACGTCGGGGAGATCATTAATGAAAGAGCGTGGGACCTAGGATAGAACCTTGACGTTTTGGGAGGCATGCCCATTTAATACCACCTTCAATGTGCGGTTAGAGAGGAATGACTGGATGAGGTCAAACAGATGTCCAGTTATCCCGTAGCTCCGCAGTTTGCACAAGAGGCCAGCGTGCGAGACCCTGTCGAACGCTTTGGAGATATCCAAGGCAACGGTTCGGGCTTCGCCATTCTTGTCAAGGACCCGGTATATGTACTCGGTAATGGTCGTTAGCATATCAGCAGTGGACCTGGTGAAGCGAAACCCGTACTGTTTGTCAGAAAGAAACCTGTGGGCCGTGAGATGCTGAATCACCTCGGCGTTGATAATGGCTTCGAAAACTTTGCCAAAGATCGGAAGGAGACTAATAGGACAGTAATTGGTGGGGTCTGAGGGTTCGCCAGAATTCTTAAATATGGGAACTACACAGGAGGACTTCCAACAGGCAGGAAAACAGGAAGCAGATAGGCAGAGGTTATAGAGTTTAGAGAGGACAGAGGAGAGTTCTGGGGCACATTTCTTCAGTACTATGACTGGGATTCCGTCACCGCCGTTCGCTTTGTGTGGGTCAAGTTGTGCAATTATCTTGGCGACCAGCGTGGGTGTAATGTGGACGTTATTTAGTTGAGCCTTAGTTCTGGGTGGGAAGTCGGGTGTAGGTATTCCTAAAGAGTCCAGTGTCGAATTGGTGAAGAATCTACGGGCAAAGCATTCAGCCTTGTCCGCTGGGGAGGTGAGAACTTCAAATTCATTGATTAGTGGGGGTATTGAAGTCTTGCTCTTGTTGAGCACGCTTTTGCAGAGTCGCCAGTAATCTTTGGAGCTAAACTTAGAGGATGCTATGCGTTGCCTCATTCTGGTAGCAAACGCCTTCTTAGCTTCGTTCAGTACTTTTTTACACTTATTCCGTGCTGAGGCGAAAAGGCGCCTGTTTTGGTTCGACGAGCATCTTCGATAGAGCCGGAAGAAATGGTTCCGGTGGGCAATGGCGGCCGAGCAAGCGGGTGAGAACCAGGGGGACGAATTTGATTTTAGCTGGAATTTCCTGGCCGGGATAAAAGCATCGATGCCAGCCTTAACCCAAGAGGAGACTTCGGAGGCACAGTCTTCGACAGGAAGATCGAAGACGTTGTTCCAGGGGACGTCGCAGAGGAAGTCTCGGAACGAGTCCCAGTCTGCTCTCTGGTAGCAGTATGATATTCTGCTGGTCTGGTTTTCTTGGGTAGAGTTAGCGCGGATTGAGATGTTGACGGAAACTACGGCGTGGTCAGAGTTTCCGAGGGGGCAGAGCTGCCTGGTAATGCAGGAGTCTGGAATGGAAGTAAAGCAAAGGTCGAGTCAAGAGTTCCTTCTGTTAGGGTTATTAGAGAAACGCGTGGGGAAGTCCACCATTTGCGTTAGAGCTTGGGTTATTGAAAAATACATGGTGCGGATCCCAGCAGGGTCGGTGGCTGAGTTTTCAAGCCACTTGGTGTGGTGGGCGTTAAAATCACCAAACACAAATATATGGGCAGATGGGTGAGAAGAAATGGCCCTGTCGATATTAGTAGAGATGCTGTCAAGTACCGTACAGTCAGAGGAGGAGGGGGAGCGGTAGAGGAAGAGCTTAGAAGTGAGAGACGGAAGCACATGAAGGAATGATCCAGAGATTCAAGAGATGTGACCCTGGATAGAGGGAGTTGTTCGCTGACATATACACCAAGCCCATGCATATGGACATTGGAGTCCTTCCTGAAGAGGGGAAGGTAACCAGGAACGAACAGCTCCGAATAGGGGATAGAAGGGTCAAGGTTAGTCTCACATATAGCTAAGATATCGAGTGAGTTAGTTAGAAGGAATGATTCTACACTATTAAAGTTACTGCGAATACCTCGTATGTTTGTGAAGAAAACGCAGATAGGTTTGGATATTTTCATTGTAATTGTTCTCATGAACTTTTTTTTTTTGGTATCTAGATTTTTATTAATTTAAGCGCAGTACTAGATTGGCGGAAAGATCTCATCATTTTACAGTTGAAGTGACTAGATGTAACTTTATTTTATGTTAAAAGTTTCTTCTATTGCACTTCTCGCTTATGTAACTCTCTTCCGGCTTCTTACTTCCCAGTCAACACTGATCTTCAAACATTTAAATGCAATATCAATCTTCTGTCTTAATTCTTCTTCTTCTATTGTTCTCTCTGTCATATTCTCTCACACTCACTAGCCCCGTGCGTCTTAGTAGTTTCGTTGCCTTGCTTGGGGCGAACTGATTATAGAAAAGATATTTTGATTTTGAAAATTCTAATCGTTTTGAATTCGAGTAACAGAAAACAACGACTGTTAAGAGGGCATTGGACTTGTTAATCGTTTATTCTATGCTAAATTCGGCATCAGAATCCTTTCACCAATTATGCTACACAATGAAAATAATTTTTGTTGACTTAATTTAGGGATATTATTTTGAAATCCATTTATTTTATCACGGATTCGCAACTCGCTACTTACAGGAGTCATTGTTTTTTTTTGTTTTTTTTTATCAAGAATATTTCAACAGAAAATCAGAAAAACAGAAACAATAAAAGCTATAAATACGTAGAATAATCAAGAAAGAAAACTCCACAGCACTTCACAGCTCTCGACTAAAAGCTAAAAACATATGTCAATATGGCACCCACCCATCAAAGCCTATCATCAGTGCGTAACGGGTTTCGCTTCAGTGCTAATCTGCGACTGGAGAAGTGACAAGGGAAAATTGTTGATGCATATTTTTGTTTATATGAGTAGGTCAAAGAGTACTATATATTTTTTATAGCAGCCACAACATATACAAACAAACAAACAAACAAACAAACACATGCAAACACACATGCACACACGCGCACACACACACACACACACACATATGTTGGTAAGATTTTCTTCTACCGAATTTTAAGTGAGTTCTTTACCAGGGTAAATGATAAATTTCTTGGCAAAGATTTCATCAAAGAATGAACCAGACACATGACTATCAATTCAGAAATTGGACAGTTTTAATACAAAAGTAAAAACAAATGCTCACCATTCGTAACTATCATAACCCATCGCTGAAAGAACATCGCTAGGCCGTAACACGAAAGGAAATGGAAAAAAAATCAGGCGTAGCTAACCACCAATGGAGAGAGAAAGGGGATCACCACCCTCTATGGGATGAAGGTGAAATAAATGATAACGAACACCATTGGAAACTACGTAAACTTAAGGAATCAACACATATGCTAGGCCACAAAGATCTCCTAAGCCGACCAAATATAAAAATGAAAAGAATATGGCAATCAGTAATACAGAGTGCTAGAGAAAATCATTAGCTTCAAAGATTGCAATGTATGCGCTAGTAAAAAATGGTTACTGAGACATTAAGTTTATAAGTCCCAAAAACCCATTTATGGCCCAGTGGATAAAAGCATTGGTTAGACCCAATGACTTGACCCAAAGAGTTGTGAGTTCAATACCTGGCTACAGCAGAGTTGAGGTAATATTAAGATAACTACGTGGCATCGCATATGGAATGAGAATGATATATTCCAGTGATCGAAATAAAGGGTTTGGTTCGAAATTCCAAGCACCTGAAGAAGGCTGGAGTGTATTACGGCCGAAACGTCGTAAACATAGCAATGAAAATAAGAACAATGTGGCCAAAAGAAAAATTAACATTCTTAGGTAGACATAGACGAAAATGAATGTTGGTCCAAGTAAGATATAGAAACTAAATCTACACGAATGAGCCTACTGTACTTGTTCAATTTTTAAAAATTCATTCTATTTTCTCGATTTTCCTCAATAATACAAATTACAACGAGAAAAATCTGTAACTTATTTTATTGGATTTATTTAATTATTTTCAGCGTGTTTCCATCCATTACATTAAAATATTCTGAGATTAATCTGAATAAATATAAAAATATAAACCAATGGTGGTTTTCAATTTCAACTGAAAACACAACCCGAAATTTGCTTTCATCATTTACAACTGATTTGTCAAAAAGATATACCAGTTTTGAATTAAAAAATATTAATACTAGAAGCACACAAAACGAATGCAAACATTTCAGGATTTCAAATCTAATTCTTAACATATTTTTGTTTAATATGAGCTATGGTGAAAAAAAATGCTTACTGGGACATTAGGTTTATAAGTCTCAAAGATTAGCTCACTGATATCCCCAAAGGATATATGACCCAGGTTGAATGAGCCAAAAAATACCTACAGTTGGGAAGTCAATACTTGGAAATTAAAAAAACAAAAAACAAAACAAAACAAAACAAAAAAAAAAGAAACACGTATCGATGAATACAAAAGGAACTTCATAAATAACAATTTAACAAATACATTCGTCATACACAACAACAAATATGCTGACAAATCAAAAGAAATCAGTTACATCTTTGTGCTGTCCAGCTTTGAAGACGAAGAGCACAGATGTCTATAACAACTTAAGCACAATCCAATCAAACAATATTCGTTTATAAAAAGTTAAATAAATAATTAAATATTGCTCACTTTACTATTCACCACACTTAGAATTAGGACACATTGTACCTTCCTCATGTATCAACCACCTAACAAACATTCATGAACGTTCTTAAATTTACTAACCTTGATAAACCAATGACATTCTCGCCTCTGCATTTATAAATACGTGTAACAATAAACCCCGCATTACTTGACAAAAATCTCACAGAGGACGAAATGCGTCGGCTAAGTATAATTTTTCCTCATATATATATATATATATATATATATATATATGTTTGTCTGACGATCGCAAGAGTGTGAAACCCAGGGTTATAAACTCACACCTATATATATATATATATATATATATATATATATATATATATAAACTTATTTATAAATGGAACTTTGTCTGTGTGTGTGTGTGTGTGTATATCCGTTACCTAAAGACTTCGAAACGGCTGAACCGATTTTCTTGAAAATTTACAAAATTGTACTATAAGCGTCTGCGAGTGTTCTTAGCTAGGTTTTGTGTCGAGGTACCCCCGATAAATATCGAAAATCGATAATCGAAAAAATCGGGTTATAGAAGGAGTGGTCCGATTTTAATCAAATTTGATACACTCATAGACAAAGGCATAAGAAACGATATTCAGAAGTTTCAAGGTTGCAGTTCTTACAATAGTGCAGAAAATCGATAATATATATATATATATATATATATATATATATTAAAGGCAAGATGTTTGTGTGTGTGTCTGTTTATCTGCATGTATGTCTGTATGTTTTTCAGCCCCTTTATTTTAGTTTTTGCTTCGGGTTTGGCTCTAAGTAGGTATAATTGTAGTTCTTAGTCTCAGCCATGATACCATTTACTCAGAGTCCTTATTTAGCCTTCAAAATTCAGTTTACGACGAAAAAAACTTATTTGATATCGATACCAGGAAATCAAAATTTGACTTGCATCCATTCATTTTTCTTTCAGTCTACGGTTTCGCTCTGACTGGAAACAACTATAGCTTTTTAGTCTTTCGTGCCAACGTCCAAAGAGTCTGTATCAACAGACCATGGATTAGTTTTAAAGCCTTCATTACACCTGAGCAACGCCGGACTATACTGCTAGTATATATATATGAGAGAGAGAGAGAGAGAGAGAGAGAAAGAGAGAGAGAGAGTGAGTTGTGGGGAATATGTATATCTCTAAATGCTAATATCTAAAAGCACGCAAACAACCATATACTGGCGGATGCGGTAGATTTCAAAGGATTTTGCACACTTATGATGGAACTTTTTTTCTCGGTGTTTTCATTTTCGACTTCAAATAATGCGCAGTTTATATAGAGTATATACTGTAACTTCAAAAGACTTAAGGGTCTGCGAAATGGAATGTCCTTGTCTCATTTTAATCACAACACCTGCTCGATCGTTTCAAAGAGAGCCATGATGAAGCTCAAAATAGACAACGTGCCGAAATTTTGCCAAGTTCATCTGGTAAAACGACCCATCGGTGGGAAGATTATGACAGATTTAAAAGATATTTAAGCGCTCCTCAAATTCGAACAGACACCGCCATAGAATGAAATAATTATTTTATTTATTTTTTATTTTTAATGTATTTTATTTTTAAGGAACTTAAATACCGTCTTCGAATTTTAATTTCGATTTTATTTGAAACATAACAGTCTTTATGACTGTATTTTGTAAATGTGATGTTTATTTTTTTGGTTTAAGCATAATGAAACTAAATAAATATATAAATGTCAACAACTATAAATAAAGTACGTATAAAAACAACCTAGACGATTAAAACATTACACCTTTAATTAATCACTAAATTTATTTTACCGTATTAATAATATATAGAAAGAGGTAAATTTTCGTTTCGTTTATCCCTTCAAATTTTTCCAAAATAGCCTTATTTCCGTGCACATGTATATGCTGAACTCAAATCAAAAATTAAATATTGAAGAAACCTACCCTTTTTTTTTATTTTAACGACCAGAAAAAAATCGGATATCTTCTTGATCTTTTTGTCACCCACTACCAGCTCAGTCATAAAGACATTAGCTGCTGAATGACTTTAGGCGTAGGAAGATAATTTCGGCCTATTTACTGCCTTTCTGGTCTTTGATGAAATTACTACGCGATTTATTTTTTTTCGGTACTCAATTTCAGCAGAAAGTTGCGTGTATTTGCGTGTTTTTTTTTTTTTGTTTTTTTGGGGGTAATTAATTTAAGGAAGTTTCGTGTACTTAATTTGAGAAGAAAGTTAACTTTCAAATATATGAAAATAAGTGATAAGTGTAGTTTAATTAACCTTTAAATATATTGCGTGTATTTGTGTGTTGTTTTTTGTTTTTCCATTTTTGAGTACTTAATTTCAGAAGAAAGTATAGTTAACTTTCAAATATATGAAAGTAAGTGATAAGTGTAGTTTTACTTACCCTTCATATATATGAAAATACTTAAAAATATAAATAACAAAAAGAACAAAATAAGTAGTACAGTAAAGCATTTTTTTAATACTTAACATTGAAAATAAACAATAATTACATCACTTGGAAAGGAAGTTAAAAGTTTAAAAAATGGAAAAAAATGACATTGACAATTTTTAAAAAATGCAGTAGTTTTCAGAAAGTTGCGTATATTTGCGTGTTGTTCTTTTTCTTTTCTTTTCTTTTTTGTGGGGGGTACTTAATTTCAGAAGAAAGTTGCGTGTACTTAATTTCAAAAGAAATTTAACTTTCAAATATATGACAATAAGTGATAAGTGTAGTTTAATTAACCTTCAAATACATTGCGTGTTATTTTGTTCTTTTTTTTTTTTGGTACTTAATTTCATAAGAAAGTTGACTTTCAAATATATGAAAATATAGATTTTAAAAAAAAATCGCGTAGTAATCTCTGCAAAGAATTTACAGTAAGGGAAGTAAATAGGCCAAAATTTTCTTCCTACGCCTAAAACCATTCAGCAGTGAATGTAAGCCGGTAATGGGGACAAGAAGACCGAGAAGAAGTCTGATCTTTTTCTGGTCGTTAACATAAAAAAGGTAGGTTTCTTCAATATCTAATTGTTGATTTGAGTTCAGGATACATTTGCACGGAAATAAGGCTATTTTGGAAAAATTTGAAGGGATCTTCGGGACCTAAAACGAAAATTTACCTAAAAAGATGTGATAGATGAAAGAAAACAAAAGCGGTAATTCAGAATTATTTCCTTTCTTAATATCCACGCAAAAAAAAAAAAAAATATGTAGCAGTTACTAAAAAAGAAAAAAAAATTAGAAAGTCAAAAAAGGCTCATCTGGAAATAGAAAAACCTTTTTATTTTTCAATTTTTCAAATATCTATAAAAAAATTATGCAAACACCAACTATCATTTATTTCTTGAGCTTTCTTTATATATTTTTGTTTAGATTCTGGACGAATTTTCTGTATATTCACACTTGACATTGCATAAATATTTTGCTGAAATAACACCTTTGGGAACTTTATATAACTGTAATAAGATATTTCGTGTACAGTGAAATTAAAAAGTACGCATGAGATATCGTAAATGTGGGTGAATTATCCTCCACCTCCAAAAGAATATTTCCAAAGTTCTTTCTAATAAAATAACCTATTCAGTACAGCACACACTGTATCATTAACAAATAAATTGAATTCTATATAAACAAATAAAGACTTTTCAACGTCTTCTTAATCAAAATTAAGTTTCATCAAAACCAACAAAAAAAAAATATTAAAAGCAACATTTACAGATTTAAAATAAAGTTCGATAGATTTTTTTAGTGCATGAATACTCTAAAAATAACCACAAGAATCAAATTCAATATTGTCGCGTTTCATTTTAGCAGGTTAGAATTTAACAGTATTTATTCGGACTATTGTCCTCATCTTTGTTGCCATTTGTACGAGTTTCGGCCGTTGTACGCCTCGGCCTTCTTCAGGTACTAGGAATTTCGAACCGAACCCTTTATTACAATCACTGGGGTATATGACCTTCATTCCTTGCGTAGTAGAGCCTCTTCTGGTAGTCATGAACCCTGTAAGTTCACCGTAGCCTGATATTGAACTCACAACTTGTTGGGTCAAGTCACAGGAACTAACCAGCGTCCTTAAGGACACATGGCTCAATGGATATAGACTAACCAACGTCTATATCCTTACAACACTGGCTAAAAAGGAGCCGCAGAAAGAGGCCGAGCAACAACAATAACCAGCAAGAGCACCCGAGGAAGAACGGGATATGGACTGTGAGGAAATGCCCCCTCGCGTTCCTCATCTCTAAAAAGAGGAAGGGAAGAGCAGGACGATGTGGTGAAAAAAAGAGAAGAAAGATTTGGTTGAACGCGGCAGGGCGGAACGGGCCATGGTTTCTGCCATGACCCAATCCGCCCCTGCATCGCCGGTGAAAATGGACGATATGAAGGGGAGGAGTCAATCCGCCTCCTCCATCAGATTTATTTAATCTCTGTCCCCCTCACCTTCTCCTCACTTTCTTCCCAACCAGAAACACCCTCCCCAAAAATATATAAACCCTTCCAAAAATCCCCGAAAAAGAAGGAAGAAGAAAGAGAACAAAAAATGAAAATGTATGTAAAAATAGACAGACTAGCCTTAGAGAGGGACCTTTCCTCAGAGAGGAAAGCCCTCCTAAGGCCATTACTTAAACTGTCCTCGGTCGACGGAAAGTTGATCAAGGATCCGAGTAATTTCCTGAATAACGGGAGCAACCTAAAGGTGTGGGAATTTCTACAAGGCGCTGTAGAAGCATTTCAAGAATAAAAATGTCCCAAATAGGGACAAAAGACTTATAAAAACTTTCGTTGCTTTGTGCTAGGAGGGTCCCTGTAATCTTCCATCCTTCTTTGTATAGAACTATGAAACTAAATAGCGGGAGGTCGAGTGATCGTAGCCTGGTTGATCTGATCGGCGATTTCGGTCTTGTCGATAGATACTGGGTCGATCACCCTGGGGGTAAGATGTGGACGTAGGCTCACAAGTGGCCGTCTACCCAGATAGTTAGCTATCTGGATAGAATAAGAAGGGTCGATCTAGATTTGCTAGATTGTCCCACGTTCCACTGGTTAGGCTACTCGGACCACAAACTTGTTTGTGCTCGGGTGGCGTTAGAAGGTAAGCCTAGACTGGCTGGACACTGGACAAGCTGGACTTGCGGCAACAGCTAAAAAGATTAGTGCAGCGGATGTTAGTGGGGACGGTTATCGAGAATAGGTGGTGGGAGAGGCTTCACGATAGCATTAGGTCTTTCACCGCTGACTATAGCCATCGACTCGACCTAGCTAAGGCTAACAATGTGAAGACACAAAGAAAGTCTATCTCGAGCGGAGGCAGGTATGGGTCCCCTAAAGATAGCATTAGCTAGGCAGGCCCTGGAACGATTGGCTAGCAAGCGTTACCAAATCAGGTAATTAGGCATAGGTTAATGTCTGGCGAAGCCGTGAAGATGGACACTGAATTGCGTAACTCTGAGTTCAAGCGATGATATGTGCGAGGCGTTTCGGTGGCATTTCCAGAGCCGCTTTACCAAGGAGTTTCGCAGCTATTTGGATTATTTTCTTCGGCTTGTGCCGACTGAAGCAGCTAGCTGCGAGGTTGAGGTCATGGAGAGCGAAGTTTACTTGGCATTGAAGAGGGTCGGCAGTGGTAAGTCTAGGGGACTTGATTGTCTATCCTAGGAATTGTAATTGAGATTGTCGAACATCTTTGTACCGATTTTGAAGGTGGTGTTCAACAACTGGTTCGAGCAGTTCGTCCTGCAGTATTTATTTCTATCAAAACTGTTTCAAAACTGTTTCTCTCTCTCTCTCTCTCTCTCTCTCTCTCTGATATATAGTTGTTACGCATACACGCATAGATAGGAAAAAGACACGTATAGGTAGAGAAAAGACAATACTCGCTTTCCCCCTAAACTAAGTAATAATAGTAGTAATTATTAACTGACCATCAGTAGAGAAGGGAGGTGGATGACATGTTTGCCAGTGGCTTAGAAAAAAGGAGCCCTTTTTCTTGAAAGGTAACCCACGTGACGCGAAAAAATGCGCAAAAGAGCAGAGATGAAAATGGAGTCGAACGGAACGGACGATCACCTTCAGCCTTGATAAAAAATAAAGATTTCGAATGCTCAGCTTCGATTACTTTATGCAAGAATATTGGCTTCTGCTTAGAGTAACCATCTCTCCTGAAAAATATTGATTTTTTTCATCTGAAGCCACAATTCAGCACAATCTAAGAATAGCGTTTTGTTTGTTAAATATATATATGAACATTCGTTTGTCAACTAAAGTCAACCTTATTTACATTATTTGTTCTCATTTTTTATGCCATTTTTACGAAGTTTCGGCCATTGTACGCTCCGGCCTTCTTCGCGTACTAGGAATTTCGAACAGAACCCTTTATTACGATCAATGGGGTATATCAGTCTGTTCACCACTACTGTAGCTTAGTATTGAACTCACAGATCTTTGGGTCAAAGAAGATAACTCATAGAGGAATACCGCTGAAGTCTTAAATTGATTAAAACAAATTAACAACAAACACAAATGCTCATTTATCCAATTCGACATAGTCGATTATTATCCCCCCATCTCGAAGGATTTGTTTACAATTACCTTGGACTTTGCTTTGGAATTTTCAGACCTCACAAACTCAAAACAATCCATCCTCCTCCATAATAACGAAAAATGGATAAAATCAAATTCTGAGGACCCATTTGACATTGCCTTGGCAACACTGGATTCTCCAAAATCATCAGATCTTGTGGGTCTTTTTATTTTCTACAATCTCACTGCTCATCGTGATGTCGATATAAAAGATATTGGATTGGATGGTCTCGTGATTATTCATAATTATACAAACTCAAAAGTAGATAGAATACGTAAATACATACATAGAATATTGAATGACTTCAATCTTAAAGTAATAGCAAATACCAACCACAAAAAGTTGACGTTCTAGATGTTACCGTTGATTTATTTTTTTTAATCATTTCATTCTATTGCGCAAGTATTTACTCACTATATTTAAAGCATAATGCGAATCATGTCTACATACATCGTAAATCAAATCAGCCATCATCCATTATTAAACATATACCACATTCAGTTGAACACAGAATTAACAATAATTCCTCCACTGAAGACATTTTCTATCAGCTATAATACAGCCCTAAAACAACGGCTATAATTACAAGGATATTAAATATTATATACAAATTAATCATAATATAATCGAAATAGGACAATAATTTGGTACACTCCACCATTTAACGAATAATTAGGCAATAAATTCCTTAATCTAGTTAAAAAATGCTTCCCAACTAATAATCCACTAAGCAAATTTTTTACTAAAAATACACTGAAACTTAGTTATAGCTGCACTGATAATTTCCATATGATAATAAAAAACACAATAATACAATTCTAAAAGACCATTATAATATTAATTATAACCAACGTACTATAAATAATGATTATAACGCAATTTCCTGCAATTGTCATAACCCTAACGCATGTCCTACACAAAGTAAATGACTTACAGATTCCATTGTATACCAAGCTACTATCTCTACTAATGAAAATCCTAATATTACCAAACATTGTATCGGATGTAATAAGAATAATTTTAAGTCTCGATTTTATCAGCATAACTTATCTTTCAATAAGCATATTCTACTTCTCTCTCTAAATAATACTGCCAATTGAAATATGCAAATAAAAATTCTACAGTTAAATGGAAAATATTAACTAAAGCTAAAACATGTAAATGTTTACATGAAATATGTTTCCTTTGCTTACAAGAAAAAGTTCATACAATAAAATTCCCCAAAACTAACTTATTGAAGCAACGTAATGAAATCACTAATTTTTGCAACCATAGAATTTTCTATACCCTTAAATATATCTGAAATTATCTCAAATTTATTTCAATATTTTCACTATTTGCTCGTTTTATTGAACTGGCAATTTTTTAATTACTATTATTTTGTTTGTACTTATGAACAAATCTCCCTTAAAAATATATTTTATATCTGATTATATTTTTATCATTATTCTGATCTTTCTGTTGGTTTTGATTTTTTTGGTTTTGATATATATTTTATTTTATTTATTTTATCTTTTCCGACGTTTGAATTTTTCTTGGCTAGGCTTTCTCTTCTTCTCTTTTCTCTTTTCCTTTTCCTTTTTTTCTCTGTATTTATTTTTTCTACTTTATCTTTTTTTTTCCTTCCGGTTTTAAATTTTTCACGTGTCTGGCTTTCCGTGGCAAAATATTGCTACACACACCGTCCTTTGGAGTGCTATAACTTCCCACACCACTTAATTCATCTCATTGGCTGAGCTTGTTTTTTTATTTATTTCTTCATTTTTATTTTATTTTTCTAAATCTCCTTAACTATATATTACAAAGTAAATTAACAACTTTTTACTGCCTGATGATGGTGTTTTAACAGAGCAACTTTATTTGCAGTATGAGTTGCAGTATGCTATAATAATAATAATTACAACACACACACACACACACACACACACACACACACACACACACACACACACACACACACACACACATATATATATAGATATATATAGTCATCTGCAGATAGTCCTGTTTCGCTGTGTCACTGCTCATCAGTACGGTTAAACATCCAACTGCTTCCAGCCAGGATTGAAACCCGACCGATTTAACATCAGTCGGAGATTCTACCTCTAAGCTGTTGGCGTACAGCGGAGGAAGGCAAATTCTAGCGTGTTAAATACAAAATGTAAACAAACGTCAATATATATATATATATATATATATATATATCAGTAAAAGAGGTGCTGGTTAGACCAGTGGACGGTTATTTTAAAAAAGTGCTCAATGAACATCCGAAAAAAACTGAACATGCTGAACCAAAAATATGTTAAAAAACAAAATATTCACCACTCACTTGCTGCCCAAATTTCAACCATATAAGTCTCATCATGTGTGTGTTTGTGTATCTATATATAACTTACGGTTACTTACATACATTCATATATAACCCCCACACACATTCATATATATATATATATATATATATATATATATATATATATATATTAAAAAACGATATATTCACCATTCACTTGCTATCCAGGTTTCAACCAGATATGTCTCATCAGGCCTGTGTTGAATATTTCGTTTTTTAATATATATATATATATATATATATATATATATATATGTGTGTGTGTGTGTGTGTGTGTGTGTGTGTGTAACTGTGAGTTATATATACACGCACAAACACACACATATAGGTGCGTGCTTAACATGTGGCTGTGCACCAAAGTTGTTTATGTTCGAGTCAACTTCCATGCTAATAATGAACGCTCTCATTTCTCTGTTGCTCTACGGGATGCGGATCATAGGGAGTCAAGAAAGAATAAATAAGCAAAAAAAGAAGGAAAGACACAAATAGCTTTTCGTTTGGAGTTTTGTTTTCAACTCCCACGATGCCCTAATGATTCAGCCACGATTACCTCCTAGTGCCAACTCCACCTTCAAAATGTTTATGCAAAATCAACCTGGTTCGAAAAGTTACTACCAGATTGCTGTTAACCGAGGATGTTATGCATTATTTGCGTATGTATGAGAGAGGGAGCAGAAAAGGGGAAGAAGTGGGAGAGAGAGAGAGAGAGAGAGAGGGGGGGGATCAGGTAAATTAAATATACTGATGTGAGAATATGATATATTACTTTCTATATATCAAAAGATTGTTACACAAATGAATGATAAAGTGAAAAAATTGTGTGACGTGTTTAAGGACGTCATCTGACTAAAATAATCTTTGTGTTGATGGAATTATATATTTGTAGGAGGAACAGGATAAGTACAAAACGCAAACTGATGTTTTGTCATTGAAATTTCGATAATGGGAAATGGGCCTGGTAGAGAAATTTTCAGCAGTAAATCCAACAAAATGGAATAAAAAAATGAAGAGGCGATGGTGCATTTCATTCGGTGTTTTTATTTAATCTTATTTCTCTCAGTTTATCAAACTGATATTTTCTTTTGATGAGGTGCATCTGAATCCCATTTAATTATTAATCCCGGTATTTACAAACCAGCCTTGAATTTGCAGAACAAATGACAAATTGGGTACTTAACATCGTCGCAAATGAAGAAATTGGCATGAAAGTTTTAGTTCTCAACCAAAATGCATAAAAATGTTGAAGGTGATTCTGTTCAAAACTTGCAATGCCATGATAACAAGTTAACCTCCACTTCATTCGGTCTAAAGAAGACAATTCGAAGAACTCAAATGGTATGTTACCTGCTCTGAGATTGTACTTCAGTTTTTTTTAACGAAGCAGAGGCCATCCAAAGTTTCGAGCCCCATCAAGCAATTGGCATCAGCATTCTACTATCTTTCCTTCGCACAACGTGGCCAACCTATCTTAAGTGTGGCTGAATAAAAAAGGATTCTGTTCCGCCAATGTCAGTTTTTGTGAAAAGATGTGTGTTGAAAATATGATCTTTGAGAGTGTAATCGCAGACTGTACGGAGGCAGCGCTTGTGAAAGACGCCAAGTTTTTGAATGTGCGATCTGTATGTCGTCCAAAACTCAAATCCATAAAGCAAGATTGTGAGAACATCAACTCTGTACAAACCTACCTTTGTCTTAATTGATGTGCCCCTTTAATTCTATAGACAATGACGAAGTTTACCAAAAGCATTTTGCGCCTTGAAAATTCTGTTGATATTTCTTCATCAAGAGATGAAAATATCTTTACCTCTGAGATATTCAAATGACTTACCATTCTTGAGATTTTTACCTTCTACAGTTATGGGAATAGTTAGAAATTCCGACATGCAATGTTGCGGTTTTTCACTATTGGTCTGTTTACGAGTTGGTTTTGGTTGATGGACAACTTCAGTTTTCTTAATACTTATAGTCAATCCAAACAGCTTGTTCGAGACAGAGGTCTTGTTCTTCCTTTAATGATGCTGCAAAAACATCATCAGCAAACAACAGATCTAATATCAGAGTTACCTGTTTTTTTTTGTTTTTTTTTTTTTGTTTTTGCATTGGATCGTTGGTGTAAACCACTATTTGCCCGGAACTCAAAATGAACCCTTTTTAGAGGTCCCCATATGCGTAAGGGAAAGATACAAGGCAAACAGAACTTGTGCCATCAGACAACCCTGTTTGTAACACTTGTTACATCAAACTGAAACGATGAATAACCGGAAGCTTTCATTCCTTGATGAAACGAAATGAGGTTTTGTTTAGTATACCCAGCTTCTTTACAACCTTCCAAAGGGCATTCCTATTGACAGTATGAAAAGCCTTAGTGAGATCGACAAACATTATGTATAGCTTTTGATTCTTCTCACGGACTTTCTCAGTGACTTGTCAGAAGGAAATGATCATGTTAACAGTTCCACGACCAGCGCGAAATTCACATTGTGTCTCTGGATATATATCATCAACAAGGTAGGTGACGATTCTGTTGAGTACAATACAATCAAGGTTCTTGTCTGCTATGCACAATAAGGAAATGCCATGGTTCTTTTTCCTTTGTTCTTAAACAGATGTCAAATGGACGCATC
This sequence comes from Ascarosepion bandense, assembly GCA_037127315.1. Classification (NCBI taxonomy): domain Eukaryota; kingdom Metazoa; phylum Mollusca; class Cephalopoda; order Sepiida; family Sepiidae; genus Ascarosepion; species Ascarosepion bandense. Next base: position 246,286 of record JBBBDQ010002244.1, read on the forward strand.
TCTGAAGTCCTGAGGGACACCTTCTACTTTCCAAATAACTCAAGAAGCTTCTTAGTCAGCTTTTGTCAGCCGTATTTATGGACTTCTGAAGGTATTTCGTAATTTCCAAGCGCCTTAATACTTGACATCTTTTTAATGGCATCCTGAACCTCTTTAAGACTTAGCAAATAAGAAAGCTGAGGTATTTTTGGTTTTTGTTGGATAGAATCTATGACGTCACTATCAACTATCGAATTACTGTTAATGACATTCCCAAAATGCTCTTTCCAATGACATACTATTTTAACTTTGAGTTTCCACCAGAGGAGAGGACAGAAGATGTTCCACACTTCTTAGGACCATACACATGATTTAGACCATCATAGAATGCTTTTGCATCTGATGCCAGTTTTTGGATCTAGGGTGCATATAGGTTGGTTTGTTGAAAGACAGCGTTGCTAATGCAAACATATAATTTCTTACACACGAAAAGAAAACGCAAGCCATTTGAATTCATTTTACCCATCCTATGTGGGCAAAAGACACCAGACGATGTGAGATGGTCCCTTCCAACTCGTGCATTGAAGTCACCTAAAAGAACGAGTTTACTGTGAAAAGGAACTTTGGAGATAACGGAGACCAGTTTATCACAAAATGTGTCAATTTCTTGTTCAGGACATGACATGGTTGGCGAGTAGCAACTTACAAGTATCATTTGGATCTAACGTCAGCGTCATTATGCGATTGTCATCACCCTGTAGATTTATGTAAATAATGTACACACATATATATGAAAACACACACATACACACACACACGCACACGTATGTACACACACACACACACACACACACACACATATATATATATATATATATATATATATATATATATATATATGCATAATGCAAACAGGGTATTTGCATAAGACACAATCTATTTGACCCATACTCTACATAGTAAACTCCACACACACACACACACACACACACACACATATATACATACATTATTCGGACTATTGTACTTTGTTGCCATTTGTACGACGTTTCGGTCGTGGCATGCTCCGGCCTTCAGGTGCTAGGAATTTCGAACCGAACCCTTTATTACGATCACTAGGGTACATGAACTCCATTTCTTGCGGGAAGCCTCGATTGGAAGTCATGAGTTATCTCCCTCTAACCTTTCAAGTTATTTGTTCACCACTACTGTAGCCTGGTATTGAACTCTAAATCAAGTCAGAAACTAACCAACATCTATATCCACTGGCAACAAAAATGAGGACAATAGCCCGCATAATGTAAATACTGTAAATACTACCTCATCTCAGCAATATATATATATATATATATATATATATATATATATATATATATATATATATATATATTATTATTATTATTAATCAATTCTTTTTATAAACTACAAACAACTACAAAACTGTACATTTTGTTTCAACATTGAAAGAACAATGTTTCATCAAATAGTTAAGAATGATGGTAACAAACGTTTTATTGAGAAAAAAATAAACAAACGCCATTTCCCTTTACTTTTAGATTTTTTTGTACGAGGTAAAACGATATTTAAAAAGCGGGGAAGAAAAGATGAAAAATTAAGAAAATGAAAAGAAAGAGGAAAGGGAAAGATACAGAAGAAATAGAAATAATCAACAGAAAAAAGAACGTCTTTATAATTTTAAACTAAATAAATATGTTCAACTTGATTAAAAAGTTGATTCAATAAACCGTCCTCAATCTCGATTCTATCTTCGGTGCGGCCCCAGAAGTGACTTTATCTACTGATCAGATGATTCTCATATATGTTGACCATATATTAAAAAAATCTACCAAATCCAAGATCTTGTAACAGATACAAAACTTAGAAAAAATAGCAAGACATATTAATAGGCTCAAAATTATAAAACACACGACAACCACTGCGTAAAATTCTAAAAGGAAAACCACATTTATATTCAATTCTGGAAAAGATATCAAATATCACTGATCCGGCATTCGGGCTTGTAACATATGAAGCAGGCATTTTTGAATAGACCGAAGAGGCCATAACTTGGACTGCATAACAAGGAAGATAATGATCATAAACACATGCTCACATCTTAGGAGTAACGTGACCAGGCTTTACCTATCTCGAAAATAAACAGAAGGGTGTGTAATACTCACAATATAGATTTTAGTGTCAGGAAGAGATTTTTGGGATATGAAATGAGAAAGGAGAGCTTGGAGAATCTAATACTCATCACTCACAGGACGGATAGAGTGTAACACTATTTAACGCTGAAAGGTTAAAAAGATAGAAAGAAAGACGCACCGATAACCTGAATGAAGATTTTTATTTTTTATCTTTTATGTTTAGAAAAAGTGAAATCTCTAAAACCTTTTCCAACGGGGAGAGGTAAAATGCAAAAGAAACCATGTGGTAAATTTAGACCCTACCTTACGAGTTATCAAAACACAGGACCGGATAGACAATCTTAGAATCTTATATAAGCAAATTTCGAAATGACAATAATTTCTTAACGACCAGTCGAGCGGGTGACAGACGGAATTGCACCAGACCGATCATTCCCTACACCAGTTTTGGGTGGAAATCCGTATAAACGAGGGCCCGAAGCGGCCAAGCAGAGTCGATCGGAGAGTCGACGAGAATTCGGTTGGAATTGCGATTGAGACGAGAGACTACGCTACCTGATATCACGTGACTGCCTGCCTAAGAAGAACTCCGACTCGAAACCTGTGCCAAACTTAACAGAACCAGCCAAAGTGTTATATTTCAACTTAGAACGTGGGTTGGAATGATAGTTATCTGCATGAAAGTAAATAGAATTTGACTGTTGAGCACTGGACCGAAAATTGAAATTTGACTTCATATGATCAAATCAAGTCACAACGTGGGATAAGATAGGGTGTAAACCGAAGTGATCGATTTATCGATCCAGCCGCGGGGATTGGATAAATTGAAGACTGACAGAGGGTGACGTCACAGGGAGAAAAGGAGATAGGAGAAATCAACGATGGGTTTGGCTGAGTGGGGTTTGGGAGAGATACCAAGAGGAAATGTGTTAAGTGCGAAAAGGGATAGGGGGGGGGCAAGTGAAGGGGGTCATGATCACCATCGTCCCGAAAGGACACGGCACATAAAGAAGAATTATAGAATAGTCAGGAGTGGATACTAAATGGTGTGGCCACAGAAAGGTTGGCAAGTTATAAGACACTTGGATTAGGATTTTATAAGACAATACGATAAGGACCCCCTTCCCACGTGGGAGAGGAAAGTAGGATTTTATATCGATATCAAGACTTTCTTTTTTTATTGCCAATGTTTTTTTGTTTTTCTTTTTTTTTTTTTTATCAATTATAGTTTTCTGAAGACAATGCTGCATTCGTTAAATGTTAAATGCTTCTTTTATTAATGCGTTTGATCGGGATATTTTGTTGCTTTATTTATCTGTTTGATAATATTTGAACCTCGTTCATTTTACGATTTTTATCTTTTTTCATAAATGGTATTTCTTATTTGGTAAAAAGAAATCCTGCGAAAAAAGCACTTCAAACAAATATTTGAGTTAACATTGAATTTATATAGGTACAAAGCATAGATAGACGACACGAGCCAAATTTAAGAACATACGATAAATTTATTAACACACGAAATAATGAATGAATTACACAAATTAAGCGCATCGTAGACCAAATGATGGCCAATAACATGTATACGAAAATAATCAATGCAAATGAAAATTTACGCAGTATTATAATTCTTAGTGTAAAACGATAAAAATTATAATGATGCATAAGGTCCCCAGAAAAGAAAAGTACAGATAAAGTGTAGAAAAGAAGAAATAAGGTGAATTTAGTTGGAATCGCTGAAAAAAAGGAATACAAAAGACACAAGACTGAGATAAAGAAACAAGTATTAATTGTTAAGGCAAATAACAGAGAAGAAAAGTCCTTGCAAAACTCGTTGTGTTTGCGGCTTTAGAAGTCCAACTATGAAATGTTCTTTAACGTCCAAATAAATTAGACGGCTCTTAGAATGTTCAAAGTAGCCTCAAATAAGGAGAGGAAATTTCATACCTGTTGTTCCTTGCTAGAACATTTAAAAAAAGAGCAAGATAGAAGGATTTTTGCATTGAGCCCGCCAAAATTAGGTGTCCAAGGAAAATCGTCTTGGCCAATCAAACAGATTTAGATTAGGGGTGGGTGAGAAGAGAAATTATGTGGGAGAAGTAGTAGTAACCCCCACTTTTTTTTATAGAAAATAATTCCCTGAATAGTTTTCAAAGAATTGGTACAATTTTCGAAGCAAAGTTCGTGGTAACAGTGAAGAATAGAGCAAACACACTGGTTAAAAGAATTTTTTTCTTGATATAGGAGTGACTTTGATGTTCCTTTCAATTCCCGTCTAGCCGTTCACAAATTTCTTCTGTATTGTTTTTCTTTCTGATACGGAGCGACCTCCGTACCAACAGCAGATGTTTGTCGATTCCTTGAATTAAATGCAAAGCTCCTTTTTATAACCTCCAGGTAGGCTCTGAATTCATTGTCGGAATTTGGAGGGAAACCTTTTGATTGATTCTGGATGAAAAACAAACGTAGTTGTTTTCATACAAATCGAAATATACCAAAATTATTTTTGAAATTCAGAAATTAAGCAAGATCCCAATAGAGCATCTACAGACGATAAAAGCAGACGATACACGCCCAAGCAGCTTAAATTTCTTATGCATATTAGCAGCAGCCATATTTTTATGATACATATTTTTAAAAGATCTGATTATTTGTTCTACCTCATCATTAATATAATTAAAATATATAAATAGTAAAACAAATAATAAATGCTATACAATATTATAAATGTAGATTGAACAGCTGCCACCGACAGAAGCATGACTCATTCGCAGATGTCAGTTACTGATTCGTGTCGGTTGAGCAGATGCGCTATAGATCTTTTGTTGTGGATACTTTTTATCAATCAGGAGGCGAAAGTTTCATTTTTATATTGACAGATATTTGGACAGTTAACGAAAGAAAAATGGTTATTGCTTAATTTTATTTGTAACCGAAGTTGGTTTGAGTGGTATGCCTAAACGTAAACAATGAACATTGGTATGTTAGTTTCGTTATAGATTGATGAAAAGGCGTACATCTGAAGTAATATACAAAATTTAATAATAAATCTTACTAAATCTTACCTAACGTGTAAAGAAATCAGAAGAATGCCAAAAGGTCACTCAAAAAAACATTTGTCACACTACAACATGCCTATCTACAAAACTTACACTGCCCATACCCATTAGAGCTCATTTAAGAACATACAAAAAACTACTTGATTCCATCTGGAACATACGAGTAGAAATTACAAGTATAATAGCCGCATGCACATGTAAAAAATAAGATTAAATATAACGATAGCCTTGGTAATAAAAGAGAAAAGTCAACACTCAATATTAAGAACACGGCCACATTGTGCTGACTGTGTTCGGAAAATAAAACACGCCTATAACTTTATGCACATGCATAAAAACACATTTAATTAAAAATAAAACTTGTCCTTGATAATAGCTAAAACAATTGACGAAATCGGGCATTTTTTACACACTTTTGGGCATTTTTTTACACACTTTATGTCCAGCAAAGAAAACAGTTGTACGAAAACAAGAAAAATTAAATAAAAGCTTAATCGATGTACCTTTCAGGTCATCTTTAACGAAACATGTCTAAAAGACAGATTGCTGCCAAAATACACTATATATATATATATATATATATATATATATATATATATATATATATAAACTAATATTTATTTAGAATTTATAATATAAATGTTATATCACTAAAAAATAGTCATTTTGTTTAGACACTAACTGTGTTTTATCAAGTGATGATGTTGAATTCAAATTGAAGAGTTTTAAAAGGTTCAAAACTAGTCAAATCCAAATCAGGGAGACATTTTTACGTAGTCAGTGGTGACCAATCAGTAATTTCTAATTTGAAGAACAAAAAACAGACTCTAAAAACAATTTAGCTGAGCGTTACTACTAATATTTGATTAAAACAAGGGGATAATCATAATTAACAGCTTCACTTTACAATATATTATATATATATATATATATATATATAAATTAAGGATATATATATATATACGAATTAAGGATATATTACGAATTAAGGAACTACGAATTTTAAATTCTAAATTTAACAAAGCATTAGATTTAGATTATTGTAAGTAATACAAATATGAAAGTAACAAGAGATGGACTCACACATATATACAAATATATAGATATCCACATATGGACAAATATACAAATATATACATATACAAACGTATATTAGTATACATACACATGTACAAATACATATACGCACATAACACATCACTCAATAAATCCCGGGCTTAACTAATAAAACAAAAACTTTTAGGCTAAATTCGATTTTATTCATCAACATAGTCTTCTTCTAGGGTGATACACTGATTCCAACGCTTCTCTAACAATGCCTTTTTTGTAGAGCGATTTTTCTTTGGCCTCAAAATACGTCTCAATTTCCGATATCACTTCTTCATTGGAGCCAAATCTTTTTCCCTTCTGAGATTTGCAAGAAGCCACTAGACGATGGGAGCTAGATCTGGAGAATAGGGTGGATGCAGAAGCAATTCGAAGTGCAATTCATGTAGTTTTGCCATCGTTGCGATTAACTTGTGACACGATGCGTTGTCTTGATAAAATATCACTTTTTCTTCATTTATGGCCGTTTTTTTTTTTGGGCGATTTCTCCCTTCAAACGCATCAATAATCCGATATAATATTCACTATTGATGGTTGTTCCTTTCTCAAGGTAATCGATGAAAATACCTTGCGCATTCTAAAATGCGGAGACCTTGCCTGCTGATGTTTGCATCTTTGGTCGCTTTGGGCGGCTTTCACCTGCTGTTGTCCGCTCAGCTGACTGCCGATTTGATTTCGGAGGGAATTGGTGGATCCATGTTTCATATATTATCACATATTTACGTAAAAAAACCCTTCTTGTTGCGTTGAAACAGTTGCAAACAACGCTCTGAATTGTCAACGCGTTGTGAGCAAACACGACACCCACTTTTAACACAGCTTTCTCATCTTCATACAGATCTTCATGCAAAATGCTATCTCACGCAACTTCACTTTACAATCGGCTAAAATGAGTTTGGGGATCTTTTTGGTGTTTTCCGGGATAACTGCCGATTTGGGGCGACCTGAGCGTTCAGCATCATTTGTGTCTATACGACTGCGTTTAAAGTCAGTACCTCTCAACCGTTATTTCTGACGGAGCAGAGTCCTAATAACACTTATCAAGCCATTGCTTTGCTTGGAGTGTATTTTTCCCATCAGAAAGTAATGCATTATCAACACACGAAATTAAGATTTTTCCATTGTTTTGAAAATTTGCAACGGTAACTTCCCTTAAATAATTGTAATTTGTGAACTTACCGATTGGGCCCAAATTTTGTCCCGTGAAATTTGACGGTTAGCACTTCATAGAAATTATATGAATTTTTTATTAGTAGCGCCATCTATATGTCATGCCCGGGAATTATTGAGTGATGTGTTAAATACATACAGATATTATTTAAAATTTGTTTTTTATCGACGTGTCAATTTATCCGTTAAATTTTAAAGCCAGGTTTAGAAAACGTTTGCAAACGCTACAATATTGAATGCAAGAAAGAACGAATTCTTAAGATGGCATGGTTCTAGCATAACGAGGTCAAAACAGACACAATCATATTTCAGTGCAGGAGCAAATAAACATAATTAAATATATGCGCACGCAAATACTCAAGCAAAAAAAAAAAAAAAAACCAGAATGCGAACGCGACCAAAACTCCACAAAGCATTAAACAGAACAAAAACACACACATGGATCTACTTACATACAACTTTTGGCATACGCAAATAAGCACAAGAAGACTCACACAGAAGCAAATACACACATGTATACGTGCATAAACAAGAATATATATATATATATATATATATATATATATATATATATAGATAGATAGATAGATAGATAGATAGATAGATATACACACATACATGGGCATACGAACAGATACACACACAAATACACATACACATAAAAATATGAACATATGAACATATGTATAAAACACACACACACACACATATATATATATATATATATATACATATACAAACACATATATATTAGCATATGAAACAAAATATCAATATGTTTACTAGCACATAGACCCACATGCACACGTACATATATACCCATGCATCAAAGTATATATATTCTAATCTAAGCACAGGTAAAAAATGGGACACAGATATACAAACAGTTAAAACCAGGCACTAAATGAAATTTAGAAACCATGTGAAATTGATGCCTCAAGAATGAAAATTATTAAATATTAAATTAAAAATCGGTGCTATAATAAAAACTTATCAATTATTAACCAGATGGTATATGCCAGATTAAAATCTATCAAATATTAACATGATAATCTCTGTTAGATTAAATACTTCATAACTAAATATAATTTGGCGGATTAGATACTCAGCAAATATTATGATAATATAAGCCAAATTAAATACATAGCAAATATTGATTTGACAATCCATGTCAAATGAAAATACCCATCAACTAAATTTAAATAACAATTGAGACCTGCGAAAATAGTATCCATAAATTCTTAATATTACAACCCATATTGTAAAGTAAACAATGAACTATGCTTACAGTGAACAGTAAGTTCATTTCTTTAGTTTAAAAGATTAACCTTGTCCTTAAATCTGATGATTGCTAACTACTCATTGAAACAAAGATAGCAAGGTGCAAGTTCGAGCCTTAGTAAGTACTTTCCATTTAGTAAAGGTTTTGTTTTTTCTTTTAAATACCAAAAGTACTTGGATAATGATATTTATAAGAATTATTATTGAAATATAGTGCGTGCTAATACCAGCTGGTTTTGAACGGATTTTTAGTAGACCCGATATAAAACTTTTTAATATCCGGATTTTCAATTGTAGAGATAGTTAGAAATTGTGCAAAGATAAACTAGGGAACTAGTTAAGCAATTATTTTGTAGTGGACAATTTTTAAAATTCCTATTTAGAATTTATATACGGAATTTTATTACATCCACACCTACCATATACTTGTAATAATTATTATTCAACTGAAATATAATTCAGCCAAACGCAGACGAACGTTGGATTTTTTCAGTAGTGTTCAATGTCTTTTCAAACAGAGCCACGTACAGTTTAAATATTTTTTCTTACTAAACATGTACCAGCAAGTGCGTACGTAACTAAAAAAAAGTTCCACTGTAATAAGCCGATCAACAGGCACTGAGAATAGGACAGTTCCATTGTTTTATACACATAAATATTTGCAAGAAGAGTGGCCCGGGGTAGCTTCTTCCATGAAACAAACAAATGCATAAATATTCATTTAATCAAATAAAATTCCCATATATTTAAATAAATATAAATATAATCCTCTTCGTTCGCTCAAACTGGCTTAAGAAGAAATTGTTCACACGCTTCTATTCTTTTGCTGACACGACACTATCTTTTATTGAGGAGGCATCCTTGCTCTAGAAGTTTGTTAATTGCAAACATCAAATTTGAAACTGAGCTTGTCATTGATATAATTTTCTTAATTTTTTTCAGTGTTTTAAAAACATTTTCGGAAGTTAATGGATAGACACCGAGAGATATAATAATTTGTTTTAAATTTTATTTTATTTTTTTAAATACAGTAAAAATCCAGCGGAGATGAAGACAGAGAACTTTTCTTATATTTTTCTTATTTTACTTTGTTTATTACGAACATTATTTTTTATTTATTTTTTTTATAATCGTTTCATCCCAAGCAAGACAGTACTACACTGGTGCACAGGTGGCTACAACAAAAGGAGGGCAAAGAGAAATTTGACTGTTTTGACTGTAAAAAGGGTGGGACATAATTGCCAGTCGAGTAGCTTGAGTACATTCGTGTAGAGGAGAGAATTTGTTAAAAGTATTTATAGAAGAGACAGAGGGAAGCCACATTTACTTAAGTGTATTCATTGATGAATGAATGAATAAATGCATATTTTTTTAGCATGTGATCATCAGCATTGTAGTGCAGTGGATATCAGTTCGGAATGAGAAATTTGAGAGAATTCGAATTCCAGTTGAATTTGTTGCATTCATTTACGCACAAATACCCTTGAGAAAGGTATTACTTCGTCTCTTCTCCCTTCAGCTATGGGTTAAATAGCAAGAGAAATTGAGTTTTATAGCCATAGTTAGCAACCAGTCTACTGCAAACATTAAAAGCAACCTACTGTGAGAAAATCTTCTGCTCAGTCAGTCATGTCTCTTTCGAGAGATGATTGCTCAAGCGTGTATCATGGCTGGCTAACAGAATCATCTTTTGCTTGCCTGAGCAGTTCGGTCAAAATGTGTGAATGTGTTCTTGTTTGTATATACAGAGTCCGATGGATAAATTGTCGTCTGAATTATGCAAAAATAACACTGACATATCATTTTAACAGATATATTCTCTAAAATTAAACAAAAATATCTTGGAATAATAAAGAGTAAATTTATTCAATAAAATCGATATTGGCATCAACCACGACCTCCAGACGACTTTGGAATCTTCTGCATCTCTGGATGGTCTCCTTGTAAGACTTGTCTTCAGTTCATTTTTAGTGCTACAAGAAGATTTGTTAGTCTCTTGCTCAATTGTGATCTACACATAATCATCCAGGGGGTTGTAGTCTGGTGAGTTAGGTAGCCAGATACAAGGGGTCATGTGGTTCTCCTGCATGTGTAGCCTGATGCAGAGTACTGTTGCCAGACATAGAGTCTTCTAGCAGCCACTCTTTGAACTCCTCAAGATACTTGACATCAGCCCCCATGTTGAGTAAGACCCTCACCAACAAATTCGGGAGTTATGCTATTATCAAAATGATCTCTACCGTAAAGTAATATTTGGAGTTCATCAGCACAATCTTATTCGCTATTTATTTGCTTTCTGGTGCGAGATCGAGTTCTTTCGGATCCTAGAATTGGCCTCAGCTCTCTATTTCTGGTGTCTCTGCCTGAACTCCAAACTTTTATCCACCAATAATAATAATGATGGTTATTATTATCATCATCATCATCATCATTAATATTATTATCTCATTTTTACTTTTCCTTTTCCAACGGGAGTTGTTAATTTCAACAACTTTCCCACCAGTTCAAATCTATACTTCTAGTGTTTTTTGTCTGAACTCGGAACTTATTCATCATGTTTTTCCTCCTTCCTTATTTCTCAGTAAAAGTAGACAGGTTTACCTATCGTCTGTTTCCCACTCCTCCTTGGTCTCTAGAACAGCCATAGAGGTTTGACCCTTGTTTCCTGTTTCAGTTTCTTCTAAAGTCTACTTAAACTCTATACTTCTAACGTCTGCGCCTGAGCTTTGAAATGATATTCACTAATTAAATCTTGATAACTTCAAGTCTAGAGTTGGCCGTTATCTTTCCTGCATAAACCCAGGCACTTCACTTTTTCTCTTTTCTTATACAACACCACACAGTAACACTCTACCTTGAGTGACGTGGCTCTTGGGCCTTGTACTGGGTGAGCCTTAGGAAAAAACAAAAGAAAAACAGACATAAACTTTTAATATATGTAATTTATTTTTCTTTAATTAAAAATATCTGTTTGTTCTTTTTTTAAAGGAAATCCTTTTTTTAACCAAAAAAATCTGTTTTTGTATGCAGAAGAGTTAAGTCCAGCTAACTCTGTAAAAAGTCATGGATCAATTTTACACTATATTGATATTATGAATAGGAAGAAGCAGTCCTTTCAAATCCATAAAAAAATCAATATCATTCACTTTTGAGAAATGTTATGGATAATCTACAAAAATTATCTGCCTCTCCCCAAAAAAGAGATAATTCTCTAAATTTTTATGAGTAAACCATGATGTTTTTTGTGGTTCCTAAACAGATTTTGTAAGGTTCACAGTTGTTTGATATATTGTGCTTTTTTTCTGACACTCACTATTGATTTGACAATTGTATTCACACCTAAAAGTACAAAAGTGGGAGGAGTTCAATTCTACTGAGTTCCTCTTGAATATTTTATTCAGTATGTGTCTTTTGAGAAGTTCTTATCAATTTAATTGACTCTCCTCTAGTTTTTTATGGTGCAATTGAATGGCGGATATTTTTTTACAAAAATGTCCACCCTGTACAAGGTCCAAGAGGTAAGGTTACAGTATAAGGTGGTGTTGCCACCGAGATGTAAAGGGCTACTGGAAGTGAAAGAAAAAAAAAACTTTAAAAAGAATTGGAAACCAAATCCTATTCCTGGCCAAAAGACCTGGGAGGCCAAGTGTGAACCAGACGAGAGGCAAACATATCTACTCCTATAGAGAAAAAAAATCAACTAAATGAATAGTAAATGAAACTTCAGAGTGTTAGGTGGAGACATTAATTTCTGTTCTTTCTTCTACAGTTGATATCTGCCTTCTCATCAAAACCTTGAAATGGTATTCATTACTTTTTCGTGCCCTTTCATAATCTTTATTTGAATTGTTGAAAAATGTGCTGTTACTAGAATTTATAATCATTTATACAGTGTTTTGGTCACCTGTCTTTAAGACAATTGGGGTATGATTAGAGGTGGGACATTTCCTTTCTCTGATACATGCTATGATGTTGCTTATACAGGTCATCAAGTAAATCCCCACAAGTTTATATATATGCACACTCCATCCAAACTTTTCATATCATTAAAAAGCTCTGAAGTTCCTTTCTTTACACACATTTTCTTTTTTTTTTAAATAATTGTTTCACCCAAGCAAGGCTACTGGTGTGCAGGGGTTACAGTGATAGAAAAGGAAAGAAAATGAGAAAGGAAACAAGTTACTAGAGATGTCAAAGAAAACATAAGAGAAAGATAGGAATCAAGAAGATAGAAGATGGAAATTGATGCTGCAGTTAAACTTATGGAGATGGTAGCTATTGGGGAAGCAAATAAATGGAAGGGAGTTCCACAGGTGAGAAGTACAAGAGAAGAAACTGATAGAGTAGAAATGGTGGTTGCATTTGACAATTTTCACTGTAAAAGGGTGGGACCTAGTTGCCAATCTAGTAGCATGAGTAAATTCATGTAGTCAGGGCACCTAGGAAAGAAACTTGTCGGAGCAGAAGCCATGATAATATTTGTAGAAAAGAGAGAGAACTCACATCCAGTTGGTGAGAAAGTGACTGAAGTCAAGATCAGGATCGATTACATTGTAGATCCTCCATTGGATTTTGTCGAGAAGCCCGAGATGAATAGCAGGAGCACCCAACCAGATATAGCAACAGTATTCAATGCAGTGACAAATGATCTGCTGGCTTATTGGTATATCCTGTTGACATGGGCAAAGTTTTGTTCAATATTTTTTATATGAATGTAAAATCCTTAATATTGCTGATAGCATAGCTTTTTTAAAATTTTAATGCAGCGGAAACAAAATCTATTGTATTATTGGTGCTTTTCCATTGATTTACTTTCTGTAGCATCTTGCACTGATGAGCTGTGATACAGTGAAACAGATCTGTCTGCGGATGACTATTTACGCTCTCACACCCTGATTGAGCATTCTGGAAGAATGGTAGACTTTGAAAAAACAGTCTACTCTTGCATCTATGCATTGTTCATTCAGTAATGAATTAGAACACTCTCAGCTACTGGAGTATGAATACATGGTATATCATACACTAAAAAGTCTGCCTCCTTCTACTGAGTGCCCATAGCTCAGAGGTAGAATCGCTGACTGAAGCCAATTCGGTTGGGTTTCAATCCTGGATAAAAAGCAATCGGATGTCTAACTGTACTGATGAGCTGTGATACAGCGAAACAGATCTGTCTGCGGATGACTATATATATATATATATATATGTATGTATTTTTTCTTTTTTCATTTGGAAGTTAGTTGATTACACAACTTTAGTCTCAACCTTAAAAAAGCTAAACATTAAAAATGGTGGTGATGTCTGCCGATTGTGCCAAGAAGAAAAGTTAGCAATATTATTTCCAGAATGAGAAAGGTTACTAAATGAAAAATCTGAAGTAATGTCCGGATGTGAACACATCAAAAAATATATTTTAGGATCATACAAACCAGGATGAAAGTGTTTATAATTCTTAAAAAAGTAAATTCTCAGAGGTGGGAGTGGGGAACATAATCCAATGAAGATTGTGCTGTTACTAGAATTGAGTGGCGTGGCTCTTGGGCCTTATACTGGGTGAATCTTAGGAAAAAACAAAAAGAAAAACAGACATAAACTTTTAATATATGTAATATATATTGATTCTATCCTCACATAATAATGGACAGCTCCAACAACAACCTTAGCCAATCATGTCCTTTGATAGTAGACTGACCAATCGCATTGCTTTTAATGCTCCCGCCAAACGAGCCTGGAACGAATGTGGAGATTGGAACAACTATATAAACAGGAGCTCAACTTTGATCAGGTTGTTAGTTTTAATTTACCACATGAATAAATGTCGCTAGTTTTGACGATCTTTGAACTAACTCACCACCAGCTACAAGGCAAAGACCGTCTACCTAAAATGCATCATTCTAGATGATCATCAATCAACTCACACCATGAAATAACTGTAGCTTGGTCAATTATGACTAATTCAAGTAATATTTCTGTCACCTACCATCTAACATCACTTCCAACGATCAAAGGTATGCAACTCTGTACTCGTAATTCTTACACACACACACACACACACACACACACACACACACCACCACTTCTTTCATTATCAGTTTACTAAATTGTCGCTATCCCAGACACTTAATTTTATTTCATGAACTGTTAAACTGTCTGCCAAACTTTATTGACTTTTCGTCAACTCTCAAACAATATCTATCTACATCAAAACTTAAAACCGTTTCACTTTCTTACTAATCTGTAAATGTTATGTGATTATTTGCTTATTCAAATCCGTGTTTCTTGCAATTATTTCTCGTTCATTCCTTTGCCATTGTTTAAATTTTATTGTTTGTTGAATTCTGAACACATACACATCTTCATATTAAAACCCCTTCTGATAACCTATCCTTAAAAATATTTGCCGTTCCACAACAAATTCAATGTTAGAATTTTACAGAGTATTTTAATGAAAATAGATTGGAAGAATTTACAAATTCAATCGTGATAATTTATTTTGAGAATATCTTAAAGAGATGATTTTTTATAAAAATCATATTTCTTCTAAAAAAGTAAAATATTCATATTGTCAGACCAAAATTTTTTTACAAAAAATGAATGGTTAGATTTATCCAGACAGAGGAATGGGAAGAGGAAGAAAGAAAGAAAGCTTTTCATTGATAGGAAAGAAAGTAAGATACACACCTGATCAAAAATTTAAGACCACTTAAAAATCTTTAAAAAGAATTTTTTTTTTTATGGATAGATTTTAAACTCCTCCCACATAAGGTTACCAATACTATAATCTAAAAGGTTATGGAAACAAAAAGCTACATTCCAAACATTTTTATTTAGTAATTTACATTTTTATAAAATGAGGTGATTTACACATGATCAAAATTATAAGACCAGAGACAAAAATTCTACGAAATTGTACAAAAAGTGTATGAAAATATTTAACAACCAAATTTAATAATGTAGTCTACCTCCACTGCTTTTGATGACTTCAAAAATTCTGTCAGGCATGCTATAAATTTGTTTTTTAATTATTGTGACACGGAAATTTCTATGTTTTGAGATTATTACCCCGTCATCAAGAAATATTAGAATGATTTTCTCTTAAATATAAGAAACATTGTTTGTTATTTATAGATATGGGAAGATAAAAATTTATGTGTCTGTTCAATTTAACTAATCAGAATAGAGATTCACTTTAAATTTGAAAAAAAAATATTTTTGGGGAATACATGATTTCTTCTTTCAATCTTAATGGCCAAAGAATTCGTCTATTTCAAAATCCCAATCTAGATTCCATTTAAAAAATTCATTTTATTATTTTTATAAAATCTATTATATTATCATTATATTCTAATTTAATAATACAATCTTTTAATTATCTATTTAATTATTAAACATTTAAATATCAATTTAATTATTTTAATATCCATTTAAATATTCTTATAAAACAAAATTATTAGATATATGCAAGTTAATAAACATTTTTATTTATTTTTTTAAGAATTTTTTTTAACCATATTCTAAGGTGAACATTTTGCAATGTTTACATATGACATTTATTTCATATATTTTTATTCTTAAGTAATTTTATAATATATAGTTTTTCATATAGACACAAGGGGCATGGGTCGTTTAAAGACTTACATATTCTAGCTTTTTTTAAAAAATTTCCATTCTAATGTAGGTGTTTTATTTGTTTCTTTTAGATAGCAATAATATTTTGATAGGGATGTTCTATTTCTGTACTTATTATCATTAAATCAAAATGGATATTAAAAAATGTTATTTGAAAAATTAGAATAAAATGCATTCTGAATCAAAATAAAAATAGTATAATTATACTCAAAAGTCTCTTTAAGTTAAATCAAAGATATAAAATGTTTTCTTTCTTTTCTTTTTCTTTTGTTTTAGAAAATGTTAAGATACAGAGAAAACTAAAAGGAAAAAAATTGTAACAACAATGAATACAACGACGGAAATGGAGTCTAGACTGGGGTTTTTAAATAGGTATAGACTTTTACTGTTAAGATTGAAAGAAGAAATCAAGTATTCCCCAAAAATATAAACTTTTTTTCAAATTTAAAGTGAATCTCTATTCTGATTATTTAAATTGAATACACACATAAATTTTTGTCTTCCCATATCTATAAATAACAAACATAATGTTTCTTATATTCAAATGAAAATCATTTTCACAACAATGAGCTAACATTGTTTGATGACGAGGTAAAAATCTCAAAACAGAAATTTCCGTGTCACAATGTAAATTCATTTTAATTAAAATTCATATATATATATTCATTTTAATTAAAAGACAAATTTAATTGTATTATGCTCTAGAATATTTGTTGTATTGAGCACTAAAAAAAAAAGTAAATGCCAGAGAACTCGGAATTGCACAACTGTTGGTTCTCTTCACTTGGAGATATTTCTATCCATACACACACACACATATATGCAAGCAAATATGCACACACACACACACACACACACACACACACACATATATATATATATACATGCACACAAAGAATATATACATACATGTACACATATTTTTACTTGTATACATATACATTTCAATATAAGCATATCTACTTATCCACACTTAATTTTTCACACTACATACAATTTAAATAATATATTTATCCTCTTCTAAAAATATATATATACACATATACATATGAAAACATCTTAATGTTATTATGACTACATCTAAAAAAAAAAAAAAAAAAAAAAAAATTTTACCAATATAAGGAAGGAAATTTCCATCTCTTTTCAAAAATAGCATTTACTACCTGATGAGACATTGTCCTTTCAATGTTAAAACAAAATGTACACTTTGTAGTAGATTGTAATTTGAACATGTTCTAAAGTACAATTTATACACACACACACACACTATATATATATATATATATATATATATATATATATATATATATATATATAAGCATCATAATGTTGCTACGACTACATTTCAATTAAAATTAACAATTGTAGGATTTTTGACAATTATGAATATTAGTCAATTCATTTGTTAGTTCTTAACTGAATAAGACTTTTAGGTGAAAATTTCATTTTTGTATGAAATTTTAAATCTATTTTTGTGTTTGCATTTGAAGATGACTTCATTTTGCTGGTTTAGCAGTTCATTGGGATTTTTGTATTTTATTATTACAATTTTCTCCTCCAAGCATACAATGCATCTGTTCCTGAAGTTGAGAGTTTGTGCATGTCCGATGATCCTACATTTAATTTGTGGGGTGAGTTCCCATCTTTAAGTTTCCAATAGTGTTTAGGGCAGTCTGATGTTTCAAGGAAGTGTTGGAAAAGGAATGTTGGTGATTGCTGAATCTTTGTTTCTAACTTTCCTATATACGTTTTTTTCTTGTTTGGTTTTCTTTCGGACAAATGGTAGCTTCATAAATTACTTTATTGGAAATGCACTTGCTGTCAACGGGGTTCTGTTATTACAGTTACTAGGAGGTTTATATTCTTGTGCTTTCTCATAAATATTTTTTAATGACTAGTTGTTGTGCGAGTTAATAATGCTTTGAATATTCTTAATGCAGGAATAACTGATTTTCAGAGTTTTTTGTTGAAAATTCTATTTAGAAGGTTATTTTGGTTAAATTGTTTATCTTTTAGCTTAAGAAAGTATCTGACAATATTTATATTCGACAATTTGTAGAATGGTGGGTTAAACCATATTATTTTTCTTTTTCTGTTTTGGTTACCTTGTTGTTTGTCTTTCAAAGTTTAACTTTATAGCATTATAATAATTTGTTTATTATTTAGTTTTTTAATAATTATTTTATTTGTATTATTATTATTATCATTGTTATTATTAATAATAATAATACTGTAGAGGATTTTAGGTCCTTTATGATTTATATTATGATTCAAGATAATAAAAACAACTCCGATTTGTAACCAACAAATATATATTAAATCAAATACAACAATAAACAAAGTATGTAATATTAGTACACATAGAATAAGACGAAAAAGTTGTTCCCCTTTGATTGCTCGTTGATTGAAGTCAACTGAGTGAAGTTCTTTCCTGTGAAAAGATGTTCTATAAGTGTTAGAAATGTTTGCATGTAAGAAGGAATAACACGAAGAATGTAATTCCTTTGAATGTGTTATATGTAAGATTAGGTTTCAGTCAAATGTTCAAGAAAAATGGTTGGTGAAATGTTCAGAGAGAAAATTGTGATTACAAAGTTCTGTGTCTATGTGTGCGTTAAAGTGTGTTGTGAGCAAGACTGGCGTTTAGCAGTTGGGATCTTACTGACGAACTTGCAAAAAGATGCTGTATATAAGGAGAAGAGGTAGGCTCCAAAAGGAATCGCAGGAAAACTTGATTTTATATTAAAATATGTGATTGGTTAAAAATTAACCAATAACTACACACATATTAAACCAATTAGGTAAATAGGCTTTAAAGCCAAAAGATTCAAAAAGCGACTGTGATTGTTGAATTGTCCTATACAAAAACAGTTGTGATTTATTAGCTAATCACAGACGAGTAAATGACTTGGAGTGTATGTGGGTGTGAAAAACATAGCAACCGCTATAATACTGTAGGAATGAACCAAAATGACCTCAGGTCAGATACTACTACCATGCAGAGAATACATTGTTTCTTTTACCCTCTCTGTCTCTAAATAACTCCCAAGAACTAAGATACCCAAATCTATTCCCTTCTCATTCTCTGCTACTATTTCTCTTTCCCCTACTCTCTCTATCTCCCTGACCCATGTTTGACCTAAAGGATTGGCCAGTCCCTCTCTAGCTTCTAAGCAGGCAACATGTGTTCTCTTGCTAGCAGACACTTAACACGAAAGTATGTAAAAATAAGAAAATAAAATATTCCTCTCAACGCTAATATTTGTATCCACTTCTTTGTCAATTATACCCACATTTATAAAAAACAGCTTAGATAAATACCCAGAAATTATCTCTCCTCACACCAACAAAAACAATACCTACTGCGGTGTTTACCACAGAATCGACACAGGTAGTCACTCACCAGTTTTTGCTAAATCCAGACAACTGTCTGCTGAAAAGCTGACTGCTACAAAAGAAGAATTTAAGAGACTAATAAATGAAAAAGTAATAACCCCTTCAGACAGCGAATGGTCAAGCCCACTACATCTAGTACCTAAACAGAGTGGAGGATATCGCTGCTGTGGAGACTACCGCGCCTTAAACAGTATCACTAAAAGTGATAGATACCCCATCCCTAATATTAATTCTTTTACTGCTAAACTCGCTGATAAACAGCAATTTTCAAAAATTGATTTAATTTCAGCCTATCATCAAATCAAGATGCACCCCAATGATATTCCAAAAACTGCAGTTATTTCACCAATGGGACTTTATCAATATGAATTTATGCCGTTTGGATTAAAGAATTCTTCGGCTACTTTTCAAAGATATATGGACAGAATCTTTTGAGATACCGACTGTGTCTTTGTATATATCGATGATATCCTCATCTTCAGCGATGACGAACAATCTCATAAAAAAGATATTGACACAGTGTTTCGAATTCTACAAGAAAACAACCTAAAAATATCACTCTCCAAATCGATTTTCAACGTAACAGCCCTTGACTTCTTAGGCTTTAGAATTAACTCAAAGGGAATTACTCCAACTGCAAATAAAGTAAAAGAAATAGAATCGTTTACGTGTCCTAAAGATGCTAAAAGCCTACGCAGATTTCTTGGTATGGTAGGATTTTACAGAAAATTAATACCAGGATTCGCTAAGTTAGTTTTTCCTTTATCTGAGAGAATGCGACTAACACCGAAAGGATTAATCACCTTGAATACATTAGAAAAAGAATCCTTCTCTACCATGACTAAAATATTGGGTAAGCTAACAGAATTACCCCATCCTCAACCAACAATACCATCGTTTTTTTATTCAAATGTATAATTTTTAATTTTATAAATATTTTTATCATCATTAACATTATTATCATACTTGTTAGTAACATTGTTGTTATGAAACCGAAAAGATAGTTATAAGATGAAGATATTATTGCCATCAAAATTAATACAAAAAGCTAACAATTCAATTTTTATAGTTAAAAATTGTTTGCTGTCTTGTGTTTGAGAATGTTTAATTGGAAATTCAGTCCAAGATCATCTTACTGTCTGGGATCAAAATGCAACATTTTAAATTTGACATCCATGTTTAAAAATTAATATTGTATATCTTACTTTCTTTCCTATCAATAAAAAGCGTTTTTTCTTTCTGTTCCCCTTCCCCTGTCTAATTAAATCTAACCCATTCATTTTTGTAAAAAAAATTTTGTTCTGACAAGATGAATATTTTATTTTTTAGAAGAAATATGATTTTTATAAAAAAATCATTACCTTTTTAAAATATTCTCAAAATAAATTATCACCAATGGATTTGTAAATTCTTCCAATTTATTTTCACACACACACACACACACACATATATATATTAGATTGAAGCATGAAACAGCCATCATTCAGTCCTTATCTCACCTGAAAAAGACCAGAGCGTAGCCCAAAACATAGTGAATATGACAACAAATATAAAGGCAAAAGTTCAAACATACTGTAAATGAAAATCAAAGTTTCAAACATTATAGGCTTTCTTTCAAGTGATTAAACAATTAAAACACAACAATAGAATTTGATGAATAGAATGAGTGTCTTAACACTTGTGCTTATGTTGAACAAAAATTACCTTTCTATGGTTAACTTGGTGGAAGGTGATGGTAAATTGCACGATGACTTATTTTCCCTATTTTTCAAACATCTCAACCATTTCATTAAAATATTTTAATCAAATAGAAATTTAAAAATTTCAAAGGTATTTTTCTGTTTATTTTAGACAAATTAGCAATTTCAGATCACACAACTGAAATACATTCATCAATACCTAAATGTGTGTATATGTGCATGCCTATTAAAATACATCAACAACCAATTTCACTGGTTTTCTGAAATCTGCATTATCAACCCCCTAAAACTATCATGAATGTAACCAGGTTATTACTGGTTACATTCATACAACAGTCATTTAATCAGCTTAAAGCTGAAGTGAAATTGTGATTATCTAAAGAGAAGTTGATATCTATATTGCTTGGTCTAACCTTACATCAAAGACATATGACCCTAAGGTATGGTTCCAGTACTGAGAAAACTCAAACAAGAGTAGAACAAGAACATTTAAATGGTCATGTGACCACTGAATGAAACTGCATTTTACATATATACAGAAAACAAGTGACAAAGATTTCCTCATGAAAATACATTACACTTTCTAACCTTGACTCATGAACACAATTTTACATTAAAAGTCTTTAGAAATGTTAAAATTTCATTTCGTATTGTTTTCAAGTCATATTTTCCATGTTGTATTTGTTTTTTTTAATAAAACTGATGTCTTTCCAGCAGCAGCAGCTTCATCTGCTGTCCTCAAATAAATAATAAAGTCCTGCTAAAGAAAAGAGTTGAGAATACATCTTTTATTTTTATTTCTAATGCAAATAAAAAAGATTTACAATTTTCAACATAAGTTCTTTATTTTTTTTGTTGCACATTCACAGATTTTTTAAGTTTAAAAATGACTGCATGATATTTATTGTTTGTGTCCTCAACATAAACTGGCCTTTGACATTACTTCAATGAATGCATAACAATTTCTATCAGTTAAGATGAAATAATGGCTGGTTAGATTGTGAAAAAAATAGTTTCACTTTTTTGGTTCATACAAATAAGTTTGCTTTTTATTGTTATATGTATAAAGAAAATGAAAAGAAAGAATATTCTTAATAAAGAAATAAAAGAGTGTGTGTGTGTGTGTATATATATATATATATATATATGGAGTTGTTTAGCTTATGATTTTTTACTATAGCATCTACTGAGTCTCTTTTGCAGATTCTGATACCAAATTTCAAACTGAAGCTGAGGGCTTGTCATTCTGTATCAGAAAGCTTTATATTCAACAGATTTTCTATTAGATTCATCCTACCAACATATATCCACTTGCTGTTGTTGATATATAAAAATATATATCATTATCTCATATACAAATTTATAATAATCTGCCTTTAATATAATGAAATATGTTTTAGGTAAGCTACAGTCTAAATAATGTTTGGGTATGCGGTGACATAACAGATATTGGCAAGGAAAGTGGACTTGGCAAGCTGGGTTCAAATTCTAGGCTAGTATGTGGTATTCAGTTTTGTATAAATGCTCTTGGAAAATATACATATCATCTCAGACCCCCACCACCACTGCCAACTATGGGTCAAACAGTAGGGTAGACTGGGTCCTCTAACACTTGAATTTCTAACCATACCATGGAGAAAAGCCAGCCTGGAGAGGGATAGGTTGCTATAGCTGCAGTACATATAAATGCCTCTACAACCCTAATGAGTTATGTAACTCATGACATGATGTGATAATCTAATTGATCTAGTGGTGAAATACTGAATTTGTTAAAAGAAATAAAATTGGTCATAAATAAGTTTTTATTCCTGTTTCATTTGCAAACTCCTTAATATTGCTCTTCCTTTTCATGACCTAAAAGTCAAAATACAGTTTTAGAGATGAAATTGTAAATATTAGAGAGTGTTGCAAATTGAATTAATCATAAAAATCATAATCTCTTGAATCTTCATCTTCTGTAGATGCAGAAACAGCTGAATAGGCAGTTGGAACACTGGCAGATACGACTCCTGTTACTGAAATGAAAAATATTAAAACTTTTAGCAAAAACATTTTGAAAAAACAAAAGTGTTATAAATGAAAACTTAATTTTTTTTTTTTTTTTGAGAAACTGATTATCAAATTTGTTTTTTGAAGGAAAAATAATGAGCTTTTGGAGGGAAATGTACTTGATATTTTCTAACTTGAAGGCTTGTCAAAATTAACCTTTCAACAAGGTATAACATACTAGATAATTTTCCAAAGTGAACTTTAACACAGATTATTTAATTCAATTACTTTTCTTTTTATAAATATAAAAAAAAACAAATTAATTTACAAAAAACATTTATCAATTTTCTGTTTCATTTTTCTTTATATCGTGGTCAGTTTAGACTTCCAGATTTGATTCAAATGATAATTTTAGTAAACATCTGTTGACAATTTGGAAACAAATTTCCAAAGAAAAAATGTAGACAAAAGTGAATTGCAAGAAGACCTCCATCTCTGAAACTAGTTTTTGCCTAAATGAAATGAAATGGCCAACAAACTATTAACAGAAAAGAATAAATCAGAAAATGATGTACTTTATACTTTTGAATCAAAATTGTTATCTTTATATATTTCCTATTTGTAACTTAGTTTGGTATAAAGTCAGTCCTGTAGAGAAGCAAATCAAAAGTGGAATCACCTGCAGTGATTGTGATTATTAGTAACAACTGTCGATGGCTATATCGTGTTGAATACACCGGTTCCCATCCGATCACCAAAGTTAAGCAACATCGAGTCTGGTCAGGACTTAAATGGGTGACCATTTGGGAATACCAGGTGCTGTAAAAGTAAGGACCAAGAATGGTCCACTAGTCCTCCAGGTTTGGGGGTTAGGTGCAGGGCTAACAACCCTGCCCCGTAAAAAACAGTTTGTTACAGAAACAGCAACAAAAGTTGCTGCCCTATGCACCATTGGGTATGATGGATAAATGATGATGATTAGTAACAATTACGTTGCTTATGTAAAATTTAGCATTTTATGAATTCAGGATAAAATGAAACAAACAATCCATAGCTATAGAATTCTTCTTGTTTTCCCTACTTCTTCAATTAATTTTTGAAATTTTATTTCAAAATAAAAATATAACATGTAAAACATTCAATGTGGTTTATTCTTTTTAAATGTTTTCACTTTAATACTTTTATATAAAGAGTATTAAATGCACACTGATTCATAGGAATATTTTCTATAGAAAAACTTTGACATTTCCATTTCCAAATAAAATATTAATTTTTTGCTTTGAAATCAGATTATTTCTTAAAAGCAGTAAACAATTCAGTTTTTCTTTTAGTGACACGTCCGTATATAATATGGACATAATCAAATCGTGTAAAATAACTGCTTAGAACTTGAGTAGAATCAGTACAATACTGAATACATGAAAGATGGAACTTTGTTATTCTAATTTTCATTTAGAGTAAAAAAGATTAGTTTTCAGCTGAACACAGATTTCAGTAGTTTTTTTTTTTTTTTTAATAATCATGTCGCCCCAAGCAAGGCATTTTACTGCTACTGTTGTGCAGGGGTTTACATAGGAGGAATGCTGGGGAGTGAGAGGTTGCAGGGGGTGTCAGGAAGAGAGTAGGAGAAGGAAGAGAGTAATGATGAGAGTGGAGTGGATATAGAAAAGCATGAGAGAGAGGATGTATGTTAGTGAGACAGGAGATGACTATTGACTTTACATTTAAATTCTTGGAGATTGTAACTGTCGGGAAAGCAAGTATGCAGAAGAGAATTCCACAGGTGGGAAGTGTGAGAAAAGAAGCTGCTGGAGTAGAATTTGCATTTACAATGCATTTTCATTCAATTTTTCTTTAGAATTTAACATATTTTTATCATTTTCAACTTTTAAACCATGAACTAATAATCCTTGAATAATGATATAATTCCAAGACAGTGACACATCAAAATAATGGTTCTCTATTTTTTGATGTTTTTTATCTTTCTGTAACATTATTGTTT
Organism: Ascarosepion bandense; assembly: GCA_037127315.1. NCBI lineage: Eukaryota > Metazoa > Mollusca > Cephalopoda > Sepiida > Sepiidae > Ascarosepion > Ascarosepion bandense. Next base: position 271,742 of record JBBBDQ010002244.1, read on the forward strand.
ATGATTTTCTCTTATAAATTTATGGGAAATTTGGAATTGATATTGGTTGATAAAGTTTATTTTAATAATTTCAGTACAGAAAACAGAGATTTATTGAAAAGTGAATTTTTAAAATAATGAAGATTTTTCATTTTTATCTACGTAAAGCAACATATGAATGTGGTGTTAGTGGGAGCAGCTTTCAATCAATAGCATTACTTTGTTAGTTTTATGTTCCCTTCAAAGTTTATTTTCACCTATAATTAGGAGCTTCAAATTTGATGCAAAAATATAATTTCATATTTTGTTTATGAATTTAAACAAAATGCAGGGAAAATTTTAATCATACTTTTATTAAAGTATAACCTTTTATTAACCTATAAAGCAAAAATGTTTACAATTCATTTTTTCTGTTGCATTAAAAAAATTGTTTGAATTAACAAACTTTATGCAAACTAAATACAAAAATTTATTGTAATACTTTTGTTAATTAATTCAATGAAAATGTAAACAACTTCTCCAGTTATTTTTTCATCCGATTCATGATTTCATGTAAGAAAAATATTATAAAGTATAATTTCAGAAGGTTGTTCTTTTTAGGATGTGCGTTGTGGTACAGTGGATATCGGCTCGGAACGAGAAACTGGAGAGCCGAGTTTGAATTCCAGTTGAATCCATTGTATTCACTTACGCGCAAGTACCCTTGGGAAAGATATTAATCCGTCTCTTCCTTCCAGTTATGGGTTAAATAGCAGGACAGATTGGGTTCTATAGCCTTGGTTGGCAATCAGTCTACCGCGGGATAATCTTCTGCCCAGTCAGTCATGTCTCTTTCGAGACATGATCGCCCAACCGTGTATCACGTATGGCACTTAACTGACTGACTGTTCTTTTTCTATAAATATTTGTTAACTATATCTAATTATTATTGGGTGGAACAAAAGTTTGTAGCATTTTTTAAATTAATTTTAATGACAATATTTAGATATTTGCACAGAGAGGTTTATTCAACCACATATGTACTCTTTTGTTCCACTACTTTTCATCATCTTTGAAGCAGCTTCATGTTTCCAATTTGCCAGAAATTAGCATCTTTCTCGGTGAGGAACTAGTCTAAAAGATTTTTACAGGCTTCTAGAGGATTGAAGTTCTTGCTAAGAATGTTTTGTGAGGATCAAAATAAGTGGTAACTCAAAGGTGCATACAGCAAGTACATCCCAGTCAAGCTGTACAAATTTCTGTCAGGTTTGAAAAGAGATGAGAGGTCTGGTATTGTTCTGATGGAAGATGAAACCTTTCTAATTGGCCAATTCAAGTCATTTTTCTTTGATTGCTGCTTTTAATCAGTTTATTTAGGAATAGTCAGTCAGTTGAGTGCCATACGTGATACACGCTTGGGCGATCATGTCTCGACAGAGACATGACTGACTGGGCAGAAGATTATCCCGCAGTAGGTTGCCATTGCTTTCTGTGGTAGACTGGTTGCCGACCAAGGCTATAGAACCCAATCTGTCCTGTTATTTAACCCATAACTGGAAGGAATAGACGGATTAATACCTTTCCCAAGGGTATTTGCGTGTAAGTGAATGCAATGAATTCAGCTGGAATTCGAACTCGGCTCCCCGATTTTTCGTTCCGAGCTGATATCCAATGCACCACAACACACATCTGTCTGAATTTAACAATTAATTAACAATTAATTTTGTGTGAAAGGAGCTCTTAATACAATCCCACTACATACACAGCATCATCTATTTCAGATTCAGACTGACTTCTGAAGTGGTTAATGATAGTTCATTTCATTTTCCTGAGCACCTTTTACACTTCCATATTGTTGTAACATCTGCAATCATACAAAGCAAAAATGCTCTCAAGAATTTTCCTATAATTCTCATTTCAACTAATTTACTTTATAAATTACAATAGTTTCTAAAATAAAAGTGTTTCAACATTGTATTACTCCAATGTGCTGGTATTATGACTAAGGGGGTGCTGACTACCAAAAGCTTGTACAATGAGACATCAGAGTGAATTGAAATAATCAATCAGACTGATTATGTCAATTCCCCTGGGTTAGGAAATAGTACGAACAAAATTTTTAAAACCAAAAATTACCATTTTTAATCTTACCTGACTTTCCTGTATTGCTTGAAATAGGATTCATGCTGAAGACACAAAAATATTAACTCATTTCCAAAACTGCATTAAATAATCAAATATTTTTATAAATTATAAACATAATAAATTCATTAGTTTTGATGATTGAAAAGTGTCACATTTAGTATCAAATGAAATGTTAAAAATGTGAATCTATTTTTTCATCATGTCCATGGAATGAGTTGAAGTGAATGAACATTTTCTGTCACAAGCAACAAAGACAAATAAAAAGTTAAAATTAAAATGGAAAACAAAGATTTAGATGAACAAATAATGAAAGTAATTCACAAGTGAAATCTCTAGAATATGTAATTTTAAAAAAATTGTAACTTTTTCCACAAAAGCATAGGGTCAACATAGAAAATATATTCTTAAATTTGTCTAATTGTATTGAAAGAGAGGCGTTGAGATGTCATAAATTATTCCACACCAATACTTTTTACCAAATTTATTTCTATGTCTGTGTACAGGCATGAACTCCTGCCTTTAATTCAACATTTTCAGACAACTCATGTGCTGAAATATTGCCAATTTTTCTGATATGCGCAAATTGCACTTTCTGACTCTACTGTTATATGCATTTTTAGTATTCAAAATCTCCCACTTGATAATAGAGACTGGCTTGCTATTTTCTTTAAGCCTATAATAATATGTGAATGATAATAGGGTGTGGTTCACCTGTTCCGTTAAACCTGTAATATCATGTTAATTGTTGTAGCGTTTTTGTATTTCACATTGCTTATGTTCAAGTCATGACTATAATAGCTTTTTTTCCACTCCCCATCTGCAGCCCCAATATTAGCTTGTCTTCAGTTTCCTTTATTTAGCAGGTTATCACCTGCAAAGCACATATTATTCATTTAATAGATAGCTTGGTGACATTCATTTTTATGTCACTATGATACGGGAAATTAAACCGTATTATTTTTCTGTTAAGGATCTTTTTAACATTTTTATTTTTATCTTTTCCTTGGTAATAAGTTAAGCTGCTATCAGTTAATACCTGTTGATAGATGATCTTTGACTTGTCAAAAACCTTTTTATTGGCAGAGTTAGTTAATAATTGCATCTTTGCTGACTTGTGCATGTGCTGTAGTACAAAGATGCTGCGTACAAACACAGATTTACCCACATTTTTATTATATGCCCGATAAATTCCTTTGCTTGGATTCAATAATATATTGAGGAAACTGATGTTTTAAAACAAACTGTCATTTTTATTTTCCAGCTCTGGTCTTTAAAAAATACTTGATTTTTTTTGCCTTTTCAACATTCTTGGGACTTTTTTCATGTAGAACCATTAGTCCATCTTTGCAGCACAAACCCATGTCACAAAGTTCGAACAACTGCCTCAATATTGTTCAGATGAAACTGTCAGTAGTGGAATAAGTGTATGTATGTGTATATATATATATATATATATATTCAATTCCTTACTGGTATCACAACTGTGAGTTTCATGCATAATGCAATCATCAGATGCTGACTAAAAATTGATGGTTGCATAATTTAAATATTGATATATACACTGTACTATAATGATAGTGGAGCAGTCCATTTTAATTACAGGGATGGAGTCGGGTAGGGGTTTTTAAAAGTCAAAACTCAAAATAAAAGGATAAAAATATAATATATACACATATATACATACACTTACATACATCTAATATATTAAATACAGATTAGTAATATGCATTTTGTATATGTTGTCATTTCTTTTATAAACAATGGATGTGTCTATTTCTCTGTCTTATAAGTTCATATGTTTATACAGAGTGCAATGGATAAATTGTCGTTAGTTTATATGTTTTAGTTTTATGCATGTGTGTTGTTTGTTTTTATTTTTGTCAACTACACAGTTTAGTCAGGACAGTTAGGCACTGTCTGTGAGAAAAAGAGCACCATGACACAATTCATTCTGCCAGAAATTTGGAAATGGTATGCTGTATTCAAAGTTCCAATACAGACATTTCAGAGTGTTTGGGTGTCAATCTGAGGACAGTGCAGAAGATTCAGAAAGGGTTGGATGAGTCTAATGGTGATTACAAAAATATGGCAGCTCAGAAAACTAACTTTGATTGTTTTGATAAGAAAAATAAGAACTCCCAAATTTGTTGGTGAGGGCCACAAACTTGACACAGAAGCCTACATCATGAGGAGGTTGTGCTGCCTTAGGTTAAGAGAGTGGCTATGTCTGGCAACAGGACTCTGCACCATGCCACACAAGCAGGAGAACCCAGTCAATGCTGTCAGACAATTTCTGCAACCTCATCACACCTCACATTTGGCCACGTAACCCTCCAAACTACAATCCCTTGATTATTATGTGTGGGGTTCAGTTGAGTGAGAGACCAACAAAACTTCTTGTAACACCAAAGATGAACTGAAGGCAAGGATTATAGCAGCATTATCAATGTAAAGAAGGAGACTGTCCAGGAGAGTTGCAGGAGATTTCTAAGTCGTCTAGAGGCCATGTTTGGAGACAATGGTGATTTTATTGAATAAATCTACACTTTAGTATTCCAAGATATTTTTGTGTAATTTTGGTAAATATATCTGTTAAAATAAGATGTCAGTGTTATTTTCATTTTTCTGTAATTTGGACGACAATTTATCTATTGCAACGTGTGTGTGTATATATATATATATATATAATGTAATGATTCTTGTGTATATTTAGTTTAGATATCTTGAAAGTTATATATTCACCTACATATGTGTGTGTATGTGTGTGCATATATTTATATTATAGATGTTTTAATATTTATTTTTGTGTGCATGTATTTATATTTTTGTATGAATATGATAGCAATCATGTTGATATATAAATAAATATAAATTTTTATAAAGAGTTGGCCTAAAAAAATATGCCCACTTTCCTTTTCAAATCGATATAAATTTTTGTTTGTATACATTTGTATTTTTATTTAAATGTGGATGTATATATTTATTTGTATATGTGGATCTCATGATATTTGTGCATTTTTGTATATATTTATATATTATATTTTTTATTATTTTATTTTTGCTTACCCACCTTTATGCATATTATGTACGTGTATATATATATATATATATATATATACACGCATCACTCATTCACTAATGAATTAAAGCACTCTGGCTATTGGGCGTGTATAATGACAATATACATGCTAAAAAGTCTGCCTTCTTCTACTGTGCGCCCATGGCCCAGAGGTAGAATAGCCGACTGACACCACTTCAGTCAGGTTTCAATCCTGGGTTAAAAGCAATCGGAGTCTAGCCGTACTGATGAGCTGTGATACAGCAAAACAGATCTGTCCGCAGATGACTATATATATATAGATGTTTTAATATTTATTTTTCTGTTTCTGTTGTTATCATCCATACCATCAGTAACATGGACTGCTCCACTATCATTATTGTATTGTATATATATATATATATATATATATATATATATATATTAATATACAAAATATGCAACGGTCAGTTTTTAATTAGCACCTGACAATTATGTTATGCATGAAACTAAGAGTTAACTTGGCTACCAAATTTCTTAGACCTCAATCCAATTGTTGGGATATGTTGGATCAACAAGTTCACTTGTCAGAACCTCAGCAACATAACTTACATCAACGAAAGGATCTGCTGCTAATATCAGATGGAAGAGAAAACCTTAAAGGTCAGGTACAGTTCATGCCTGATAAGGTAAGAGTTGTTTTTCAACCATATGAAGGACCACCACTTTATTAAGCAGGTGGAGATAATATTTTGGACAAACAAAACAAGTGAAGAAAAAAGATTTGCTCACCTTTGTCGAGCATCAGGTATACTAGGCCCAAATTCTTTTTCTAACTCATCTGATTCTGAGTCAGAATTTTCTATGTCTTCATCTTCTTCTATTGATATTGAACTTTTAAAACCATAAAGCATGTTTTTGTAAGCCAGTGTATCTGAATTGGAAATAAACATATGAAAGAAAATGGAAAACAAAATTTTGGGTTATTTTTTGTCCTTTTTTTTATCATTTCCCCCCACCCAAGGTGATAAAAGCCATTAGGAAGCAAGGGATTATGAAGAGAATTAAAGAAATAGAGTGGACACTAAAAAGACAGGAATCAAGAAGTTGCATTTCAATTTTTAAAGATCTTAGTTGACAGGAAAGTGGGAAGCCAGAAGAGAATTCCACAAGTGAGAAGTGTAGTAGAAGAAACTGTTAGCATAGAATTTGCCACTACATCTATCAATTTCAAGAGTTAAATTATCAGACAGCTGCCAATCTAGAACTGTACTTAAATTTATAAAGTCAAAGTACCAAAGATGAAAGCTCATCAGAACAATTACCATAAAAATATTTAGAGAAAAGGTACAGGGAAACTGTTATGGCAGTGGGAAAGTGTAGTGGGATTGCCTGGTCAGGAACTATAATGTTGCAAATTCTTCTTTGGATTTTGTCAAGAATCTCTAGATATAGACCATATGAGGCAGCAATATTTGATGCCTGGATGACTTATAAATGTGCAAGCTTTATACAAGAACTGGGATTTTTTACTGAACTAAATCTATAATTGGAGGTGATCAATCCAGGAAAAAGCAAAGCTTTGAATTAACATTATACAACTTTCTGACTTGCCTAATAATGTTTAAGACATTTTTACAATGATCTTCAATTACATATGCTTCTGCCATTTAAGAAAATTAGTTCATATTTCCTTCTTAGCTTTTACATCACATTCATTGCAAATGAGGAAGTTAGAAAAGAATTGATTATTACTTACGGCTAATATTTAACTCACTAGATTTTTCTTTGCCCATCACTTCATCCAAATTTTTGTCATCATCCATACCGTCAGTAAATGCTCGTTCAATAGAAGCCACCCATTCTTGTTTATCTGGAGAGAGAAAAACAAGAACATAAGAGAAAAATCTGAATTTAAAACCTCAATGAAGAAACTGAGATTGAATAGAAAAACTAAGAAAAGAATTTATTGAAGTTTTAAAATAATAACTTATTCAATAGGGGTGAGAAAACACAAATGTGATTGTAAAAAGAGAACAGTTTTATTTTGATCCAGGATTAAAAACTAACCGATGATCATAGTCATCAGATATTGAGTGACAAAAAGCTTTGCTAACTGTAAGTAAAAATAAGACATTAACTTTACCAAACAATATATTCACCATTTTGTTTGACTATCGTTTGCCATCTTTCAAACCATTTCAGATTTCCATCTTCCCAGAAATTTTCAAACTGCATCTTACATTATATTAACCAGGCTATGCTTCATTTAAATCTCAAGATTTATTTTTTTAATTATAACAACATCTTTTTGCACAGTGAGTGAGGATAAAAGTTGCAAATAAAAAAAGTGCTGTTTGTACAAATTATCCCAAATTACAAAATCTTGAATAACCATGTGAATTTGAAACTTTCAACTTGATTGTAAGGTTGACTCAAATGAAAAGGACAACAGAATACAGGAAGATGGATTTTTCAACTGTACTTTTCACTGATAAATATCATACTACCCACCCACAAAAGAAGGAAAGACTGGTTTCACAAATTGAAAGTTCAACAAGCTAGAGGTGATGTGATGTTTTGGAGTGGAATTATAGGTGGTGTGAATTGGTAAGCCAATGGAAAGTTCTCAGAGGTGATAAAATAATAATTTAGGCAGAGATTGATTTCATGTTTTTTTTTTAAGATACTTGGTTTAAACACTTTGATAAAGATGATGACAGATTATGCACAACAATGTTCCATCACATGCAGCAAAGGAAACTAGTAACTATATAAATAAAATTTCAAAGTTTCAAAGTCCATTAAGTGGCTCTCTTGTTCATTTCAACAGAACTGAAAATATGTGGCACATTCTGAAGAGAAAGTTTTATACTACTGAAGGAAAATTTACAAGTAAATTTGAATTTTCTAATATTATTTTAGATACTGTGCAACCTGTTTCATATGAAAAATACAACAGCTGATAAATCAATCAATCAATGATTTCCAAAAATAGTTTCAAAACATCGAGTATACATTTCATGTTAAGTTTGCATTTATAACTTTTTTTGCCATTACAATGGCTTTTTCAATTTTTTTTCAAATATATTTGGACACATTTGTTAATTATAATTTTTTACTTAGAATATAATTTTTCTTGGCATTTCAGTAATCTGGTTAATCATGTGAAACTTGAAAAACCTCGGAAAATTTATAAAACTGTTACCATAATGCATGTAGTTTACTATAATGTATGTCATGTTATGCAAAAATATCCTAAATATATAGTATAGACATTTCTGTGAATCCACTCATTAGTTTTAAAAATTAGAAAATATTGAAAGTGGCTAACAATGTGAGATTTTGTGTATTTTTTTCAGAACTGCCTTAAGGATATGAAATTCTATTCATAATGACAATTCTGTAAAAACCAGAATAAATGGAGATCTTGAATATCTTGTGAAAATGGCAGATAAGATTAAAAGTTCCCTGCCAAAATCATCAATGTGACATCTCACATTATCCTGATGGCATACCCTCATATGATTTCTGTTAACACATATTTTTCACAGAGTGCAGCCTTCAGTTGTCTACATAGGAAAATGGATTCGTTTGAATCAATTGTTTCACTCTTATTTCTAGATGTGATTTTGTTCATGCAAAATCACATCTAGAAATAAAATCCTGTAGATATTTTTTCATTTATGTGGAAGCAACACATTTAACATAACCACACAAGTGAAAATGTTTTTTAACACTAAGAAGTCTCTGCATAACATATAATTTTATGACTTCATATAATACAAATGCCAAACCAATTTGAAAGTGAGAAATTTCAAATGACTTGGGTGTGACCATATAAATAAATGGTATGGACACAAAGCAAAATAGAAAAAGTAAAATATTTGGGCTTTATAAAATAAACATAGATCACTTTCTACAAATTAAGAGAGTAGACTTAATGTACTGAGATAAAGAAACGAAAATTGCTCAAATCAAATCCATGATTATTCCAGTAAGCCACAGAATGAAAGTGAAAACAGGAACATAAAATATTTTAGGATTTTGCAGAAATTGTAGAATATGAGCATGACTGTTATGCCAATAATGATTAGAACACTGGAAACAATGCCAGAGATATTTTTAAAGAGGTAGAGCAAAACTACATTAATTCAGGGGAAACTGATGGAGATTTGGGGTGAATCATGCACACTTGATTCTCAGTAATGATCACCAAATATTCTTAGTGTGAAGAAAAATATAATAAGACTATCAATAATAACAATAATTTCTGAAATAGAAACAGAAGGACAAAGAGAAAAATTTGCAAAAACACTAACATGGAAAAATAAATCTAATAATAGCATGCTTTAGTGTGGGTAATTAAATAAGAAAATTGAAAGAAAACATCAATAATAGAAAGAGCAATAAAAGCTACTTGACTTGTAAAACCAGTTTTCCTAAAAAATTGTTATAAGGTAAATATTTTATAAATTTCAACTAAAATTGGCTGCCCAGCCAATGAATGCCAAATGTTTCTTTATAGGGGAGTGGCTACTATTACTCTTTCTGAATAAAAGATTTATGACTTCATATAATACAAATGCCAAACCAATTTGAAAGTGAGAAATTTCAAATGACTTGGGTGTTACCATATAAATAAATGGTATGGACACAAAGCAAAATAGAAAAAGTAAAATATTTTTATAAGCCATGAGAGTATGTTCAAAATTTTTTCTTGTTAATCATAGGGCCACTTTTATTTATCTTTATTATTTCTTATTGACATGAGGAAATAAAGTATGACATAACCTTTCATGGTTTGTTCTTCATGTCTTTGAGGCACTGCATTGTGAGATATGTCTGTAGAGTTGTCTGATAATTCATCAATACCCATTGTGTTTGACATCAAAATTCTGTTCACATGCTCCAATAACTGCACCAACAACTTAAAAGCCTTTCAATAAAGAAAATTAAAATAGGAATTAAATTAACAAGTCTAAATTCATTTTTTAAAAATTTATTCCATGTGTACACTGTTATCACTTTAAGTGTTTATGGTTATTGAACCATAAAAGCCTGCCATTTATATTTATTACCTTAAATAAAGATAGTTCAGATAAGTAAGTCTTTAGGAAGAAACATCATGCTGAGAATAGAGAAATAATACAAACAATGCTATTCAATAGAGATATTTAGTGTTGGTAGAAGTAGGAATTATAAACCAGTTGTATGAATAACCACCAGTAACAATTGCAAGTATCTTATTATCCTGTGAATGATTAACAAAATATTTATATGAAATAATTCAATTTAAAAATCAAATAATGAAAATGATCATCTTTTTCTTCAAATTTGTAAAATGCATATATCCAAACAAAAATGTGTTTTTAACTAAAATATTATGAAATCTTTTCGGGGTATTTTTGACAGCATACTGCTATAATAGAATTTTTCAATAATGTCAATTGAGAGTTAACTGATTTCGTTGGTAACACAAAAAAAATGTAGGCTGATGAAAATAAAAGATTCAATATTTTCTACTGACCACACTTTTCCGCCTCGTTTGTGTTTATTTACTTAGAAAGTAGTGTAAGTGTTAACCATTGTTATTTTAATGGCTTTACTTAGGAATATTATATAAAGATACATAAAGAAATATTTTTAAGGATTTATTCAAATGCATTTTCACTAATGATTCACTGATTGTTTTTCTGCATCCATTTTTATTTAGTTTGTAACAAAATAAAAAGGAAACTTATGAAAACATTCTGTATTGAACTTTTTTATTTTTATCTATAATTTTATTTCTTAAACGCCCATATATATATATATATATATATATATATATATATATATATCCAAGTGAATATGAAGAAAATATTAACAATGTTCAAAAACATTAATCTAAAAGTGCTCAATATAGAAATAGAGCTATGAATATTTATTATAAATTATAGTTTACAACATGTACAAATTACAATCTACTACAAAGTGTAGTTTGTTTCGACATTGAAAGGACAAGGTAGCAAACGCTTTAGTACACTTTCTAGTAGATTGTAGTTTGCAGATGTTCTAAACTATAATTTATAATATATATATATATATATATATATATATATATATATATATATACACAAAAGAAGTAGCTGCATGTTGAATAATTTAGTGCCCTACTATTGAAGCCTTGTGTAAGACTAAACTTGATAAATATATACATCATTTTATATTATTTTTGGATGCATTAAGGATCTGTTGAAATAATTTAGTGGTGACAAAATATATTAAAATTAAGAGAAACAGAAGAACAATGGCTAACCTACTTAACACTAACAGGTTTGTGTGAATGGATGGCAGAACTGAAAACAAAGGAAGATGGTAAAAGAACAAAAGTTACTGAGAACAACATAAGTTGTAAAGAGTCATGATCGCCCATATCCTGAAAGGACAAGGTATATAAAACAAGAATTATCAGTTTAGCTTTAATTTATAAAAATACTTTATATAGTTATATACATATTATTTATATGAGCATAATTAAAAAACTTTTTAATGTTTTAAAAATTGTTTTTCTACATACAAGGTTAAAAACTTCTATTTTTAAAACGATAATTAAATGCCATAAAGTAAACTTTGCTTTAAATGGCAGTGAGATTTATAAACACTCATTAATAATAAATTCTTATGAATTTTTTTATTTTATTTTTGTTAAAAATAACAGAATTTATTTTTTTAACTTAGAGTTGGAGTAACGCTCTAAGGGAGATAACTACAGCGGATTTGGTGGGGGGGGGTGACGGGAGATTTTTTTTTTTCATTAAGAAAAATTGAAATTTTGAAAATGTCATTTGTATACCACTCAAAATATTAACATAATATACTCTTTGTTCTTGAGTCTCAAAATAAAATTCCCTGACATCTTTAATTAAACGATAACAGATGTCAGTCCTTTCTGGGGTTATTTGGTCAAATCCATATACAGTATTGACCATAAATGAATACAGTCCTACTACATTAAAAGTTAATTTTTTTCAAAAGCAAATTTAGCAGGATTTTATCATTTCTAATGAGACATTACAATAAAATCCTGATAGGTTTAATTAAGGAGAAAATTAACTTTTGATTAATAACTATGTAAAAATCATAATATATTCTGCAAGACAGACATAGATTTTGTAAAACAAAGAATAAACTCTCAAAGCACCAAATTTAAATTTAAAAAGAATTTAAATTTAAAAAGAATTTTAATATTTGTTTATATTTCTGAGATTAGGTACTATTTACAGTATTCAGACTTGTCTTCATCTTTGTTGTCATTTGTATGACATTTCAGCTGTTGTATGCTTCGGCCTTCTTCAGGTGCCAGGAAGTTCAAACCAAACCCATTATTACAATTACTGGGGTATATCATCTCCATTCCTTGCATAGAGCTTCTTCTGGTAGTCATGAGTTATCTCCCTCCTATATCCACTATATATAGTGGATATAGACGTTGGTTAGTTCCTGTGACTTGACCCAAAGAGTTGTGAGTTCACTACCAGGCTACAACAGTTAGAGGGAGATAACTCATGACTACCAGAAGAGGCTCTATGCAAAGAATGGAGATGATATACAAGTGATACATCAAGTGACACTTGATGCTTAATCCATCCCCTGAGCAGATAAAGTGGAATGTAAACAATCTATCCTCAAGTATTGAATAAAGAGTTTAGTTCAAAATTCTGGTTATTTAGACCCCTGCAGTACAACGAACAAAATGTTCCGAGTATTGCAACCGAGATGAGGAAAGCTGTCCAATGGTAAAGTCACATAATTTTAAAAAATCTGATATAAACCATTTTCAGGAAGAGTATGAATTGTTTTTAATCGTTCAAAAGACAAGCAATTTGAAGCTTTTTGTAAAGCACATATGATTTAGATTTAAAATTTTGCAATAAACTGGAAAAAAATGACACACATACTTTTTCTTGACAGGTAGAACCACTCTGCAGTAAACAAGGGACAAATACAGCAGCAACTTCTTTTGGACTCATTACTTTGTGTTTGAGAATGGAAGTGAAATGGACAAAAAAACTTTCCCAGAGATTGACAGAATTAAATGGCAACTGAGATCTGGAAGAAAAAGAAAAAAAGTGACACAAAGAACAAAAAAAAATAAATAAATGTCATGATACTAAAATTACTTGAGCAAAATATTAATGTTTTTGTTTCTAAACATTTTTTTCTACTGAAAAAGACAAGAAAGAAACATTATTTTACTTAGAAGAAAGTATATTTTTACTTTCATTGTTAAAGTAATATTAATAACTTATTACTTACTTTATGTCACTTTCACAGAGATTCATAAGATCTTCTGATTGGAGTAATGTGTCTGAGAGCAAGCAACCAGTCGACAGACTACGAATAATGACAGTCATTTGTTCTAAGATGATCATACTGACCAAGGCAGGATCTGCATCTATTGTTGAAGCACTGTCATTATTTGCTTCACTGTGAAGAAACCAAAAGACAAATCATCAAGATGATCATTAATCAATCAAATCAACAAATGACATGATCCACAAGAAGTAGGTTCACAAATTAATGTTTACTGTAATAAACATTAATTTGTGAATTGGCTTGTTTTGCACTTCTGATACAAAATACGATGTAAAAAAGCAACAACAATAAAAGAATGAAAAAATAAAATTAAAAGCTAACAGTAAATTTCTTACCTTCTTCCTCAAAGCCAAAAAGTTTCTTTGTCTCCTTTCAATCTTCTCAAAATGTTTCAAGTGGAAACTTATAATAATCATCTTAACAAAATGACAATCAAAAATTGAAAACGTGATTAAAATTAATCCTTAAAAATGAAAAATCTTTCTTAATGCTTTTATTTTAGTTTTAATTTTAAGCCAATAGATTAAATTTAATATTTCCACTAAGAAAAATACTTTGCTGTATTTTAAAAATTAATTTAATTTCACTGGAAGGAGATTTTTGCTAAAAGTGCTGATTAGCACCCTTTTTTAGTCGCCTTATAGCCTTTGCTGCAACCAGTCTACTGTAGAAAGTAATGGCAACCTGCTGCAGGATAATCTTCTGCTCAGTCATGTCGCTTTCAAGACATGATTGCCCAAGTGTGTATCATGTACAGCACTTAACTGGCTGACTGATTTAAGCAATATAACTTTTTTATAAAAAAAACTACCACAAATATACTTTTCTGAAACCTTATTTGAAGAATATTAATGGATTTAAAGTATAAGTAATCTGAATTGAAACAAATATTATTTACTTTAAGTTTATAATATCATAGAAATATATTTTTTAACACATCAGTAGCTGCTTATTTAAGTTGTTTGACAGCTTGATGATCATCTAATGTTGTTCTAGGGGGCATTAGCTGCAAAAAAATAATTGAATATAACGTAAGTGCCTTTTATATATAATTTTGAAATAATGAGTAATCTTAAAAATTTAAGAAAATAATATTATCAGTAATCTAATGTTTTATTGAATTTTAGATACTTTATGGATTTAAATTTACTTTAGTTATTGCTTTTATTTTTGATAATTTGGTCTATGATCATCTGCATCTACAAAAATTAGCACATTTATATACATATAAAAAACTTCTAAATTCTTTTAAAAATATTGGTGTCTGATGATTTGTGCTAAGCTTTTTCATTTATTATTAGTAAATATAGTTTTGATTTAAAAAAGGGGAAAACATACAGAATTTTTAAAAATTTAAAACTTAATAAACTGTTCTAATCAAAATGAAAAAATTAAAACAATTCTTTTAAAAATTCCTTATTCATCAAAATTTTTTCTTAAGACAATAGTGTTCTTAATATATTTTGTTTATATATTAAGAGCTTTTCTAATTAAGTAATGTCTAGTTTTATTGCATTTTTTATTTTACAATTTAGAGGAGATTTTTGATAAATGGTGTTTCTGCCTGACAAAAAACAAATTGATGATTTAAATTCTCCAAGGACTTCTGCTTTTAACTAATATGAAGAGGGTGGAATTTTAATTTCTCAAAATTTCATAAAATTAAGTAAAATTTACAAATGTACAAAAAATAAAAAATATTTTTACCAAGATTTTGTAAAAAAGCATTAAAAATTTCAATTTCATTTGTGGTTAAGTCCTGAGAATTTCATTAAAATTCAACAATTATTCGATTTTTGTAAGAATTTCAAAACAATGTGTTTTTTACTGGAAAAAAAAAAAAATTTCCCTTAATAAGCTTTGCCACCCATCACCCTTGCTGATGCAAGCAAAACAAGATTTTTAATCAAAATTTCGAACATGCTAGAAAGAATTGAAAAATTTAATAAGTCATAAAAATACCTTGGTTTTTTCTCTTAATAATAACATAAACATTTTGATGATAAAACTTTGTTTTAATCAAGTTTAGGGATTTTTTCATCATGCTATGCTCTTTTTTAGTGAATGTTTGTTATTCACACAGAAATGAAATAGCATCTTTTAACAGCTGGATTCATTTTTTAAAGGAAGGTCCAATGAGTCAGTTCTCAGGTCAGTTCTCAGGTGGTTATCATCAGCCATACTGATGGAAGGCAAACAAGGTTCTCTCAGACAATTAAAATATAGCAATTTAATTTCGAAAACATTAAAATTAACAGGCTGTTCAGCAGTTGGCCATGTCTGGTACAAGGCCACTCTTCAAACATAGCCAACAGTCCCCACATTTAAAGATATCAGAAGGTTGAACAAAAGGAAAAACTTTTTTCTTGTATGGATAAGTGGAAATTTATTTACAGCACAGAATAACATCAATTTTGTAAGAAGTGTAATTATTAACTGTGTTTATGTTCCAAGAGAAAGCCTAATACGAAGTTAAATGAATCCAGAGTTCGTAGTTGTAGCAAAATGTGTGTGTATGTGCAGAAAAGGATTAACAGGGTAGGAGTAAAGTCTTTGTTATCTTTTTTTTTTTTTTGCAGATAGTGAGAAAGTGAAAAAGGAAGGAAAAGCAATCAATAAAAAAAAAGTGAGCAAGTGAGAAATAAAAGATCAGGGAAAAATGTACTTATTAACAATACTTTTAGGAATTGGTTGAAGTGTCTAATTGTTGTTGTCTTTATTTTTTTTGTTGACAACAAGTGAGCAAAGATGAAGAATAAGAGATAAAGGAAAATAATACATGAGAAGGAGAGGAAGAGCAAATATATGTTGATGAGACATATGTCCAGTTCAGTGGCTTGAAATTTCTCTTTTACATTGTGGCAGTGTTCTGTCTGATCTCTGCTCCCATCTGTTTGATTCAACTTACTTTCTTTTATATCAAATAACTTTTTGACACTGGCTAGTTAATTTCTGTTTCATTAATTGCTCTTTTACATTGGCTAGAAAATCTTTTCACACCAGATCGCAAAATTTATCTTTGTCTATTTTTCTTCAAAATTTGTTTTTGGTGATTTTGATCCGATTTCGCATGTGTGCAGTTCAGCTTTTGGTGTTTCTGATATTTGTTAAAATGATACAGGAGTTATATCCTATATACTGAATCTGTTCAAAAATTTGTTTGAAATACCCTTCAACCTGTGAAATACCCCTCAACTTGTGAAGAAAACTGGCATGTCAAATTCTGTCAGATACATTTGAGATATTCAAAGCAACAGCCCAAGACTCACCATTTTTATCTTAAGCTTTATAGATTCTTTCAGCTATTAATGCATTACCAGTTGACCTAGAGAAGCAAAAGCTATATTGCTTATCTGAAAGAAGACTCTTTGAAGTGAAATGCTTAACCAATTCAAAGTTGATTAGAGCATTTAGTACTAAAATGAGGTAGAAAACTAACAGACCAATAAAAGTGTCAAACAGTCCACCTGAGTTCTTAAAGACTGGAAGTATAGAAGAGAATTTCCAACAAGCAGTAAAATAAGAAGCATTTATTGTGGAGTTTAGAGAGTACAGGAACCAGTTCAGGAGTACATTTCTTAAGGACTATTGCACGGATAAAACCAAGTCAACATACTTTGTAGGGATTGAATTTAAGTTATCAGAATCCATGGATGGAGATATATACATATCACTCAATAGAGACCCAGTTTTAAGTGGAAAGTCATGCAAGGATACTCCAGATGAGTCAAGAGTAGAATTTGAAGAAAATTTATGAGCAAAACATTTTGCTTTATTAGCAGATGTTAACACCTCAAAATGAGTGAAGAGAGGAGGGATGGAGAACATACTCTTATTTAACACACTATTATAGTGTTGCCAGTTGCCATGCAAACCAAACTTTTTAGAGGCTATACAGTGTAGCATTCTGTCAGCAAACAAAGACTTAGCCCCTTTACAATTATTATGAGAAGGCACAAAAAGAAATCTGTTGTGATTAGAGCTAGCATGTTGGTACAGCTGAAAAAAGTGATTTCTGTGTAGCAGCTGAACAGGTTGGTATGAACCAAATAGATTATGGTTTTATATGGAATTTCCAAGAAGGTACAAAAGCATTGATGCCAGGCTTAACCCAAGAAGTAACCTCTGTGGCACAATTCTCTTCAAGAAAGTTAAGAATATTAATCAAAGGGACAACTTAAAGTTACAAACAGTATGCTGGTAACAGAAGGAAGTCTTGTGAATAAGAGGTTGTTGTCTAATAGGCAACACAAAAGAAATATCAACAGATACTACAGTGTGATCTGAATTGCCAAATAGGCAGAGTTGTAATGCTTCACAAGAGCTAAAAAAGAAGTAAAGAACAAATCAAGTAAAGAAGAATATCAAACAAATTTATTATGGAAACGAGTAGGGAAATCCACTACTGAGACTGAGAGAATGAGCAATTGAAAAATTGAAAGGCCATTTCAAAAATTCTTTTTGAACCTATCTTTACTTCTTTGCCTTGCTTAATTAGTCATGATGACAACAATCACTGAAGTCTTTTACAAGGTGCTTGCCAACTGATAATTACTCACCATAAAATACTCAACATATACACAACGTAAATATTAACTCCTCAAAATGGTCATTCAACTCTGCATCAATACACAGCTTAAAATTAAGAAACTTATATGACAATTAAATAAATTCAAACAATAAGCAGGAAGCACTTATCAACAACTTAAACAGAAATCTGAACTCTTCTCCAGTGAAAACAAGTGTATACACTTCAGTTTTTAAATTCTATTCTTTCTTTTTTCCTTGTTGACCTTTTGTTTTCTGCCATGTCATGTCATAAATCAAAACTAAACATTATTTATAGCAACTAAAATAATGAAGGATGCAAAACATTAAACTAATATAACTCTTCTCTCTCTCTCTCACACACACACACACAAAACATTTGCAATTACATAATTTTCTTTACTCTAATTCATTACTATTTTACAAAGTTGTAAAGAATTTGCAATCTTTTAATTAGGTATCAGAATTAAATATAAATTAATCAAAATGTGGATTTTTCAAGAATTTCTTTTTCATAGGAATATACTAACAGATTATGTAGCTAAAATAAAAACTTCAAATGAAATTAGTAAATAATTTTCAAAACAACCAATCTTGAAAAAGCAATTATCTTGGAAAGTTATCAGATTATAATAGGATTATTTTCTTTTGGTGCCCCATTTTAAACTGATGATCAGTTTGACTTGTAATGGGAGAGAATTATGGTAGAAAGATTTATTCTCCCATTTGTATTTCTCCCATTATGAGCATTATTATATCTGTGACATAACAATACATAATTCACCGATGGAATGGCTAAAAGGTAAAATGAATGACAAACATGCTTGGTTCTCAGAGAGACTTTTATATCAATAAGACATACACAAAACTACATATACAGATGTCCCACATGAAGAATAATAAATCATATATATCTATAAAACAAAGCAAAGTGTAAGGAGAAACAAAAAAAGAAGATAAAAAAAGATATAAGATACTCCTGTGTCTTGAGGAGATATGTTTAGGATGCCAGATTGAAATGGGCCAGATTCATCTATGTTCTAGGCAAGGACATCTCCCACAAGAGGAAAACAGCAAGTCTTGATTTTTTTCCAAATTAAAGATTGAAAGCTGGAGTTTCTTTCTATATCAGGAAAATATATATTACTAAAGGGAAACTGCACAATGGACTTGTAAACTGGTTGGGGTGGCAGATTTAGCCTCTGTCTAGGCCAAAGAAAACAATCTTTCATTTAACCTGCTGTAAACAAACTAAATTTTGACTGCAACTTTTGTCACTGTGTGGAGTGATGTTACTAGGCAGTCTGTCATGTGACTAATCTCCATCACAGGGAAATAATTGTCTCCTGTATCCTACAGACTGTTTTGTTGGCAAAAAAACATTGCTAAATTTTGAAAAACAGATAGAATTTTTTGTTATCAATATTATATAATATACAGTGATTTATTCAAACTATTATTCTCAGTCTTTATTGTAATAATTATTATTATAGATACCACAAGTGTCTATTTTTGACTGATAGGAATTATCTAGGATTTCATTTTTGTTGTTATTTAAATTTATTTATTTATGCACATTGTAGTACATCACAATTGCTTCTTTATGATTATCCATCAAAATCTAATCATTTTAATGTAGTTCTGTTTCTACACTAATCTAGCAATCATTTTTTTTATTTGCATTTGTTTAAGATGACAATAACAATAAAACTAAAACTGTATCAAACCAACTCTAGCCAAAACATTATAAATACTTGTTCAACTAAGCACTGTCTCTACAGGGAATTATTCAAGATTGAATTTATATGAATGTGGCTACAATTTATCAATTTAAAATATAATTTATTTGTTAAAAAAAATTATAGAAAAGTATATATTTTTAATTTCAATAATTTATCAATTGTTAAATAATGGAATTATTTCTATAAGGACTTTATTTGTAAGTTTCATTTAAAATCTATTCTGCTGTCTATTCTTTTATAGCTGTTACATTAAGTATTGCACATTAAGTGCTACTTTTGGTATGATTTAAAGATTTCATTTTTTCTTCTTTTGTATCCTTTCTCTTATGATAAATTACAGAGAATAAATCAATTT
Source organism: Ascarosepion bandense (assembly GCA_037127315.1). Lineage (NCBI taxonomy): Eukaryota > Metazoa > Mollusca > Cephalopoda > Sepiida > Sepiidae > Ascarosepion > Ascarosepion bandense. Next base: position 291,888 of record JBBBDQ010002244.1, read on the forward strand.
AATATTTTGACATGAAAATTTAGTCACTAAAAGATCAAAAGTGAAAAAAGGTTTAAATCAAAAGAATTTTGTTAGAAACTTGCAAAATGATGAGCTTTTAATTACCTAATTATGCGTCCTCTTTCTTCATCTGAAGGTTGAAATGAACGATAATATTCATCTTTTGAGCAGGAAACAGTTTGGAAACTATCTTCAACCATTTTCATCAGAAGTAACAAACCTTTAACGGACAAAGCAGGAGTTACTGGACTTGATGATCTCCTGTAAAAAATAAAAAATACAATGAACATTTCTTTAAAAACTGTGCTTGGCTCAAACAATACTACAATCGAAAAACAATAAAAATGTTTTCAAATTCTGAACAAATTCTGAATCATTATTGCAAGTTTTAATGTTTCCTTTCTATTTGATAATATCAGGAAAAATTTGATTTCTATTCAAGACCAAGAACATTTCCTTTTCAAATTGTCAGCCAGGATAAGTAAAATGCACTTAACCTAAATTGATGAAAAATAAACTATAAGAATACTTGACTATTTTACAAGCCTCAGGCATGTGAAAGAAATCAAAAGATTCAGTATACATTTTAGTAAGTTTCACATGAAGATAAAAGATTTAACTTTTTACTGGCACTGATACAGGAGTTGGAGAAGACTGTCTTGATAAATTTCTTTCTTATTAATTTGTTAATTTGTATTAACGCATGTGAGTAAAACTGGGTAGACGGAATTGTTTGTTAATGGTTGTACTAACATGGAGTCACAAGTCATCGAGACTGAAAGTTTTGAATGTACAGCCCTTGTTCAAACTGTTGATCCTGCCAGATAACACACTCTCTCCCAAAAACTAAAAGTTTTCTAAGCATAGTTGCAGTATAAACCGCAGAAAGACCCTGTGGGTACTGAACAATGTACCTGAGCAAGCATTTGCAACAGGGATTGGCTAGCTGTCCTAGCAGACAGACATACAAGGATATGAGCATCCAGCCATTATTTTGACCCACACAGCATTTAGTAACTCAAATAGAAGAATGTCAAAAGTTGTTTTCTGTGCATGGGCTCTGACCATCACATCAGGTTCACAAAACAAATCCCTAAAATAAAATTAATAGCCAATCATGAACTTCAAGCTGGAAAAAAGATGGCCTTAGGACTACCAGATTTTTTTTTAATCATTTCACCCCAACCAAGGTAGTTTGCATAAGAATAGAGAGAAGAGTGAAGAGAAAGAAGAACAGGTCACAGGGGGTGTCGGAGAATGTATAATAGAAGAATGAGAACAGTGGTGTGAAGAAGTCTGTATGAGAGTAGAGTGGAAAGGAAGAAGAAGAAGAACAAGATACAAGAGTTATCAGGGAAAGTATACGAGTCTAGAAAATAAGAAATAGCAATTGACATTGCATTTAAATTCTTGGAGATTGTAGCTGTCAGGGAAGCAAGTATAAAGAAGGGAATTCCACAGGCAGGAAGTGCAAGAAAAGAAGTTGCTAGAGTAGAAATTTTAGTTAAATTTGATTGGTTTCACTGTAAAAGGGTGGGACCTAGTAGCTAGTCTGGTAGCTCGAGTAAATTCATGCATAGTGGGTATCAGGGAGCTAAGCTCATCAAAGCAGAAGCTCTGAAAGTATTTGTAGAAGAGACAGAGGGAAGCCACATTTCATCGGTGAGAAAGTGACTGGAGTTGAGCTACCAGGTCAGGATTGATTACATTGCAGATTCTCCATTGGATTTTGTAGAAAATCCTGAGATGAATAGCAGATGAATACCCAACCAGATGTGACAGCAGTACTCAATGCACAGACAGATGGTAGATTTGTATATTTGCAAGATGGATTCAGATGAGAAAAGCTTCCTAGCCCTACACAGTGAACCAACCTTCCTAGCAGCAGATTTAGCAATTGATTCAATGTAGTCATTCCACTTGAGGTCAGCTGAGAGAGTTAGGTTGAGGAGGCGCAGTGCATCGCTTTCAGGGAGACTATACCGATCCATGCTTATGGGAGGGTAGTAGAGATTGTCTATAGTGGTTAAAAGATAGCAGCTTCATTTTGAAATCAGCAAAATTTATGAGCCATTTCTTACCCCAGTTCATCACAGATAGGAGATCCTTTTTAAGATGAGCAGCAAGATTTGCTTTTTGTCAGCCTTGGCAGATTTCTTATCAAAATGGGAGTAAATGGTGGTGTCGTCAGTGCAGATGCCTACTTGGGATCCGATAATATCGAGAAGATTGTTGATTAAGATCAGAAAAAGAATAGGATCTAGAAGAGAGCCTTGAGGGAAATACATGTTTTTATGATAGGATATGGAAGCATGCTTGCTCAATAATACTTTCATTACTCAATTTGAAAGGAATGACTGGATTAGATCAAACAAGCGTCCAGTTATACCATATCCCTGGAGCTTGCACAGAAGGCCAGTATGCCAGACTCTGTCAAATGCTTTGGAGATATCTAGAGCAACAGCTCAAGATTTTCCATTCTTATTAAGAGCTTAGTATATGTACTCTGTGATGGTTGTTAGCAGTAGACCTGGTGAAGCGGAAACCATACTGTTTGTTGGAAAAGAGGCTGTGGCCTGTGAGATGTTGAACCACTTCAGCATTGATAATAACCTCAAAAACTTTGCCGAAAATCAATAGGAAGCTGGCAGGGTGATAATTAGAGGGTTCTTCAGTGTTCTTAAATACAGGAACCACGGAGGAGGGCTTCCAGCAGGCATGAAAGCAAGAAACAAAGAGGTAGTAGTTGTAGAGTTTGGAGAGGACAGAGGAGAATTCAGGGGCACATTTCTTCAGGACAATGAGTAGGATTCTGTTACATTCACTTGCTTTATGGGGGTCAGGCTTTGAAATTATGTTAGAGACCAGCGAAGGCATAATATAAATATCACTCAGTTAAGCCTCAGTTCTAGGAGGGAATTCAGGTGCAGATACCCCAGACAAATCAAATGGTGGAGAATCTGCGGCCAAAGCACTTGACTATGTTTGCTGCAGATGTGAGGATCTCAAATTTATTGATTAAAGCAGAGATTGAAAGCTTGCTGTTGTTTAACACATTTTTACAGAGCTGCCAGTAGATTTTAGAGCTGAACATGCGGAATGCAAACAACAACTTAGCATCATTTAGGATCCTCTTGCACTCATTATGAGCAGAGGCAAAAAGGCGTCTATTATGGTCACATGCATTACTCCAATAAAGTTGGAAGGGAAGAAGTGATTCCTGTTGGCAATAGTGGCTGAGCAACCAGGAGAGGATTAGGGGGGATGAATGGGGTTTAAGTTGGAACTTCCTCGCTGGGATGAAAGCACTGATGCCAGAGAAGATCTTGGATGCACAATCTTCAACGGGAAGACTAAAAACTTTCTTCCAAGAGATGTGACACAGAAAATCACAGAATGACTCCCAGTCTGCTCTTTGGTAGCAGTAAGATATTCTGCTGGTCAGAGGTTCCCGGGGGCGTAGGGAGTGGAAGGTGATATTAACAGAAATTACAGCATGAACAGGGTTACCATCACACAACCACAAGCCCATCAACACCATCACAATTTCAACCTTAACAAAAGGTAAGTGCCAAACCATACCAACAGCTAATACACTACATTCTCTGACTTCAACTGTAACTTTGGCCAACCAACCTAAGAAATCAGTTAACTCCCAGCTCAACCAACAATACCCTTACACCTAACTATGCATAAACAATTCCTGCCAAATTTCAACAACTATGTATATATTCTGTATATTTTGATAAATACATGTTGAAAATTTAATCCTTGCTTGTTCGTTTCCTTTGCAACCAAACACTCAATATAACACAAGTTATAATTAAGAAATTTTCAGAAAATATGACAGCACAAAAGATATTCAAACTATTGATCTTTTTAAACTTAGCTGCTCATAAAATATGACATAAAAGATCATGTTCCATCCAGTTTTTCTGTTACTTCTTGTAACCTGAAATATCTTTTCTGCTTAAATTCAATATGAAATTTATCTGAAACAGAAATGAAACAGATTTTTCTCTCTGCTGACCACAAAATATACACAAGAAATTTATAAATTAAAGCTTAAAAATCATGAGCTATTTTGAAACAGGACAAAAAAAACTTCATAGTTTTAGTTCATCCAAAACATCCAATGCATACATTAAAGAGTAAAAATTATTTAGTAGGACATTGATGATTCTGAAATGTATACGCTGGAAAATATAGATGATATGACAAATTATCATGTTTTGTAATTGTTAAAAGATTACTTATTCACATTAATTACCATAGATTCTTTTTAGACTGCCTGCGGTTTACAGAAAACATTCCAGCATCAGAAGGATGGGAAATAATTTGCAGGTCTTTAACTTCTATAGGATGGCTGTTCTCCATCTCCAAGTCACTGAGGCAGGATCTTTCTTCAGGATTTGATAAACTATGAGATAAATGGATTCCTGAAAAAGAAAAAACAAAAAAAGAAAAAAACACTTTCACAACTGCTTTTAAAAATATTCATAAACTAAATAGATACAATATAATAATAACTCCTGAAATAAAAAAGAAGGATAATTCTGTTTGAGATTAGTAAGTACAACATTTTTTTTTAATAAGTTTTCATCTGTGATTGTTACTTCAGTTGAATTATATCACTGTACAAATTTTATTCATCTAACAACTTTACATTTTCTTTCATTTGTCAAATATTTTATAAGTATACAAAATAATCAAATGGATATACTTTTTTCAGTGTTCTGAGACTAGTTCATTGTAGCCTTGCCAACCAACTTCTGTGTGTTAATGATTTAGTACACTTACACTATTACTCTCAAACAGTTTTTTTTTTTTATAATCGTGTCGCCCCAAGCAAGGCATTTTACTGCCTTGACTTTACATTTAAATTCTTGGAGATTGTAACTGTCAGGAAAGCAAGTAAATGGAAGGGAATTCCACAGGTGGGAAGTGCGAGAAAAGAAGCTGATGAAGTAGAATTTGCATTTACAATTTATTGGTTTCACAGTAAAAGGGTGGGACCTAGTTGCTAATCTTGTGGCTCAAGGAAATTCGTATATAGGGGGTACCAGTAAGTTAAGTTCATTGGAGCAGAAGCCGTGAAAGTATTTGTAGAAGAGACACAGGGAAGCCACACTGCATCAGTGAGAAAGCAACTATATCCTAGCTGCCAAGTCGGGATTGATCACATTACAGATTCTCCGTTGGATTCGGTCGAGGACACCTAAGTGAATAGCAGGAGCACTGGACCAGATATGGCAGCAATACTCAATGCACGGGCGGATGGTAGACTTGTATATGTGCAGGATTGTTTGGGACGGGAAAAACTTCCTGGCGCTACACAGAAAACCAACTTTCTTAGCAGCGGATTTAGCTATGGATTCTATATAGTTATTCCACTTGAGGTCTGGTGTGAGAGTTAACCCAAGGAAGCGCAGTGTTTCGCTTTCAGGGCAAGGAACGATTGTCTGTGGTGGATATTAGATCGCAGCTTCGTTTTGGAAGCATTAAAATTTACGAGCCATTTCTTACCCCAGTCCACCACGGACTGGATGTCCTTTTCAAGCTCAGCAGCGAGGTTTGCTTTTTCAACCTTGGTAGATTTTTGATCGAGACGAGAGTAAACCGTAGTGTTGTCAGCATATATGCCCACTTGGGATTTTATTACATCAGGGAGATCGTTAATATAGATAAGGAAAAGCATAGGACCTAGAATAGAGCCTTGAGGGACACCCGCATTCATGTGATAGTATTGGGAGGCTTGTCTGTTTAATACCACCCTCATTGTACGGTTTGAAAGAAAGGACTGGATTAGGTCAAACAATTGTCCAGTTATACCATAGCCCTGCAGCTTGCATAGAAGGCCAGCATGCCAGACTCTGTCAAACGCTTAGGAGATGTCAAGGGTCACAGTTCGGGCTTCGTCTTTTTTATCGAGGGTCTGGTGTATATACTCAGTGATGGTCGTGAGCATATCAGCAGTAGACCTGGTGAAGTGGAAGCCATACTGTTTGTCAGAGAAGCGTCTATGGTTTGTGAGATGTTGTACTACCTCGGTGTTGATGATGGCTTCGAACACTTTGCCAAAGAACAGTAGGAGGTTGATAGGGCGATAATTAGCAGAGTCAGAGGGTTCTCCAATATTTTTACATATAGGAACCATGGAGGAGGATTTCCAGCAGGCAGGAAAGCAGGAAGCAGAAAGGCAGAAGTTATAGAGTTTAGAGAGAACAGAGGAGAGTTCAGGAGCACATTTTTTTAGGACTGATGGGTATTCCGCCAACACCGCTCGCATTATGGAGGTCAAGCTTAGAAATTATTTTGGAGACCACTGAGGGAGTAATTAGTATGTCAGTCAGTTGGGCCTGGGTTCAGAGAGGGAAGTCGGGTACAGATACTCCAGACGAGTCCAGTGTTGAATTAGTGAAGAATCTGCGAGCGAAGCACTCAGCCTTGTCTGTTGAAGAGGCGAGGACCTCAAATTTGTTGATTAGAGGAGGGATTGATGACTTACTGTTGTTCAACATGCTTTTACAGAGCCTCCAGTAGTCTTTCGAGCTGAACTTATGGGATGCTATGCGCTGCTTCATTCTGGCTGCAAACATCAGCTTAGCTCCATTAAGTACCTTCTTGCATTCATTGCGAGCCGAGGCAAAAAAGCACCTGTTATGATCTGACACGTGACTCCGGTAAAGCCGAAAGAAGTGATTTCGGTGGGCGATAGCAGCTGAGCAGGAATGGAAGAACCAGGGGATGAGTGGGATTTAAGTCTCAACTTTCTGGCAGGGATGAAAGCATTGCTGCCAGCCTTAACCCAAGAGGAGACCTCAGCTGCACAGTCTTCAACAGGAAGGCTAAATACCTTATTCCAAGGGACGTCACTCAGGAAGTTGCGGAACAAGTCCCAATCGGCTCTTTGGTAGCAGTAAGATATTCTGCTGGTCTGAGGTTCTTGGGTGGAGTGGAGATGGAAGGAGATATTGACGGAAACTAATGCATGGTCAGAGTTTCCAAGAGGGCAGAGTTGCTTGACATTGCAAGAGTCAGGGATAGAGGTAAAGCACAGATCTAGTAGTGAATCATGTTCGTTAGAGTTATTACAGAAATGTGTGGGGAACTCCACCACCTGCATAAGGGACTGAGTGATAGAAAAATTTATGGTGTGTACACTAGCAAGATCTGTGATGGAGTTATGCAACCACTCAACATGATGGGCGTTAAAGTCGCCAAACACAAATATATGGGCAAATGGGTGGGAGGAAATGCCTTTGTTGATATTGTTGGAGATGCTGTCAAGAATGGAGCAGTTGGGAGATGATGGGGAGTGGTAGAGAAAGAAGAGATAGCTAACTGAGCTTAGAATGGAGAGACAGAAACACATATAAGAACGATGTGGGGATTCAAGAGAAATCATCCTGGCTAGAGGAAGGCGTTACAAGTTTGTGTGTTTGTGTGTGTGCAGTTGTTCATTTTCTATCATTTTAATAGAGTACATATAATATTAAATAATGCCACTTCACCTATAAAGTGTCATTTTATTTTTATAATGATTGAAAAAAAAATCTTAAGTGACTTGACTAACTTGAGAGTGACACATTATAGAAAAAAAGAAGAAATGTCTATCTTTTGGACATTACTTCTGTGACCATCCATCAAAACAATTTTCCTATGGTGACACATAAATAAATCTACACCAAGAAAATGATTGAAAATCAAAAAACTAAAAATTGTCTTTTTACCTGGAATACTGTTTGATACACCTGTATCAAATCCATCAGCAGTTGTCACATCTCCTGTCTTTCGTTGTCCTGATTCCGATGCAGATGCTCTTGCTGCAACAGAAGCAGGTAAGTGATTTTCTGGCAAACTTAAAATACCAAAGTCTGTGTCTTCTGCTGCTGCTGCTGCTGCTGCTTCAATGGATCTCTTTTTTAATTCACTTGAGGCATCCAGCGGTTGAATGTCATTAACTGATTTTCCTTCTAGATCCACTGGCTTAGATGACTTGCTTGATGGTGTTCTTCCATAGATAATTTGTGACTCAAAGTCTCCAGTAAGTTCAATATCAGAAAAAACTGGTTTCACAATTCGCCGATTTTGTGGTACAGGTGAAAGTGAGGAAGGAGCAGGCAACAAATCTTCAAATGAAGTTTTTCTTGGTGTTTCATGGCCAACATAATCCTCCATAGTTGCAGCCTACATATAAAATTTGAGTTAATACTTCAATGCGTTTGACATTAATCATAGATTGTTTAAGAAAATGATTTCTAGAAGCATAATTTGACTTAAAAAAAAGTTAAAATTTTTGATTACTACCAGCTGTGAGTATGCCATAGATGTAGAGGGGTTAGCCAAAGGATTAAAATTCAGTCTTATTATGTAAACCCTGAGTAATCATCATGAAATATTCAAAAATGGATATGGAATCTAAATTTATACTGTTTTCAAAAAGTAGACAAGAAATTTTTGATTACAGTGATAGGCTTTCTTTTTCACATGCAAGCTATAAACATCTGTGATAATAGAAAATTAAATTAATTAGTTAATCTTTCAAAAAGTAAAGACTAATCATTATTAATCAGAAACTTTTACAACTCAAAAAAATGACTTATGGATACAAAGAAAAAGTAACTGAGTAAATAAATTTTACTGATTTTGTGAAATATTTACACATAAACAAGATCTTACAAATATGCAGTTTGAATGACCATTCCACAAAATAGATGAAAAATTTAATTAAATCAATTATAAATAGCTTATGAGTTTTATTCCTTAGTTGTAAAATTGGTCAGATAAACAGTTGTACAGAACTTAATAATTTGAATGGAACTAACATTCCTTAAATGCAAAATGTGCATGAAAAATATGCAAGTTTATGCATACATAAATATTACTACATGAAAATTTTACAATATGATTAAATCAAATTTTGATGCTAGGAATAAAACTTGGCATGTGGAGCGTCAGAATGCAGAAAGCGATTATTTCTCCTTTTCACAGGATTTACTAACATCATGTGGGTCACTTAACACTCAGAGTAGTATTAATCTATGAGTGACAACAAACCATTGCTGATAATTGACAATTGCTGTGTAGGCGACTAGAAAAATAGATGTGGTTAGGAAAATGTTAAAAAACAACGTGAACTAAATAAGGAAGATAAAAGATATCACCCAGTCTAATATCTATCAATATATTACAAGTAAAACCTTCTTTACATTCCTCCCCTCATGTACAGCTTTATTTTATTCATATGTTTTATGTCTTTGTAAGATAAAATGTGATAATTATATCTGTGTATAACACTTTGGATGACATATTTGTATATGCTAGTACTGTATGCAAAATCTTTTCAGTTGCTATTTATATTTGGAAATAATTTCTTTGAGCTATTCTGGTCTATCTTTTTGTTTTGTTATGGTGTTAGTATATCAGATATACTAATGCCTAATGTGGGCCTTGGAGAAAACCAAAATAGTTCTTCTCTTTTTCCAAAAATCCTATGAAGAGATTTACCAGAATAAACCTTTATGTTTTATTTTGTTAAAGACAGAAAAAACTAAGCTGTCAGTAAAGTGCTTGGAAATCTGTCAGTAATATTCTTCCTATCTGCTGTGTTTTATTACAACAAATATTCAATGCAAAAGACAGAATAACATCAAAAAGTCCTTACTCCATTGCCAACAAGATGATGATACTCTGCTTCAGGAAAAAGTTGGGATTTTTCACAGGCTGGCTTTACTTTTTCAATTTCCTCCTCAAATTCCTCAAGTTTTTCTGATACAAAAAAAAAGCATTTCAATACTTAAATACCATTTTCTCTCTCTCTCTCTCTCTATATATATATATATATATATATATATATATATCACATAATGTCAAAACATTTTGTAAAAAGCTTATTTGGTAAAATATTGTTAATGAATCTATCAAAACTATGTTTTCTCATTTGTTTCACAACAAACTCATTACACATTCATTATTTAAAAAGTCTTTTATAAAAGTTAATATCTATTAAGATTTGTAAAGATGCAGAAAATTTCAAATATGTTTCAAAATACATTTTCATATACTTCAAGAGTTTGAAGTAAACTATCTACAGAAAATTCTCTGAGCAATGTTAATGACCAGTGCAAACTTTCATCTGTTATGCTTATAAAGCTTAACAGATGAATAATAAAAGATAAAATATCTAAGAGATCTATATTTTTCTAATTGCGGGTGAGATCAAATGCAGAGCATAAGTAGTTAGAGGTTAAAGTTCTAGAAAGAAAATGAAAACTGTGTGTGTGTAAAAAAAACAAAACAAAAAAACAACATGAACTGTACAATTGATTTTGTATTTGAAAACTCATCAGGGTCAGTGACTGATTCGTTTTCCAAAAAAGAAAACAGATAAATCTTTTTCTTGAGAGTTTCTACTTGAAAATACAGAAATACACATTTTATCTGAGATTAAATTTCTTGTGATACAAAAAGAAATTTATTTTTGGGAAAGGGATGTTTGAAATCTTAGATTGGGGTTAGAAAAAGAATGCTTATGAGTATAGTAATGTTGTTTAAAATTCCCTGCAGAAATACCAATATAAGTTTGGTAATTTTTCATGTTGTCAGTTGGGGAGATTTGGGTTTGGTAGATTACCTGGGTAGATTTACACATGCCTTCCACTGTTGTTTATGGATCTACAATTACAAGAATTTAAAATTCCTGTTTTTGTGTTGGTAATATCTAAAGTGAAAGGCAAGTGTAAAAGATTTTGGGAAATGAAGGAAGGACTAAACCACATAGGTAATTGGAAACTGATAGGCTCAGCTTGCACCCCCAGAAACCTTTATGATAGATATAAACTATGTTTAGTTGAAAAAATTACAATAATAAAGTATCCTAATTAAACCCTACTTTTAAATTTATGTTAGGAATTCATAAGCAAATGTCGCCACAAATCTAAATTTTAAAATTTCAAATTTTTTAAGGTTAATTTTATAATTTGAATTTAAGTAATTTTAATTTTAACCCTCCTATTAATAATCAAATACTAATCCCAGGGTTATAGATGCATTCTTTTCTTCTTTCCAAAAACTACAATATTACAAAAAAAATGACCTATAGACCAACTCTTTAAGCATTAAATTTTTCGAGCCCATTTATTTTAGATTGCGATGAATCTTAAATTCTAAATTTATTTTTCTAATCCTCCTAAATTTTTCATTTAACCCCATTATTTTTTTTTTTTAATTTCCAATAAAAATGTTTCCATCTCAGGTATTTTTCTTAAATATTATATATATTTGGTGTGCAGATGTATGTAAATTTCTGTATTACTACATATAAGCATGAATATGTGTGTGTGTGTGTGTGTGTGTTTGGGTATGTATGTGTATATATTATTTGCCAAATTTTCATTTTAGACCTACTATAATATTATGCCCATTTTTATTCTATTAGTAGATTTAAACCTACTATAATAGTTAGGTCATATTAATTGAAATAACATTTTTTTTTGATAAATTTTTAACAGAACTGAATATTAAAATATGTTATCTCTTTTCTCTACTTATCCCTTTTCTTTTTATGTAGCTATCCCTTCCTTTCACCCTCTAAAGCTGACATTTGTTATCATGGCTACTGAAGATTTTTCCCCTTCTTTTTTTCCTTCTTTATTCCTTTTTTCAGGTTTTATTTCTACCCCCTTTTGCTTTTTCCTTTCCTCCCACCACTCCCATTCCAGTGACATGGTTAAATTTTATTTTTTTTAATACAGACATAATATAAAAAACTTCTATATTCGAGTCTTGAATCCCCTTCTTTGTCTCTTTCTTCCCTTTCTTCTGTACCCTCTGTATCAATATCTGGACAACAAATTTTTAACTTAATTTCTTTCTTAACTTACCCTACCGTTTTTTTTTTCTTAATGTAAACTTCCTGTGTATGGAATTATTTTGAATAACCTTCCAGTATGTGAATTTTTGTATCATATTTGCAATAAAATTTTGCTTTTGATTGTTACTGAGAAAGCGACAATTTCAAAATTTGAACACATTTTCTTTTTTTAAATTGTAATCTAAAAAATATTTAATAATTAAAAAAGTCTACAATTATTCATTTTCAGCAGCTTTGCTTCAGCTTATCCTACTTTTGGTGACATTACATTTAATTGAACAGGATTTCTATCTCAGTGGTGTTGGGTTACCCTTAGTAGTGTTGCGGGGAGGGCCGAGAAGTGTGAGTGCCAATTGACTGTGCAACTAAGAAAGTAGACACAAAGGCAAAGAAAGGAGAAGGCAATAGCAAAGAAGGATCATAAACGCAGATGGTCAGTTGAAGACGATGCAAATCGGCTCTTTATTTTTTTTCTTAAGCGAACAGTGAATGGTAAGGTGATGGAGGTCGTGTATCTAAAGCGGTATCTGAATGTTGGTGGGTGCTGGAGCCAGTCGCTGGATGTCAGTGGGCACTGGAACCAGTAGCGAGACGTCAGTGAAACACCGCAGTAGGTAGCTGGTGGCTGCTGGAGTCACTGGAAGCTGCAGGAAACTACAGGGGTGAGATAGATGCCGCTGGAGACTGCAGGAGTGAGTTGGATGACGCTGGAGACTGCAGGAGTGAGCTGGATGCTGCTGGAAGCACGGTCAACTTGACTGTGCACGTCAAAGTCGCGATGCAATGAGGCTCTTTGCCCCCCTAGCTGAGAGCCCATTTGCTGTGAAATCTCTGGCATTCATAAAAAACGTTCATACAACAGCAGCCAGCCCACTAAACAAATGACTATAATTAATTTCAGGTTGTATTAATTACAGTCAAAAGTATATTTGGTGTTTGTATTTAAATTAATTTTGGTTCAAAATTAAAGGTCTTTTGTTTTTGTTTCGTGGCAAAAATTAAGTTTTGGTGTTTTTTTGTTTGTTTAAAAAGAGGTTGTTGCTATTTTTAGCACACGTGGGTTGTGACCTGACCATTCTCTGCCGACAGATTGTTTACACAAGGTGGGAGTGGTGATCAGGCACACTGCGATAAAGCCCTCTACCAGAATAATTGATCATCATCAATTAGAAGTAAACGTATGTCTTGTACTTCTTCGGGAAGGTGACTTTCCTTCCTAGACTGGTCTACCTGGTTGAAGTGGTGGGTGCTTCTGGGATTTACTCTGACCTTGGTTGTGATGGTTGCAATTGTGTGGTTGTTTGTGTAGGTGGGTCTTCTGGGTGTGTTGAGACAGGTTCTGTCTCCCATGGAGATTTTTCCAGAAATGCTGGTTTGACTCTGTTAATAGGGATGGTGTCCGTCCGGTTTCCTCGATCAATGGTGAGATGCTTCTCAGAGCATTTTAAGATTTTGAAGGGATGCTGGTATGTTGGTGTTAGTGGTTTCTTTACCGTGTCATTTTGGACAAAAATGAACTCGCAGTCCTGAAGCTGTTGTGGAACATGAATAGTTAGTGATGGTTGGTGTGTACTTCAGTTGGGCCATTTTATGGCGTAGTTCCTGAGTGAAGGGACTTGCAGTAGTGAGGTTGGGTATGGTGTCATCAAAATATTAGCTGGGTGAAGAGAGTGCAACCGAAGTCTTCTTTGAGTGAGTTGCGAATTGACAAAAGTTGCTGGTGGGATGTTTTGTGGTTAGAGAGGCCTTTAGTGTTTGGTGGAATCTTTCCACAAGGCCAGTGGCAGTCATGATGTGTTTGACGCCAAGCAGTTGAGTGAATTCCTGAAAGAGTGAAGACTGGAATTGCGCACCGCGATCTGTGGTGATGATGCTAGGTATGCCAAAAATTGCGATCCACTCCTGAAGGATGGTCTTTGCTACCGTGTTAGCCGAAGTATCTCTGATGGGTACTGCTACTGGCCACCTGGAGAAACGGTCAACCACTGTGAGGAGGTACTGGTAATTCTGGTACATTGGGAGAGGTCCGATTATGTCGGATGTGGCTGAAACGTGCGTCAGGGTTGCTGAATGTGCCTGGTGAGGATTTTGTGTGCTAGTGTACCTTGCATTTCTGGCACTCGAGGCATGTTGATACCCAATTACGGATATCGGTATTCATGTTGGGCCAAACAAAATGGTTGGCAATGAGTTTGACCATTGTGTGCTTGCTGGGATGTGACAATCCATGTAGGTGGTTGAAAATTTACCTTCTGAGTGCTGGAGGTATGTAGGGTCTGGGGTCATCCAGTTTTGTATCGCAGTACAATATTTTGTTGCTGAAAGGCTCCGGGAATTCTTTCAATTGCAGGGATGTGTTGGCTAGGACTTCAGGGAGGGTTGTGTCGGATTCCTGGGCCTCTGCTATCATGTCCTGGCTGAGTGGGCTGTCTTCCAGTGTTGACATCGGGTCTGGATAGGGCATCGGCAACAGTGTTGTCTCTTCCTTTGACATACCGGATATTGGACATGAACTGTGAGATATAGTCTAGATGTCTGATCTCACGAGCCGTATATTTGTCCAAGTTGTTCGACAGGGAAGTTGTCAAGGGTTTGTGGTTGGTCAAAATGGTAAAATTCCAGCCTTCCAGTAGATGTTGGAAGTGTTTGATGGTGAGGTATAAAGCCAAAAGTTCTTTCGAGAAGGTGCTGTATATGAGCTGGTGATAATTTAGCCGAGAAGAAGGTGATGGGTTTGCGTTGGTTGCCATACTCCTGTTCTACAACTCCAATGTCCGAGGCATATATCTGAGTCTGGGTGTCTTCGTTGGGATGTGCTAACTTCATAGAGTTAGCTGCTTGGAATGATTTTTCCTGGTCGCCCACCCCTTCCCCAGGGTGATGGCTTTGTTTTTTCTCTGGAGGAGATTTGAGCATCTGGGGATAAACCTGTGGTAAAAATTTACCATCCCCAAGAAGCGTCGCAGTTGCTTTATTGATGTGAGCATTGGGAAATCCTGTATGGCTTTTATCTTATCAGGCAGTGAGGTGATTCCCTGAGCATCTGTGTAGTGTCCAAGAAAGTCTATGTGTTGTGTGCCGAATTCGCACTTGTCTGGGTTGATTCGGAGGCCATAATGTGTTAGACGGCAGAACACTTCCTCCAGGTGTTGTGCGTGGAGATCAGTGTCTTTGCTAGCCACTAGGATGCCATCAATGTATGTGTAGATGTATGGTAGGCCACGCAGAACTTCGTCCATCAGCCTCTGGAATGTCTGGGCTGCGTTGTGCAGCCCAAACGGCATTTTTATGAATTCAAACAGTCCAAAAGTGGTTGTGACTGTTGTCTTTGGAATGTCTTCCGGAGTGACTGGAACTTGATAATACGCTTTGGTCAGGTCAATTTTTGAGAAAATGTGGGCCCCCTGTAGACCTGAGGCAAAATCGTGGATGTGAGGCACAGAATATTGGTCGGGCACTGTGTGTGCGTTGAGTTTCCAGTAATCCACGCAGATTCTAAAATCCTCATCAGATTTGAGTACTAGATGCAGTGGTGAAGCATATGGACTGTTTGAGGGTTGAATGATGTTATCTGCCAGCATCTCTTCAAATGCTTTCTTGGTATATGCCAATTTTTGTGGAGGGAGTCATCGTGGCCATAAATATGCTAGCTGTCTGGTGGTCTTAATGTGGTGCTGAGTTTGATGTTTGCCTGCGTCAGTAGGTTTAATGAGTTGCGTAAGGTCCTTGTACCAGCGCAGGATTTCTGTGTAGCGTGGGTCAGGCTGTGTTGCCATGCTGATCCTAGTCGTATTTAAGCTCAATGGAGTCCTTGTGATCTTGATGGATGTTGTGTTGTCGGACAGGGTCCTTGTCTTCATATGGACAGCCAGGTTGTAATGTGCCAAGAAGTCGGCACAAAGCAAGGGTGTTCTGACGTCTGCTACGATGAATGACCACTTGAAGTTGCACCTGAGGTTGATGTTCAAGGTAAGTTCCTTGTTCCCATAGGTTTCTATGGTGGAGCCGTTTGCTGCTCGAAGTTGAAATGGGGTGGGTTTCAAGGTGAATCTGTTGGTGGGTGGTATCACGCTGATGGCTGTGCCAGTGTCCGGGATTGTTTACACAAGTTGGGAGTGGTGATCGGGCACACCGCAACCGTGGTTAAGGGTAACCCAACACCACTGCAATAAAGTGAGTTCAAGTGAGAATACTAATAGGCTGTTAATTGATTTTTTTTTTTTTTTTTTTGCCTTCACAATGGATAAATTTCTTAAAAAAAGGAGACTAAGCAGTCTGAGTAAACAGTCATTTTCAATCCACAGTGCAAAAAAGACAAAATTTACCTTAAGAGACACGTAGAGATAGTTTTCTGAATAATTATTTTCTTGGTCTGAAGATATTGATCAAGCAAGACCATTATGAATAGTTTGATGCAAAAAAATGTCAAATGAAACCATGGTACCAAGTAAGTTAAAAAGATATTTCCCTATTAAATATTTCTATTTGTAAAATTAAGAGGAATCAACTGAACACATTATGTTACTGATATCAGTTGATCCATCAACGGTTAAAGCAAAATTAGAATGCTTAAGTTTTTTTCTGAACGTTTCAATATTTTTAGTTAAATCTAGAATTCTCTTATGCATTGTATCATTTGAAAGTAAGATTTTGCTCATTTCCTTTATGGCCTTTCATTTCAGAAATATTCAGTCAACTAAATAATATGAACAGTAGCATGCAAGGTAAAGGTGAAAATATTCTCCCTTCAACAGATGATTGCCCTTAAAAAGAAAATTGTAAAAAAAGAATTGGCTAACATTTCTTGTGATTGAGGGTTAAAAATAAATTTAAAGCATTCACCTCACTTCAGCTAAAAAGGCTTTATCAGTTTTGCAATTTTCTACTTATTTATGTGAATTTGGCTTATCAACCCTAAGTAACATCAAAAATAAGAAGAAACACTAGGCTCAACTGAAAAGAAATGAGAGTCTGCTTATCGCACATTCAACCAAACATTGAAGAAATCATGAAAAAACACTAGGTACAGGTTTCACATTAAATCAGCTGAACAAAATAGAAACATTAAGGTTCATATTTGTGTGTATACTTTTTTTAAAATCTATGTTTTTGTTTCATAACATTTAAAAAATTGTATACCTTTTAAAAAATTTGCTAAATGTGCCATGATATTCTTGATATTTTCATTTGCTCTTAGGTGTGCTACTGCTTAAACACTGGTTTATATACACATATGCACATGCATGTGAAATAAGGAAATAGTGCTGGTTAAGTGTTTCCGTTTATCTAGTGGCTATGACCTAAATTCCTGAATATGTGGAATAAGCATGATGAGGAATAAAAATAAACAGACTTAATATAAGTTATAAAATAGACAACAGAATGAGAAAACTCATAATGAGAATATTACTAACACAAATTCCTAAATCAATAAAATTTAAAGCTGAAAACGACTTTAAAACTAAAATATGAACTACTTAGAAAATTAGTAGAAATTACAAAACAAATGGAATCTAATGAAAGATATATGCATGCCAAGTCACAGTAAAAAAATTAAAATGAAATGTGTTTAATCATAATAAGAATAATTTTAAAAAAATATTAAAAAGTTGAGCAATCAATCAGCACATGGTATGCCCAAAATATTTAGGACTATAAATACAAGAACAATAAGAGAATGAGCTCTTTTTAACAAGACAACCATTTATTAACCATACAACAAAACCTTTAGTAAGATGTTGCTGGCTTTCACACACAAAAATGCCATTCTTGAAAAACAAACAGCAAATAACTCGAAGAGCCAAACTTCATAAGACACTGCCTCCAGCTCTCAACTGCTTGTATCCTTTATTCTAAATTCTCTAAATATTCCTTCTTTCAACAAAATATTGAATGTCAGTTTCATGTCCCTAGCAGTCATTTTAATCTGAGGATCACTTGAGGAATGAAACTGACAGTTACTATACAGTATTGATTCCTACATGCACAGTCTTTATCTACAAATGTTGTCCCTTTAGATATCAGCAAATTTTCAATAACACACACACATACATGTATTACTACCAACAATCAGTTTTCCTAAAAATTTAATTATTTTATTGTCACCATTTATCTGGACAGATATTAAGAATTCAACTGTTTAGTTTCCTTTTAGGCATAGTATGCTGAATACAAAATAAAGGGCACCTTGTCATTTTAAAGAATATTTAAAGATTAGAGTTCATTACACATCCCGCACAAGCCCTACTTCTTTGGGCTTACTGAATACAACAGTTACCTAAAGAAAACTGAAGAGTACAACAGCCATTGCGATTACAACATCCATGGTGAGGAAAATAAATTTAAATAAAACAGTTTATAATAAATGATAATTACTCATCTCAGGAAACTTTAATCAAATTCATTTCTTTAATCTCTTTACAAAGACTTGCCAAGATACAAAAGTAAATAATAACTAAAAAGAAGAATTACAAGGATGACAAAAAATGACAGATGTGGAGAGGCAGTCATTATTTTAAGGGGATATAAAGCCACTGTGTAAATCTTCACTGATTACTGTTAAGACACTTACCTGATATCTTGTCTTGATGAAACTGAGGATGTTCCAAGTCAACAACTTCAACAGCTTTCTTTGCATTCATCCCAAGCAAAGTACTAGATTCTTGTTTTGGGTTTGTTTTAGTTTCTTTTGGATCTTCTATGAGTTGTTCACTGACAAATAATTCTGGAACATGCATCTTTGTTCCACCTTCTATGACAATCTGATAACACAAAGAATTTGGGCTCATTTTTACTGCTTTATTGTGTACAATTCATTGTTTATTTGTTTATGTAAGTTTCTAATGAAATTGCCTTAATAATTTTATGAGACATTTTCTGGAAGTTGTTCACTCATTACTATGACATTTTTACAGATTTTATGGCAACAAGTTTACTGAGCATGGGTTCTCACATGGCACATAATGTTTTTTGTAAACAGTATGATGATATCAGCAATTTGGGTAAATCTTTTTTCCAAACATCTTTCAAATTTAGTATATATTTATAAATGCTTTCTGCAGAGAAAACACAAGCCTTTTCTGTTTTAAACAGACTTTTCTGTAAGCAGAGCTTCAAAGTGAAAGATCGCTAATTTCTTCTGAGCTTTTCAGGCTGTGCTTTAAACACAACTTTATTATTAATGTCCAAATATAGAATATTCTCTTTATTATTTGAATTGTCTGTCAGTATAACAAAACCTGAGAACATTAAAGATCTAAAAGTTAAGCTTTTAAATAAAAACTTTACATGAAAATATAATTTGAAATTACATTAGTCATTCTGTGTTCCTGGAGTTCCTAAGAATGCAGTTCCATAATTAATTAAATAAAAGTAAATATTTTACAACATCAATAATTTTCCCAAAGTAATTAATGTTTTGTTTTACACTTCACATTTTTTTCCAAAATTTAATGAAAACCAAATAAAACAGTGTGGAATTGCTATGTAATACCAATCCTCCTCTATGGCAGTGAATGCTGGATAATTTCCTCCTAAATGAGAAGACATGGGGTAACAGAGATGTGATTTTACAAAAAGAAGCTGAGAATACCATGGACAAAATGTGTAAGAACTGTGAAAGTTTTAAAAAAATATTAGAATGAGAAGGACACTTATAAGTGAATTAGAAAGAGATGAAATTTCAGAGATGAATAATGAGGTAAGATAGCTTAAACAGTGACAAAGATATCAAAAGGAAAAGAGGCTGAAAAAAGTAAGTGATCTATCTCATGAACTTGTATAAATGAATGGCAGAACACGAAGTGGGAGGGATAGTAAAAAATCAAACATTGCTAAGAGGTACAAAGGATAGGACATTGTTGAGAGCCATGATCGCTGATCTAACAAGTTTAAGTAAATTAATAAGAGAACAGAAGTGGGAGGGATAGTAAAAGTCAAACATCGCTAAGAAATACAAAGGATAGGACATTGTGGAGAACCATAATTACTGACTTAACAAGTTTAAGTAAATGTATAGGAGAATGGAAATGAGAGGGATAGTAAAAGGTCAAACACTACTAAGAGGTACAAAGGATAGGACATTGTGGAGAGCCATGATTACTGACCTAACAAGTCTAAATAAATAAAAGAACAGAAGTGGGAGGGATAGTAAAAGTCAAACATCGCTAAGAGATACAAAGGATAGGACATTGTGGAGAGATCACACAGAAGAATAAAAATTACAGAGAAGTAATGAATACCTAATCTGAAAAGCATGATTTATGTAGGCTCATATCAATATTGCATAATTACCTGTTGTGGGACTTTAAAATGTTGATGGAATGTTGACGGTTCAATGTTGTAAATTACATCTGACCTATCTTGTTGCATTTCTTGCATATGTCCAAGTGGAACTTGCACCATGACTGGTTGTTGTTGAGGATATCCAATAGGCAGGACTGTGGCAGGCAACAAATGATTTTGCAATCTTCCAAGCTGTAATTGTTGAGGAGGAGGAGGAGGAGTAGCGTAGCTCATTTGGAGAATTCCACTTTTCATCTGCTGATGATTCTGAAGATCAAATTGAGTTGCAGTTTGACAAGGCATGCTGGGAGAAAATACATTTATGGTTTTCAGTTGCTCATCATAGGTCCGTGGAAGAGATCTCTGGGGTTTTTCAGGAGGAATTATGTATGGTCCTTGTGAATATTGGAGTCTGCCTGTTGGGTAGTGTTCATTAGAAGTTGATGATGCAAACTGGTCTGTTGTTGATTGTTTGATGACATTTGGTTGAGTGTTTTTCTCAGACTGTAAGATTTTTTCTGGATTACTTCCTGAAATCCCATTCACTTTCTGCAGAGCCTCTTTCAGTTGAGATTGAAGGACGGCCATGTACTGCTTCCAGTTTGGATGTTCTTGTACAAGATGGTTTTTACACTTTTTCTGCATGAAAATATGATAGAGTAGATGAAAGATAAATAAATTTTGAAATTATAAAAAAAAATTGGAATCATTATTATATGAAGAGATAATCCATATTCATTAACATTTCATTAAAGAGTCTTTTAACAAGGTATTTTACAAGATTTTAAGTGTTCAATGATAATCAAAAATATGTCTGTATCATGAATTTGAACAAACAAGAAAAATTTTATGCTTTAAGAAAAAATAAAACATGAAGTCTTCTAGCCCTATATGGCAAAGTGAAAGATTGTTAATTTCTTTAGGGTTTTTCAGGCTTTAAATACAACTTTGTCTTATGAAATGGATATTTCATTTATTATTAATGTCCAAATATAGTGATGTGAGGTGACGTTTAGCACTAATCAGTCGCTAAGCTTCCCATACTTATCCTCAGTGACAAGTTATATAGGCTCTCTCTTGCACTAATGCAAATTAGGCATATTAATTTGCCAGTGTCACTACATCTCCCTGAAACGTATAGGTTTTATACCTCTAGTAGTTCTTGTACTTCTCATGATAGTTTCATTTGCTCTACTTCTCTCTCTCCTATATTTCTTTCTCTGGGTAACCTAGATCTGTCCAGCCGTAATCATCTGCATTGTCTTGCATTATTTGATCTTTGTCCGAACTTTCCAACTCATTCTGGCCCACTTGATCCTGCATTACTTTGTCTCTTGATGTTTCATTCTGTAACGGTTGTTCTAATGACTCATTAACGGACGGAATCGTATCCATTTCTTCCTCATTTTGCTCTTCATATCCACCCTGGGTCTTTATTTGATCTGCATGGGCTAATAAACTGTTGCCGTTTTCTCTATTATAGTTGTATTGTGGCCTTTTTGCATGATAAATTCTGCCCTTTCCGGATTAGTTTCTTTGTTCTTTTTGCACCACATTTTTTCATTTGTGGAGCTCTAATTTGCCTTCCCATTAAAGCTGATAGCCTTTCTAGTCTTCCAGCGTCTGGTATTGTGCAATAGCTTAAAAGCAGCCTTGGTAGAAAAACTACTTTTTCTTTTTGCTGAGAGCATGCTTTTAGTCCCTTTTTTTATAGTCTGTAAGATTCTTTCCACTAACCCGTTCGACTGAGGATAATATGGGAGTGTCTTATATGATTTACATCCTATTTTTTCTAACCAAAAATTAAGATCATCATCACAAAATTCTGGTGCATTGTTTGATACCAGGGTTTTCGGTATGCCATTTCTGGAAAATATAACCCTTAAAATCTGTTTTATTGTAGAACTTTTCTTGTCTGGCACCCAGATTATTTCAGGCCAGCCTGGAAAAGAGTCTACTAGAATTAATAAGAGTCCCACTTCATTAATATACGTGTGATCCATATGCACCCTACTCCATGGCTCTACTTCTCTGGGCCATGAATGTAAAGTAGTCTGTGTAAAATTTCTTAATTCTTTATATTTTTTGCACCTTTTTAGATATTCTTCAACATCTCTTGAATATCTGGGCCACCATGCTTCTAATTTTATCCTTTTTTGTGTGGCCACCACTCCACAATGTTCATTGTCATGTGCACTTCTTATTACTAATTTTCTTTGTGTTTCTGGGGGAATTACCAGATCCCCATTACAAACCACTCCATGTTTGTATCATTAATTTTTGTCTTATTTCTTTGTAGGGTCTTTCTGCCCTAGAACAATTTCCCCGTGAGTTTTTTCTCACTCTCAATAATATCCTACTTAGTACTGGATCATGTCTAGTTCCTGCAGCCATTCTATCTAAAGACAAAACATCACAATGTAAGAATGCATCTTCAAATTCTTCTTCTGTTTTATTTTTGTCTCCTTGTAAAATCGCAATCTTTATCGTGCGTCTATATGTAGAATTGAATTTCTTTTGACATATTCTATATCAAAGTCAAATGTCATTAATCTTATTGCCCATCTTAGTATCCTCGATGTTGTGACTTTAGGTAACTCTTTCCTTGGGTTAAATATAAACTCTAATGGTCTTCTTAACAAAATTTTTTTCCCCAATCAAAAATTTTTCAGGCTCTAGTAGTTGTCCACACGATAGCTAATGCTTCTTTCTCTATATTTCAAAAATTAAATTCGGTGTCCGTTAGTCTTCTTGATAAATACATTATCAAATGTCTTCTTGTGATAATATTCACGATATTGAATGTTCACTTGCATCTGTGGTTAACGTCACATCCTTTTTCAGATCAAACATTGTCACTACTGGTTTCTTTGCCATAATTATTTTTAATCTGTCAAAAGCTTTTTGTTGTTTCTCTGACCAAATAAATTCAACATTCTTTTTTCTTAAATTTGCAAACAGTTCAGTCAAGTTCATGTATTTTGGTAAATATCGCCTGCAAAAATTTACCAATCCCAAAAAAGACTCCAGTTCTTTATTTGTAGGTGTAGCTACTTTGAGTATTTTTTCTAGCAAGGCTTAGTCTGGTGATATACCTTCTTTTGAAATAGAATAACCTAAAAAAGATACATTACTACACATTTTTTTTTATTTATTGTCATTCCAGCATTTTTTAATCTATTCAAGATTATGTTGGTTTTCTTTTTTAATTCCATTTCATTAGTGGCTCCTAAGCATATTGGTAACAAATCATATTTTTCATATTTCCTAAAACCTGTTGATGGCCCTTTGAAATATGACGCTTGCAATTTTTATTCCATATGGCATCCTTTTCCATCATAGTAACCCTATTGGCGTACTTATTGTGGTTACTTCTTTGAAGTTATCGTCTATCAGTACTTGATGGTATGCCATTTTTAAATCTATTTTTGTAAAAACACACATTCCTGCCAGTGCATGCAATGCAACTTCACCATTTGGTATGGGGTATGAATCTGAATAGATTTTATGAATTACGCCTATTTTGTAATCTCCACAAATACGTAAATCACCATCTGTCTTCCTCAACACTATAATGGGTGATGCCTACTTGCTACCCCCAGTGGGGAACATGTTCAAGAAGGTCTTGTTCTATTAATTTTCGTAGTTTTGTTACTACTAATGGCAACAAATGTACTGCTACTTTTTGTGCCTCATAATAAGAAGGGGAGACATTTTCTTTTAATTTTAAACTCGCTTTATAGTTTTTTAACTTTCTGGTGTTTTCCATTTTTTTTTTTAAATTTTTATCTCATTAATTACTTTAGTAGAATTTATGTTAAGCCCGTCGTTTCCAAGAAGTCCGTGGTTCTTTTTACAACTTGTGACAATTATAGGTATTACTTCAAATTTACCTTTTAACTCCAAGGAACCTTCAAAGTATCCTAAAGTTTTTATGACCAACATTTTTTAACATTTAATATAATATCTTTTCTTTTGTTTAACTTTTTCTACATTTTTATTTTTTAATGTAGAGGCCTCCATACTGGTTTTGTTTTCTTCAACTCTTTCAACATTTTTCTTTTTTCACTTTGCATACTGCTTGAAAGTGGTTCTTTTTTAAGCAATTTTTGCAGAAAAACAGTGAATCCATCTACAAAATCTGGATCTTCTAGAGACAAATGGGATCCTATCAGCGATGACATTGATGTGAAGTGATGTTTAGCACTAATCAGTCGCTAAGCTTCCCATACTTATTCTCAGTGATGAGATCTCTATTGCACTGATGCAAATTAGGCATATTAATTTGCCAGTGTCACAACATATAGAATATTTTCTTTATTATTGCAGTTATATAGTTGTATAGCTCTACTAACAAAACTTGAGATTAAAAGATCTAAAAGTTAAGATGTGAGAAAATGAAATAAAAATCAATAAATAAAATAATAATAATGAATAATATAACAGAAAAAAGAAAGAATGAAAAATTTTTCCCATGATGCTAAGAGTAAAGGAAGTGGAAATATGATTATCCCACTTGGCTTTAAAAATGCTGCTACATGGCATTGTTGAAGTCTATATAAAGGGCAAATATTTCCTGCCTCACTCTCTTTCTCTTCTTTGCCTCAAGATGTGAACCACATGGTAATTATATCCCCACTAAAAATGTTAGTTTCCCCAGTCCACTGATAACTGAACTCTCATTTTACTTTCCAACAACATCATCTGGACATGTTTTGGCAGTCCTACTCATGAAGTGAATGTGTGTTGTGGTGCAGTGGATATCGGCTCGGAACGAGAAATTGGGGAGCCGTGTTCGAATTCCAGTTGAATTCCTTGCATTCACTTACGCGCAAATACCCTTGAGAAAGGTATTAATCCGTCTCTTCCCTCCAGTTATGGGTTAAATAATAGGACAGATTGGGTTCTATAGCCTTGGTCGGCAACCAGTCTACCACAGAAAGCAATGGCAACCTACTGTGGGATAATCTTCTGCCCAGTCAGTCATGTCTCTTTTGAGACATGATCGCCCAAGCGTGTATCACGTATGGCACTTAACTGACTGATTGACTCATGAAGTAAGTGAATTGATCGCTCCAACTCAGCACAAAGCTAACTTGAGCTCCACCATTTTAATCACTGTTATCCTAACTTACTTCTGAACCAAAAAGGAAAATGGACATAGAGAACTGCTTTTCTACATATATAAAATTTTTTATAAAAAGAATGTCTGCAGTAGCAATTCAAGTTTTTGCATGCTTCTTTCTTGTTCGCACATTGACCTAACCTTTACCTAAACACACACACACACACACACACACACACACACACACACACACACACACACACACACAACCCTTTTAACTTACCTTAACTTTCAAATAAAAACCCTACATAAAGATATAATAATAATGGCTGGTTCCAGAAAGATAATTTTATTCTCAAAAAATTAACTGCAGAAATGTTAAAATTAGTCAAAATACAAATCTTAAGCATCTATGCACCTCTGCCATTGATCGATGAGATTATTTATTCCTCGTCAATAAAAAGTTATTGGCTGTTATGCAACAAAATTTTTGAAAGCTGATTCCTCCTCTGGTTTGGACCTAAAAGTTTTATCATTTAAAATGTGCTTAAAAAAATGATAATCAGTGGGTGAAAGATCAGGAGAATATGTAGGAAATAGTAAACGCTCACATCCCAAGTCTGTGAATTTTTGCAACAGCATTCTTGTAATATTTTGCTGCGGACTATCATGAAGCAGAATTTGACCACATCAATTCACTAATGTAGGTCTCATTTTTTGCAGGCGTACATGCATTTCAGCAAGTTGATTGCAGTAAAGCTCTGCATTAATGCTCTGATTGGCTTTCAGAAGGCTGTAGTGGATAACACTAACTGCAAACCACCAGACAGTCAACATAATCCTTTGCTTATGCAACTTTGGCTTTGGGAAACGTTTGGGGAACTCATCCCAATCAGGGCATGATCATTTACAGTTATCATAAAGGATCCCCTTTTCACCACAAGTGACTATTCAGTCAAGAAAGGGATCATTGGTATTATGCATAAAGACCATAGAACACACTTCAAAACACCCAAGTTTTTATTTTTCATGGAAATCATAAGGAACTCATTCATCGAGCTTTATCACCTTACCAGTTCTCCACAAATAGGGTGAAACTGTTACAGTACTGACATTAAGTGCCTGAGACCTTTCTCTGACACTTTGATTTGGATTTTGCTCGACAACTGCCTGCAATTGTTCATTGTCAAGCCTGCATGACCATCCTATACCTTTTTCAATGCTCTCATTACCAGTACGGAATTTCTGGAACCACCTTCGTACTGTCTGATCACCTGGGGACACATTTTCCCATGTTCTGTTGATATTGGCAGCAGCTTGGGAGGCACTGTTCCCAAGTTTGAACTCATGCAAGAAAAGTAAGTGAAGATCATGTTTTGTCATGTTCATGATTAAAGGCTTCTATGCTTCAAAAATATTTCTGTTTGAAAGTAAGTTAGAAATTATTCAAGTGCAAACAATTATTATTTAGACCAAAATTGACCTAATATATACTGTGAATACTAAGCAAAAATGGCTTTTCAAAATACAAAACTTCAAGTGATCATTATTTTTGTAAAAGCTAATATCATAAATTTAAGCAAACAACATAAATTTTATGCTTAAAGATAAAGTAAAACACGAAGTCTTGAAGATTTTTTAATCAAAATCATGCAACTTCAATATTAAATAAAATTATGTTTCAAATGTGAAACATTGCAAAGGTTTGATGTCAACCCTGACCATACCACAGCTGCTGGGCAATATACCCATTGGATTTTAACATTGAAAAACTTTGTAGAAACCTTTTAAGTGGAGCCCCATCATCAACAAATAGATAAGACAAGGCTGATAACAAGCTATCTGTCCCCCTCTGTCTACAGGATAATTTCAGATTCCCCTTATGAGGAACTTATAAACTAGCTATATGCAATTTACATCAAGCATAAAAACAAGGTTTTCACTTGACACCTACTCAGCTTAAGAAAATAAAAAAATGAGGAATCACTCAAGCATTACGTAACTGAATTGAGAACACTAACTAAAGACTGCAATTTTAACCCCTTCCCAGGTGTATATGTGTATATATGTTTTAAATGAAATTATCTTTTTTTTAGACACAGATGAATTTAACATGTCCAAAACATAGCCTTCAAAAACCAACTACAGATATGTTTATTTGCCAATCTTGACGTTTTCTCCTTCTGAGCCTGAAACAAGTTCAATTGTCAACTCATACATCTGGTAGCGATGTAACTTTCTAAAAAAAAAAAAATGTTTGTCTGAAAATTAAAAATTTTGGCAGAAAAGGATTTATAGCAATGAATGCAGAAGCCCAGGATGAACATATTATAGATGATATAAAAGATATTATAAACAACCTTTGAAATACTCAAGTGAGGCAGAGACTTTGAAAACAAAACCATGACATTAAGAACTGCCTACAAGACAGTCCACGATTTAGAAGTCACCCAGTGCAAGAGTCACAGCATTCTCCCAACTCTTCATTTTTGTCTTTAGTGTCTTCTTTTGACCAAGGTTCTATCTCTGAGCAGTCACGGCAGTCTCAACAAAAAAATTCTTCTTCTGTAGACTATCTTTTTGCCTCCGATATTCCTGTCCTGCTAGATGTTGTAAATGTGAGAAACTTGGACATTTTTCTAAGGTATATCAATCTTCATTCCCTCCAACAAAGTGTCATCCTAATACTTCTGTCATAACTGTTGTTTCCCCGGACTGCTTTTAGAAAATCATACTAAAAACTTTATATTAACAATGTACCTGTGGATGCCATCATTGATATGGGTAGTTCTGCAAGCTACATAGATTCAAATATAGTGAAAGCTAATAAGTGGCGGATCTTTCTTTGCTCCAACAAAATAACTATGGTTAAGATTTTTGTGCATTCAAATAATTGGTTACTGCCTGGTCAGACTTTAGATAAAAAATAATTCTTACTTGCACACAAAACTATCAGTAATGAATATGTTGCAGTGTGATACAAAGGTATGGCTTATTATATCAGTATTCTAGTATCATAATCCCTTTTTGAGGACACAAATCAACCTTAAAAATCTGTGTACTAGCAGCAATCAACATTCAGTACGTGTCACTTTTTAAACAACCTAACACCAGACTGCAAACCCATAGCAGTAAAATCTAGACGGTACTCACATGATGACAAACAATTTATTAAAACCGAGGCTTCCTGCCTATCACATTGAATACACCGGTTCTCGCCTGATCACCGAAGTTAAGCAACATTGAGCCTGGTCAGTACTTAGATGGGTGACCGCTTGGGAATACCAGGTGCTGTAAGCGTATAGTGACGGATGTGTGTTGTGGTGCAGTGGAGTCGGCTCAGAAAGAGAAATTGGTGAGCCAAGTTCGAATTCCAGTTGAATACCCTGCATTCACTTAAGCACTGGTACCCGAAGTTAAGCAATATTGAGCCTGGTCAGTACTTAGATGGGTGACCACTTGGGAATACCAGGTGCTATAAGCATATAGTGATGGATGTGTGCTGTGGTGCAGTGGAGTCAGCTCAGAAAGAGAAATTAGTGAGCCGAGTTCGAATTCCAGTTGAACACCCTGCATTCACTTAAGCACTGGTACCCTTGGGAAAGGTATTAATCCGTCCCTTCCCTCCAGTTATGGGTTAAATAACAAAGGTAGGACTTGGGAACCCTGCTCTTAAAAAAACAAATCCCAATGAATCTTAATACTCGAAAAGGAAAATGTTGTAAAAATAAAATAACCTTAACGAAAATCATTTGTTATGACCTTAAATGATCCCATAAGTATTGATAGGTTGTTAAACCTTCAAACAAACAAATTATTAAAACCGAAGTAATGAGAATGCTTAGGGAGGAAGTTATTGAATCAAGCAAATCTCTGTGGAGGGCACTGGTACTCATAACTTATTCTGTGAACCACAAAATGAGATTAGTAATAGACTATTTCCAGCTGATTAATAGGTATACCCAGTAGGATGCATGCCTGCTGTCAATGAAATAGTGAGTGAAATTGCCAAATATTGCAATTATAGTATTTTGATTCTTTAAAGCACGTACAACTGAGTAGAAAATCTTTGCAGATGTAATAGTCAGTTCTAAGGGAGCTGACTCCCTTCATGCTTTTGAGTCATGTATTGCCATAATTGTTCTTAAGATGGATAGTGAAGTGGTTTCCTATTGTTTTCTCCACAGTGACTTTATTGAAACCCCACCTCCAGATAGCTGAATGTTAATCATTTTGACATCAAATACTCTTTGATTGGTATTATTATTCATCTTACAGGGTGGCTAATCATCTTTCTCACTTCTTTTGAAGGAAGTAGAGATCCAGTTTGGTCAGAATCTAAAGTACAAAACAAAAAACAAAACAACATTCATTTGCATCCCTATTCAGCAACTTGCCTAAATGTAGCAAAAGAAAGGAGGTGGAATAGTTCAAGTGAGAGTTTGTGAGAAAAGTAGAGGATCCTTCCTTTGGTTTGTTTAGAGTTTAGAATTTATTTACTTGAATATAAATTTTAAACTTAGTTAAAGTTATTAAAGCTTTTTTTCTAGTCTCTCATCCATGCTCTGGTTTTTGTTGATATCTCTCTCCACTCCCCTTACCCCACAGTAACCTCCAACCAGCAGAATATCTTACTGTTATCAAAGGGAGAACTGGGAGGCACTCTAAGATTTTCTGTGCAACGTTCCTTGAAAAAAAGTGTTTAGTCTCCCTGCGCTTCCAAGCTCTCCTAGGTGAAAGCTGGCATTGATGCTTTCATTCCAACCAGGAAGTTCCATCTTAAACTCCATTCGCCCCCATGGTTTTTCCCTGCTTGCTTGGCCACCATAGCACCATAGCCTACAGGAATCACTACTTCTGGCTTTATCAGAGCCATGCATCTTACCATAATAGGCACCTTTTTGCCTCTGCTCATAGTGAGTGTCATAACACTAAGCTGTTGTTTGCTGACAGTATGTAGCAGCATATAGCAGCCTGCAAGTTCGGCTCTAAAGAATACTGGCTGCTCTGCAAAAGAGTGTTAAACAGTAGCAAACCTTCCATCCTTCCTTTAATCAATAAATATGAGGTCCTTACAGCTACAGCAGACAAGGCTGAGTGCTTTGCTCACAGATTCCATTCCAACTGCTCACTTAATTCATCTACTTCTCACCTAGAACTGAGGCTCAGTTGAGCAACGTTTACATTATTTCCTTGCTGGTTTAACATAATTTCAAAGATTGACTCCTATAAGGCAAGCGGGGGTGATGGTAATCCCAGTCATTGCCTTAAAGAAATGTGCCCCTGAACTCACTTCTGTCCTCTCCAAACTCTACAACTACTGTCTTAAGGAGTGTCTTCTTGCTTTTCTGCCTGCTGGTTCCTGTTTTTAAGAATTTGGGAGAACACTCAAACACCTCCAATTATCACTCTATCAGCCTCCTACCAATTTTTGGCAAAGTGTTCAAGGCCATCATCAATGTTGAAGTGGTTCAACAATTCACAGCCAACTGCCTATTCTCCAACAGAGAGTATGGTTTCTGTTTCATTAGGTCTATTGCTGACATGCTAACGACCATCACTGAATACATATATTAGGCTCTTGATAAGAATGGCAATGCTTGAGCTGTTGCCCTGGATATTTCCAAAGCATTTGAAAGAGTGTGGTATGCTGGCCTTCTGTGCAAGTTACAGGGCTATGGTATATCTGGACGCTCGTTTAACTTAATCAAATCATTCCTATTGAATTGCATAATGAAGGTCGTATTAAATGGGCAAGCTTCCAGATCCTGTCATACAAATGCAGGTGTCTCTCAAGGCTCTATTCTAGGTCCTACGCCTTTTCTGATTTTCATCAACTTGATGTAATCAGATCCCCTCACCAGGGATCACGTTAGTCTCCCTGAAAGCAATATGCTGCGCCTCCTCAGCCTCACTCTCTCGGCCAACCATGTGCAACAACTGCATCGAATTAATATCTAAATCTACTGCTAAGAAGGTCGAGTTCTTGTGTTGGGCTAGGAAAGTTTTTTTATTTTGAATCCATCATGCATATATACAAATCTACCATCTGCCTGTACATTGAATACTGCTGTCATATCTGGTCGAGCGCCTCTGCTACTCAGCTTGTGGTTCTCGACAAAATCCAAAGGAGAATCTGCAATGAAGTTGATCCCAACCTGGCGGCTTGACACCAGTCTCTCTCTCACTGACGAGATTAGGCTTCCCTCTGTCTCTTCTACAAATAATTTCACAGATTCTGCTTGACTCCAGTCTCTCTCTCTCTCAGGAGATGTAGCTACCCTCTGTTTCTTCTACAAATAATTTCACAGATTCTGCTCTGATGAGCTTAGCTCCTTGTTGCCCCCTCTGCATGAATTTGCTCGAGCTACTAGACTAGCAATAAGGTAACATCCTTTTACTGTGAAAACAACCAAATGTAACCACAACTTCTACTCCCTCAGCTTCTTTTCTTGCACTTCTCATCTGTGGAACACCCTTTTGCATTCTTGCTTCCCTGATAGTTACAATCTTCAAGAGTTTAAATGCAATGTCAACTGTCAGCCATTATCTCCTTGACCCCCATCTGTCTTCTTCCTTTACACTTTCCTTTCATGCAGTTCTCTTCACACCAATGTTTCTGTCCTTCTCTTATCTATTCTCCAATACCTACTATGATCTGTTCTCCACTCACGTCAATCTCCTATTATGTAATTCCTTGTGCAATAATGGCAGCATTGCCTTGCTTGGGATGAGACGATTAAAAAATTAAAATATGTCAAACATTTGTTCTACTTAGTAAGGAATAATAAAAAAAGTTTTTTAAAAAAAAGTTCTTTTTCTTTCATCTTAAATTGGATCATAACAATAGAAATCCATTTCTTTAGTTTGACGAGAGTCAACAGTGAAAAATAAAAATTCATCATGTTCATTTTAGTTATGAACAAAGACTTTGTCAAGTCAGAAGACTCCATCACACCTAGCAATCATAAATATTAAAAGAAAAAATACATTTATAATGTTTAGATTTAAATTAATTTCAATTAACATTAATTTAAATTATTTTTATATGAATAAATATTAATCAAACAAAATAAAATATTATGAAAAACACCAGATGTTCAATTTAAAATTATCAGTTAAACTGGCCCTTATACTGTTGTTGCATCCATAAAAATAAATAAAAATAAAAATTAACTATAGTGTCAAAAAATAAATGCAGTTATTCAGCATTTTCTGAGTTAGGGTGTAATGCAAAAATCAAGAGCCCTGTGATGCAAAACATTTGAAAACAACTACAATAGAGTATTTTGGGTAAATTTAGCCAGAGAGCTCAGAAAGAAAGATCCCTTGTCTTTGCTACTTTTTACACTGAAGATGTTCAAGCAATAGTAATTTAGTAACCATACCTCCTACAAACTGCATAAGTAATATTAAAATCACCAACCTTTAGAAAGTGAAGATTTTCATCAGGCATGGTGGTCACTTTGAGACGGGCCTCCAGTTTGTTAAGATGTCTTTTAATATCGGCATTTCTCTCTTTACTAATTTTATCTTCTTCTTCCATCAATCTCAGCTGTGTCTGAAGCATGGTAGCTTTTTCTTTGGCACTAATTATGAAAAAGAAAGAAACCAATGTAAATGTAAGAAGCTGTAAATCATTCATACAATAAAAATCATATTACAAACTGTTCACTTAGAAACAAGAGTTATTTTTGAGAGGAGACAAAACTTTACTTGTATACTTTTTGTGACCATAAGCATACATTTTTGTGAGTAAAATATATAGCAATGTTTTTTTATTATTCAAGCAAAAAATGTTCATAGTATTCATTGAGAAATAATTGAAGAATTATTAAGTGAAACAGTTATGAGTAGGTCCACACCTCACTTTCTTGTTAGAAACTGATAAATGAGAATTCATTCATATTGTTTGTGATGAAAGCTGTATACTGGAGGATTTGGTGTCTATGGTAATCCATGAAGAGACCCCTGCCCAAAAAAAAGGCAAACAAATTAATTCCTAGTTTATAAAAAATATTATGTTAGCAAATTCTATATTTTCTTGCTTCCCAATCTTACAGATTTTCAAGGTGAATATTATTTTTTAGTAAAAGACATTAAATGGAACCTCCTTAAAAGGCGTAGTTAATTTCCAGACATATAAGAGAGAAGTAGTCTCCATAAAATATGAACTCTCTTTTTGTAAGGAATATTTGTTATTTCTTCAAGGTTTTACTATATATACACTCACTGTACAAAGTAAGTACATCTGAGCAAATGCTCTTTTATGCAAATTTCTAGTCAGTTAATTGTGCAATTTAATGGATACAGACAATTAAACATGGTCATGGTAACCTGCTGAATTTTATTTCATGCATTAGTATAGGAAACAAAGAAGATCTAAGTGACTTTGGTATCAGATGGACATTTAAATATTTCAAAATGTGATGATCTACTAGGATTTTCATGCATAACCATCTCTAAGGTTTATAGAGAATAGTCAGAGAAAAAATTGCTGTGGGTGGTAATCCTGTCAGTAGAAATCCCTTGTTGAAGAAAAAATTTAGAGGATAATAAGCAGACTGGTTCAAGTTGATAGAAAAGCAACATTTTCTCAAATGACTACTCTTTACAATGGAGGGATACAGAAGATATCTCTGAAAGCACAGCATATGGAACCTTGAAACAGGGCGGTTCCACAAGCAGAAAACCATGCTGGGTTCCACTTCTGTCAGATAAGAACAAGAAACTGAGACTACGATTTGCTAAGGATCACAAAAATAGGATAATAGAAGATTAAAAAAATTTGTTTAGTTTGATTAGTCACCATTTCTGCTGCAACATTCAAATGGATGGTTGGCCTAGAATTTGGCATAAACAACATGAAAGTATAGATCCTTCTTGGCTTCTATCAATGATGCAGACTAATGATGGTGTAATGATATGGGGATTTTTTTGGCATATATTGGTACCAACAAAAGATCATTTCAATGCTGCAACCTACCACAAGCCTCAATTTATGACTATGAACTATGCTCTGATAGCTATATCCAGTAGCTACCATACCATACCACATACCATACCACAAATCAAAAATAGTTACAGTTTAGTTCATTGAACACTGCAATGAGTTTTATGAGTTAAAGTGACTTCCAAAATCACTAGATCTCAATCCTATTGAGCATTTTAGGTATGTGGTGGAAAGGAAGATTAAAATCCTGGATGAGCAGCTAACTAATCAAGTAAAAGTGTAGGACGCCATGGACCTAAATTTCAAAAGAGTACTTGCAGAAGATTGTCAAGTCCATGCGAAGAAGAATTATGGTGGTTTTAAACCTGGTGTTAGAAGAGTTTACTTAATAAACTGACCAGTGTGTGTGTGTGCGTGTGTGTGTGTGTGTATATAGTGTGAGAGAGATATATATCTAAGGTTTTGATGGCAAGACCTAGTGACCAATAGGGAATATTGATTTCACTATTAATTCAATTACAGAGCTACCAGAACTTCCAAATTCCAATTTATAAAATGCATAATGACAGATTTGTTGGTAAGGATATAGTTTTCTACAAGGAAAGGGATATTTGACATGTAATTGTATAGAAAACCTATTCAGTTGATGGCTAAATCAAAAGTTGCCACAGTCTGGGCAGAGAAATACACAGAATGAAACAATGTATCAATCCAACCCACACTTTCTGACAACTTTGATAAGGGGAAGTTTTAACTCTTTCCTCATCAATTATTTTTGGGAAAATGTTTCATTTTCAGACAAAATTTTATTTGTTTTTAATATAGTAACTAAAAAACTGAGGCACCTTGAAGTATCCAAGCAGTGGTTAACATCCCTATCAGTCATATAAGTTGACAATTGGACTCATTTTAAGCTCAAAAGAGCATAGATAAAATCAAGATTGACATATAAACATGTATGTAACTAGTTTTTGAACATTACGTTTTTGGACATGTTTATTTGTGTCTGAAAAAGACATTTCTGGTAAAAATTTATATACATGTCTACACTTGGGAAGGGGTTAATGCAGGAAGTTAGAATGTTCAAATCTGAGTGCAGAATGCATGGCCAGTGGTGGTGATTATGGGGAAACAATAAACAGTGTTCTGTAGTTGAAAATCTATTTGTTCTATCCAATTGTTTCTTTGTGTTTATGTATATGTTGTACTTTTTGTGAAAATAAACAGGAGACATTATTTTTAGAGTGTCTGTCAAATATTCTTTTCTCAGACATTATCCAAGATCAGTATATTCATTTATGAGCTGATGTTTGCATTCATGTCTACTGAATTTGAAAAATGTCAGGGCAGCTTAGCTGATTTCTGTAAAAATCTTCTTTCTTCACATTGTAACAAAAGGTCAGATGGAATTTTCATGTTTTTTCATTATTTATACAGAACACAGTAGAAATATGTCCCACATAATGGTAAGACGTTAGTCAGAGAATTTAAGTTAATTCTTTAACCTAAAGCTTCTTGGTTACAACTTTACCAATCAAAAACACTTCACTCAAGAAGTTACTATCATTCACTGCATTTATCTTGATAACATCAATGACTCTGAAAGGATCTATGATTTTATTAAAAAAAATACTAGACCAAAATATTATCTGACCTCCCCTCTGTTGTCTTCTAAGTTGTGTTGGTTGACCTTTATTTTATAGTGAAGGACCCCAACCTCTCCCCACCCCCATCAGATCTATCCAATGTTGCTCTATATTCATTGTTAAAAATTACCAAACCTATATAATTTTCTCTTTATTTAGACATAATATTTTTGTTGCTTTCATGTCATCAGCCAATATTCTTAATATTCCGCATCTTTTTGCTTCTGTTCATATACCAGCTTCTTTAAATATTTTTTGCAGGTCAATCCACTTTTCTTGCTTTTATTTTTTTTTTAAATACTTTCTGTGGTGTTTGTGAAGCAAATTTTTGTTCTTGTCAACATTTTCAATTTCTTTGTTAATTGATCTATAACTTCTGATGTGAAATTACAATTTCCAGCATTCTCTTTCAATCAATTCATATCTTATTTCTTACAAAACAGATGATATTCACATGGTATAATTATCATACATACATATCATAAAAATCATAACAACATTAGTTGTCTTGAAAAGTTTTGTCATGAAAACATTGACATGCATAACAAAATCTGACAGTGTAGTCTGAATATTATTTTCTCAAAGGAATCACAATAATTTCATTTTTCAACAAAATAATTTTGCTGTGACTGCAAAAAATGATCAAAACATTATCTGAGAAAAAGACAGTAAAAAAATGTATGGCGCATTGGAAAATTCTTTGTTTGACCAAGAAGGAGTTTCAAAGAAGATTCTAATGTTTTGTCAGATTTTGAGAAGTGAGTTAGGACAAAATATTTTCAACACTCTCTCATACTGGTTGTCAGAGTTCAGATTTAAATCCTATACAAAATCTATAGGCCTACATTCAGCACAAAATGGTTGAAAGGAAGTTTGCAAATCAATTCTGAAGACCCATAAACCAGGTCAAATATTGACATTTTTAGATGTAAAAATTTTGTCTATACTTTTCAGACGTGTTATTCTAACTATTTACACTATTTAAATTCTTGTGTGGATATAAGATACTCTTCTTCTGTCTGGAGTAGGTGTTTTTATATTGACCTAACATACAGTTTTTATCCATGTGCACACTTTCTAGACACAACTAAGTTGACTATGTGGTCACTGGTTGGAGTCAGCCACTGATATTTTGGGAAGCATGGATCTGCACTTGGTGACTAGGGTTCCATTTCTGAAGTCAACATGTTGATGCACCTGGCTTCTCTGATGTCACAGATTCTGGCATTATCTAAGCAAGTCACATATTATATATATGCATGTGTGCATGTTTTTAAGTAGACTGCTTCAAGCCAGATTTTGAATATGTAGTCAAAATATGTGACAAACATAAAAATAAGGAGCAAATTGCCAGGCGGCTTGTAAATGACTTTTTCAGAGAAAGAACATCCTTTATTTTATAAATGATCCGATGTCTCCACATTATAAAAATATTTTAAATACCTGAATAAGTGGTACAGTTGAAGTCAATTGAAAGCAGTAATATACCAACTCTTAATTTTTGAATAAATTCACTAGCAAATCTAATTGTTGTAACTTTCAATATTTACCAACTTGGAGTGTCAAAAAATTGGAAAAGGCTTTTGATGTCATATTTTAAATTGATTTGGAGCAATTAGAAGGCTTTAAAATTAATGCTTTATATTAGAAGGCTTGATATAGCATATGTTTATAAGAGCAATAGCTAAAATAAAACTAACATAAATTTTGTGTAATACAAACTTTTTCATGTCTGGTCGATTCCATTCACTGAGTCGCCATTCGAGCTGAAGTCTTTGTTGTTCACTGAAAAAGATAAAATCAAACAGTTCCAAAATGACTGATAAATGCTCTTACAAGTATAAATATAAATTGGTAAGGTTTAGCCTCTGTGCCAGAAAAAAAAAAAAATGATGTTTCAAAAAGAACGGTTTTTCCCTTGACACTGTTATTACTGTATACTACCAAGATTCCCTCGGAAATATTTCTTTATAAGAATATAAAAATATGTGAACCAAGTACAAAGTGATATTTATTGTCTATCACTTTAAAAAGAAAGAAATTTGAAAAGAAATCGTTTTATTCAAAAGCTACAAAACTTTCAAAATATGCAAACTATCTACAGTGCAATTATTTATCATTTTATAAATAAATAACGATAAAAACATTTTTGTTCTATTCAGAATTTTATAAAAATAACTATGAACTATAAAATAAACATGATTTTTCAGGGAATCTTACATTTTCTTCTCAAATTATTTTATATATCAGATTATTTATAGCTAAATTTTCTTCACACATAAGGACACTGAATTAAAAGTAAATGTAAATTAAAAAGCCTTTGAACTCATAATCTTGTCATCAATATCTATTCAATAAAATGTGCAGATTGCTTTAATATTTTTTCATTCAATTAGTTATTTTTAACCTATTCTCTGTAAAATTTCATCTTTGTTTAAACTAATAGGTTCTTAAATATAGCCAAAATCAACTCCAAATGAATTAGAAGGAGGTTGGTTTTCTTTAGAAGCCATGCAACATGCCTTTCTATTAAAATCTGATTCATTCTATTTTTGAATCTTTCATTTTTGTCTTTTAATCATTGTATGGTTTACAATCAATCTTGCTGAATGACAGGCTTATCAATACAGACGAACTTTTGTTGCAATAATCAGTCCTGACTTGGCATCTCAACTTCAGTCACTTTCTCAATGACATGATGTTGATTCCCTCCGTCTTGTTTACAAATATTTCCATGACAACTACTCTGATGAGATTTTTTCTCTGGTGTCTTGTTCATGGGAATTTAAGCATGCTACTAGGTTAGCATTTAGGTCCCATCCTTTCATTATAAAAACTGTTTAATGTAACCACTACTTCTACTTAAACAGTTTCTGCTCTCACACTTTGCACCTGTGGAACTTCCTTTCGTTTGCTTGCTGAGAGCTACAATCTCCAAAAATTTAAATGCAAAGTCAATTGTTATCTTCTATCTTCTTCAATCCCATTCATATTTTATGCTTTTTTCAATATCGACTGTACCCAGTTTTTTCTCTCAATGTAACCCCCTGCACACTAGTGCTTGGGGTGAAATGATTGTAAAAAAAAGTTTTTTTCACACATGTACAGAATTGAAATTGAAAACCATAAACAAATCATACACTGGCAGCATACATCACTTCTAGTAGACGTAAATAAGAATTAATTTTGCATACTTCCTCAATTAAGTATTATTATATACAATAAAAATTATAAGACTAATGATGTAGTTTATCCAAAATGAATTTTGTTTTTTTCAGGACACAACTTTTGTTTTTTAATTTTTGCACAAAGAAATACTTATGAAACAATATTGAAAAAAAAGATTGAGTAAAGTAAACTTATACCAAAATATTATAACAATTGCTAAAAAAAAAAAAAAAAAAAAAAAAAAAAAACACTAACAAAAAACTTTTAGTATCTTTTTCTTTCACTCTTTTTACTTAAGGTACTACCAAAATGAATGTTTTTCCAAAATGAAAGAAAAAAAATTACTATGCCGTTTTTATAAAATTTATAAAAAATCAGAGAATTATCAAATTTTTAAGCATTTATTTATTAATGAATGAATTATATACAGAATAGATTTTTTATTAGAAAAATATTGTAAAAACTTTATTGTGAAAATACATTTTTGTTCAGTTATCCACGCCATTTTGATACATTATGAATACTTTTAAAATTGGATTGTGATGTCATATTTTTTATTGTTTAAATGTTTTATTATAAAGAAAAAACCCTGAGATATTAATTTTCAGTAAAAATTTTGAAATATTAAATCAGAAAATTGATCCTAAGCCCTTGTAAAACTCAAAAAATAATTTTTGTTTAAATTTTGTTTTCTTTCAGATATGACAGAGAAAATTCTACAATGAATATTTATTTTTAGAAATTGACATGTAATTTTTCAGTATGATTTTGAAATTCTTCTGGTTGCTGATGACAAAGGAAATCTGTTTTAGATAGAAATGCTTTTGAAGAATCAAAAAATGTAACGAATGCTATTTTTGAGTGTGAAATATCTATAAAAGAATTTATTTTATATTTATTTTTGCAACTGTTACATTTTTTTTTTGTACAGAAGGTCAAATAAGAAAATTCTGAATTACCTCCTTATTGGTTAAGAAGAAGAATTAAACTATGTTTGGCACCAGATGTCTAAAGCTTTTTATGACATTGAGAAAGCAATCAGTTAACACTAACAGTATTAATTCAACAGTCTTTAATTTTCCCCATTAGTAGCACTTTCATTTAATAAATTTTCTTAAAATAATGTGGCAAATTAAACTTAGCACAGCAGCAAGCAGGTTAGTTGTAGCTCTCCCAACTAATAATCAGTCCAATCCAGTCCAGTCGTTCCTTCCGTTCCTCTTTGTAATCTAACTGACTCACATCCCTGACGCTACCAGTGAACGTCGTTTTTTTCCCCTTGCGTCTTCCTGAAATCCCAAAATGCATTGCGTGTTTTTGTGTATGTCATGTCTGCATGTCATATCTGCTACACTCCCCCCTGATCTCCTGATCACACAGATGACAATGCGGGTGCGGTCTTTTGTTCCGGGTACTCCTCCGAAGGGGGAGCGGTTGGGCTTCTTCATTGGAGGAGCTCTCAACAGATACATCCTGATCCACTGGCACACTATTGATATTGGAGCTATCGGTCGTTGACCTCAGCTCTATGTACATCGGCTGTTCACTATCCTCTGTGTCTTCGTCAGTCGTGGGATTTGAACCCAAGAAAGGGCGCAGATCTCTCACGTGAAGTGTTCTATCGACTCGCACCGACTGCTGGCTCACCGCATCGGTCACGCATCCGGCTCCAAATTTGGTCATGCATCTACCGTGTGGAGCCTTGACCCAGACAATGTTCCCTTTCTTGTACTCCCCTTCGGTTGTTTGTGACTCAGGTGGGGCATTGCATCAATGCCCTGCACACAGACGTGATACGTGTGCAGTACATCAGCTGGTGCCATGGAAGGTGAAAGGTTGTCCTTGGGTGTGACGTTATGCTAGTAAACCGCCTCTAAGACAGAACAATTTTTCCTGGCCGCTATGGTTTTGACGCTTCTGTGGTTTCGTTCCGCAATGCCATTTCCAAACGGCACGTAAGCGCACCGGAACCTCAAATGCACGCCCCAGCTGCTTACGAATTCCTTGAATTGTCTGCTAGTAAATATAGTATCATTGTCAATCAATATTTCATCTGGCAGGCCTCGTTCATAGAAAACTGTCTCTAACTGACAAATAACACCAGCAGAGTCTTGCCGTCTCAGTGGCCGCCATACTGTAAAGCGAGAGGGACCACAATCGATGAGTGTAAGAAAATGGTTACAATTGTAATGGGTCACGTCCATTGCTAACCTGCTCCAGTTTCTTCTCACACTCAAATTTCCCTTTTTCCAATGCGCTGGTGCTGGATCGATCGATTGACAGGCTTCGCAGGTTCTAACAACAAATTTAACTAGTTCCTTGGAGACCATTGGATCTACGATCCTAGCAAAGTACATCGTTCTTTTAATACCTGGGTGCCCACTCTGCTGGTGGATGTGGGCCACCTGACGTTTGTCCAACTGGCTCATTGCAGTGGCACAACTCACTGTTACCGGTTCTCCTCCTTTCTTGTGCATCTCCAACCAGCGTTGTGGCACTCTGGTGAGGCTGTCAGTGCGGTTCTGACAAGATTTTACCAGCATCACAGTCATAGTCAGTCCGTACTCCTCCACCAATGCTCGCAGTGTCTTCAAGCGCCGCCTCATCAGCATTTCACCCGCCGCCTTCGTGTTCACGTGCGTCTTTCCTGTTAGGGTGTCAGACACCCACTGGTGCACACATGCTGAATCGGTGACCACATGCATAACTGGTGCCTGCCACTGCAGGGCAAGATTTACGCCCTTGATTACTGCGTCAAGTTCAGCAAGATTAATGTGTCTGGCGTCATTGGCTGGATACAGCCAGCAAGCGTATTCCACAACGCTTCCGTTCACCTCTAGTGCTACTCCCGTAGCCACAGAACTGGTATCCACCCAAACTGTCATCTCACTGCCATTCACACACCAGTCTCCACCGACGGGATCTGATTTTTGCACTCTAGCAAAAGTTTCCTCCATCATACATCTAAGAGGGGCATCCTTTATTTCATCATCCCATCCTTTGGTTAGCGTATTTGCGGAACGCTTAATAAATGCAGTTGCCACCCTAAGCCAACCGCACATGGGGAAATGACCCACGAGTTTCCCACACAAGGAAAATACGCTTTGGCAGGTCATCGTTTGGGCAATTTCTGGAACCTGAACTCCCCGCTTCCATCAAAGGGAGTCACTTTCTTCCCAAACTTGCAGACCTAGGACCTTAGTTCCGTCCTTCAATCGCTCCGGATCTTTACAAATTAGTCCGTAGTCTGCAAAGTGCTGTTTTACACGCGCTGCAGAAATTATGCCTTCATTTATGAAAATATCGTCAACGTATGCCGACATGGCACTCTTAATGTCCTGATCCTGAGACGTTATAGTGTCGACCACCGACTTCATGACAACTGGTGCCACATTCAAACCAAAGCCCAATCGTGTAAGGCAAAACCGCTTACCGTTAATGACTACTCTTTGAAAAGGCCATAGTGATCTGTCGACGTGGATCTGTAGGTATGCATTTATCAAATCTAACAGCGATATGTCAGCTCCTTGTTGTCGCCATTCTCATAATTTCTGCGCACACATCTCTGCATCGCCCGTGAATGCATCTACGAAGCAGTTCAGCTCTCAATAGTCAAGTACTGGCCGGACCTTT
The DNA here is from genome assembly GCA_037127315.1 of Ascarosepion bandense. Lineage (NCBI taxonomy): Eukaryota > Metazoa > Mollusca > Cephalopoda > Sepiida > Sepiidae > Ascarosepion > Ascarosepion bandense. The sequence goes on from JBBBDQ010002244.1 coordinate 334,511, forward strand.
TGTTTGTGTTCCTGTACGACTGCCATTGAAGGAATTAATCTATTGGGTGGGCCAAGCTCTTTCTTGGGATATGGCAGAAGCCATCCTTCCCGCTGCCACCGTGCTAGTTCCTTCTCATACGCCTCCCTGATATGGCCAGGCACTTTGTACTCCCATACTGTATTGACCAACTTACTGGGTGAATGACCATTCGCCCACTTCCACAATGCAGTCCATGTTGTTGTGCTGGGGTCAAATGTTACTTTAAAATCAGGCTTGTTGATAAAAATGGCGGCACATGTGTTCAGTTTTCCAAAACGCACTTCGCCTGATTCAGTTAGATGTACACCTCCGAGCACCTTGATTGCATCAATCCCAAGAAGAAGATCGTACCCCAGCAACTGTCTGTCCACGACCAGAGCCTCAACAGTCACAGGCTGCATCTGCTCGACGCCCAACTTAATGTTGCCACATCCAAGGCACTTCAGGGTCCTTCCGTCGGTGGTCAACACTCCCACCTCCTCCTGCTTCCAGCTGTGGTACACAGTCTTGCTCACCAGCGTTTGTGAGCCCCCCGAATCCACCAGAGCTGTGCATTCTACTCCATTTACGAATAGGTTTATTGTTGGTAGCTTCCGGTTTTTGACTTGCTCGGGGAGAAGGCTGGCGCTGACGCCTTCTCCCCTTGGGCGTTTCCCTGACATTCTGAAGAAATGTGTCCAATACCATTGCAGCGAAAGCACCGCTTGTCACGGCCAGACCTCTGCATTCTGTTTAACCTCTCTGGACGTCCTTGTGTGCAATTCTTCGCCATATGGTTGGGTCCAGAGCACCTGTAGCAGGTAATCGTTTGGCTAACAGGTTTGGCAGGGGGAACCTCAGCCTCTGAGTGTAATAGTTCTACTGATGCGGCGGGCAACTCCTGGCACCCTTCGTCATCAGTCATAATCGCCCTTGCTCGGGTCAGAATCTGTTCGATTCATGTCGTCCATCCTGGACGATGCCTTGAGGAGCTGTCTAATGTGATGGGGTAGCCCTGACACAAATGCACATGCCATCCACCGGTCAGGTGGCAGTTCTCCTATTAGTCGCGCCAAGCGATGCATTTCAGCCAGAAATTCATCCACCGATTCCCCTGGGCGAAGACGCCGTCCCATGAATTGGTTGAACGCATTGAACCTGTCAGTCGCGTATGCAGTCATAAGGGCCCATTTAATCTGTTCCGCGTCTGCCCTCTGCTCTTTACTAAGTTGTCTATATACAGCAAGATCACCGCCTCAAAGTCGTAGGGGTATAATGCGCTCGATCTTGTCCATGGCGCAAAGTTCGCAGACCAATTCTACGTTCTCTATCCATTCAACAATGGGCATATCCGTTGGGGCACCGCTGAATTCTGGGATCAAATGGACATCAAAAATCTTGCCTTCCATCTTGAAGAATTAATATGCCGAAATAGCTTGTGGCAAATTAAACTTAGCACAGCAGCAAGCAGGTTAGTTGTAGCTCTCCCAACTGATAATCAGTCCAATCCAGTCCAGTCGTTCCTTCCGTTCCTCTTCGTAATCTGACTCGCGTCTCTGACGCTACCGGTGAACGTCGTTTTTTTCCCCTTGCGTCTTCCTGAAATCCCAAAATGCATTGCGTGTTTTTGTGCATGTCATGTCTGCTACAAAAAAAAAAAGGTCTAACTTAGTGCAATTAAATATTTTATGAGATAATAAATGCCAAATAAATTAAAAAAAGAAATTAAATAGGTTACATTTTTTCATTTATTGTTTTTAAAAATATAATTTTTGTATTCCTAATAAAAATAGATTAGTTTTAACTTTAAGTTTCAATCTTAGAGTAAAAAATATCTTCTTACTGTTTAAGGTTAAAATTGAATTTTTGTAGTTTTGGTTCTTCGTATTAAATTTGAAGAATTAAATTAATTTTTTTTTTCAAGTCTTTCTGCTAAAACTTCTTGTTACTTCTTAATCTTGTTTAATGAACTTGTCATTTTTGGCTACCTTGTATTAATGTTTTGCTATAATTTAAGCGTCCGTAAAGTAAACAATGTTTTTACAAATTTCTGTTAATCATTATTTTACTAATTTTCTTTGAAAGAAAACTCCGACAGATATTTGATTTTTAAAATGTCTTTTTTAACGTCAGTATTTTTAAAAATGGTGAATCGGTGATAAATTGACTATAAAAAACATTTTAAAAATGTTTTAAAACCTTGAAATGCCTGAAATTATTTTTATTTTTTTATAGATTAGCTTTCATCTTTAAAATGAAATAAAAATTTTACTAAAAAAGAAAACATTTAAAAAAAACTAACGCGTTTTTTTTTCTAGGTACTACCAACAAACAAAAAAAGTACGTTTGTTTTAAGGAAAAAGGAACCAATTTTATTTTTATTTATATAACGATTCTCAACTTTTCTGACGCTGGTAGCACAAATAAGATATTCCTGATTTGATTTAATGTTAAGTAATAAATAAAAATTAATAAAAAATACCAATGCCCCTTTTTTTTGTAATAGTTTTGTATTCGATTAAACGTGATCGAATATTTTAGAATCTAATTTTTAAATTATAACAAAATAATTTCGATCTACCACGGTAGCTGAGGAGTATTTATTTGTTAAACAGAAATGTTTAAAAGCCATACCAATTGATGAAATATAAAATTAACAAAAATGCCATGGAAATAAGGATAAAAAAATCTTAAACTTTTGAAAGAAAAATCTTTAAAAAGTTTATAAAACGATTCTTTTTAAAAAATGTAAGTTAGTTGTGTTTACTTAACTACCACTGGGCAAGGTATTCATAAGGATTAGGACATATATATAATTTTTATTTTAGATACAAACCTTTCTCGTACTACTGTAATCAAATTTTTCAATCGTTCATAGAATTCATAATCATATGAATCCATGATGCCTCCACGGTTGCTAACCAATTTAACGGTGAACACTTCCAATAATCCTCTATGTACTATGGACCCGTGCATGAGAGATGAATTCAGTAAAAATAAAATTACTGTGTACTGTAGTATGAATGAGAAACATTATGCACAACTATTTCGAACTTAATTAGGTCGAACTGATGCTGTAAGGTTGGTAACGTTTAAAAATATTCCATGTTTATGAAATGGGTAAAAATAATTCAGAAATTTAAAAATATTATCGTATAGAAATTATTCAAGAAAAAAATAAAAGAACATTTCCACTTAATGACTTCCACTCAGTCACTCAGTACTAAATAAAAAAATAAATACATATTCATTTTAAAAATAAAAAAAATATTAAAACAAATTTCACATTTAATTTTATTTTTCACAAGGCATTTTTTTTTAAATAGAAATATTTTTAAATTTCTTAAAAACTTTCGTTTTGTTTTACACAAATTTCAAAAGAGAATATAACAACAAATAATTATCGCCCACTCGAATAGAATTTTTTTTTAAACCCAGTCGACTTTGAATCTCGGATTCCTACGCATACATGGGATTGGTAAGAAAAATATTCCGTTCTCTCACAACTTTCCCATTGGGTTGGGTACTTAATCATCCTTGAGTGCAATGGGAGTGGTGCAGCCTGTAGAAAACACAGTTTGGCAAACAGAAAGCCAAAAGTTCGACAGCAAAATAGCGATGTCAACAATTTATGACATCAAATTGGATTTGCTGTCATCTCCGGTTATACAAAGTCAAAGAGATAAGAAAACGTTAACGGTTAAACTTAAAACGTTTTCAACATCATAACAATGATTTACACCGAATAATGTACATTTTTGTATTTCATTTATCAGATTTGAACAAAACAATGTTGGTACACACATTTAATTTTATGATTTTATAAGTTTCTTAGAAAGTGGCAATCAAATTTCAACGGACTATATTCAATTCTCATTTGGCGTATGAACATTTCAAAAAGAAATTACCACTGCCGTGTTCGCCTTTGTTTGGATGTTCTTTTCTTCATCTTCTCTCACGAAATATGAAATCTTGTAAGAATTTGATTTGATTTTTTTTAAACAAGTAATCACTTGACCTTATAATTATTCGTACTATTTAAATTGTAAACATGAAAATTAAGTCATCACATAGTAAGACTGCAGCTTTATTTAAAAAACGACACGTCATTCAAAAACTTATCGATCGAGCACAAACGAAAAAAATGAACCTAAATAGGCATAAGACACATTTTTACCGGCTTCAAGCTGTTTTAGAGGCAACTATACAGCGATTATACAACGATTTGAGACGACTAGAAACTCTTGAACAAAAACAACTTTATGCAACAACTACCAAATTGTCTTCTAAGTCTTTAAAAAAAGACTTCACTTTTCTTGGTTCTTCATTAGGTTCATTGTCTTCATCAGATGATGATGTTAAGATCTTTGATTTCAACTCGAAATTAAAAGATGCTATGATGGTGACCCATTGGCCATCGATGGCTTTTTTCAACGTTTAAAAATCATTCAAGTTATCTTTACTTTATGAAAGAACACCGTTAATGTGGCATTTTCTAGTGTGAATAATAATATTCTCACGTGGGTATTTTAAGTACAACAAAAATAACAAAATCGAATTTTTTTTTTTACGCTTTATGTATTTTTTATTATTTTTTCTTTTACGTCAAAAGCTCAGTTTTTTTTTATCTAAATTTAAAAATAATTTTTCAAATAACATTGAAGAATGGAATTTCTTAAAATAAAACAGGACAAAATATCGCTAAGAAACAGAGGCTAGAATTGCCAGTCTGAGTATTTTATTGTCAGCAATCAACATTTCATAAAAAAATTATCATTAAAAAGATTCAATGATCACTCTCTCTACACACCAGTTTTGAAAATATTACCAAAAGAGTTTTAAAGCAAAAAGTGCCAATTTAAAATGTAAATATTTAAGAGAATTTTTTTTTTTAAATTTATACCTAAAAATTTTTGTGCATAGATTTTTTCCCCCTTCCTTCATTCAAATCAATGAAATTCACATTTTTTTAAATGAAAAAAAAAATTATATTTTTTCTATAAAGTTTGTATTTTAAAACTACATTTTGTTTTTAGTTCAGAGTTAAAATAGTTTTACTTTAATCTATTTTTTTTTTTTTCACGGAACGAGAAATCGGTAAAACCGAGTTCGAATTCTAGTTGAATTCGTTGCATTCACTTACGCGCAAATTAAATACCATTGGATAAGGTATTAAATATGTCTCTTCTATCCAGCTATGGGTTAAATAGCGGAACAGATTGGGTTCTGTATCCTTGACTAGCAACCAGTCTACCGCAGAAATTAATGGCAACCAACTGCGGGATAATTTTATGCCCAGTTAGTCATGTCTCTTTCGAGACATGATCGCCCAAGCGTGTATCACGTATGGCACTTAACTGACTCTTTGAGCAAGTTTTTTTCATTTTATTTTTATGAATCTGATTAAAATTGAATTTGATTTCAATATATTCAACAATTTACAAAGTTTCGTAGTTTATTTATTTAGGCATCTATTTGATTGTAACGGAATTTTTGTTTTTTACTTTTAATTTAAAAAGGTTTTAAACAGTCAGTCAGTTAAATGTCATGCATGATACACGCTTTGGGCAATTATGTCTCGAGAGACATGACTGGCTGAGCAGAAGATTTTCCCAGTTGGTTGCCATTGCTTTGCGGTAAGACTGATTGCTAGCCAAGGCTAGATTCTATAGCATAGAACCCAATCTGTCCTATTATTTAACCCATAACTGGAGAGAAGAGACAGATTAATAATACCTTTCCAAAGGGTATTTGTGCAGAAGTGAATACAAGGAATTCAACTGGAATTCGAACTCGGCTCCCTGATTTGTCATTCCGACTTGATATGCATTGCACCACAATGCTCATCTCTTCTTAAACAACCACTCAAAAAATTGTTCATTAAAATCTCTAAAATTTTAATTTACTTACTATCATTCTATGAAAGAGTGGTCCAATGGAATTTGATTTCATCAATAACTGTTTTTTTGAGACAGACTTCTTTTATGTGCCATGTCCCACCAAAGAGTGACTGACCATGGTTCTCCACAACTTCCTTTTAATTGTAATTCTAAGTAACTTTCAACTTTGTCTTTTTTACCATCCCTGTTTGTACCTGTCCTACTCTACTTAAACTTTGTTGCCCTCAACATGGTGTAAATAAATGGTTAGCAAGCTTGTCTCGTTAGAGAATCATTACAATTTAACTAAGTAGTGTGTTTGATCCTCACTGGGTGCCTCATACTTTTGACCTTGTGCCACATTTAAGCTGCATTTAGAAAATCACCATTTTTTGCAAACATGTTTTATTAGGTTATGTTACTCGCTGTTTCGCCTTTGATTCTCTTGTATTTTCACTTATGTCCTCTAAAATATTCTCTTCATCATGTGTCAACCCCAAAATTTCAACTGTCACTGATTCTAAGTAGGTACCTCCACTAAATCCCTGAAAAAAACAGCATAGTATTAATAAAAAAGGTCCCAAACTTAGTAAAAACGAACTTTTTTTCATCAAAATGTTTGTATTATTATTAAGAGAAAAAAATCTAAGTATTTATTTATTTTATTTCTTATTATTTTTTAAAAATCTTTTTAATCTTTTCTAACACGTTCAAAATTTTAGTAAAAAATCTAGCAGGTAACAAAATCATTACAAGAGTTTACAATGGAAAATGTAATATTACGGATCTCAGTTTTTTTTGTACATATTTTAAAATAATTTAAAAAATAATTTTATTTGTGAATAAGTCCAGAAAGTTTCATTAAAATCCGATAATTATTTGATTTTTGCAAGAGTTTCCAAAAAATGTTTTTCACTGAAAAAAAAAAAACAAACATTATTATTTTACATTATTTAATTTGATAAACTTTTAATTGCTTGAATAAATAATGTAAGTTAAGGACATAATCTGAAGAAACCTTTTTTTTTTTTTGATTGTTTTTCATTTTTTTATTTTTCTATTTTTAATTATAATTTGTAAAATTTCAAAAATACTTTTAAAATACTTCAAAGATTTGTTGGTTATTTTAAAAACTTAAAGATTATATTTACTAATCAAAAATTAAAGTTTAATGCAAATCATTGTGCCTTCCTGTTTTTAAAATAATTTTTATTTTTGTATGGTAATTTCTATGTGCAAATTAAAAGCTCATGTTTTTTAAGGTTTCTTCCTGTTACAGAAAAAAATTGTACAATTATGTCACTTCATATCTTGCATCTATCAACACATATGGTGGAAAGATCAGAAAGTTGAACTCTGTTTTAAGAAATAGTTTTATTTTAAATTTCATGCTATAAATAAATAATACTTGTGTAAATCAGATTAATTTAACATTAAATTTGCACATTTTTCCAAAATAATGTGTCACAGATGTATATTTTATTTTTGCAAGATTTTTAAAACTCAGAACTGAATTGTGTTTACAAATGTGTTGATTACTTAAAAATGGCTGAAAAAATTGAAAGATTAAAAAGAAATTGAAAAATCAATATAATTTCTGTTTAAAATACACCGGAGTATTTTACTTACTGGAAATAGTAAATTTAATCATTTAGCTTATTTTCACCCTAATCCCAGTGGTACATGGTGTCAGAAAGGGATTCTTTCTAAAAGAAGAAAATTATTTTCTAAGAGAAGAGGACCCAAATTAAAAAAAATGTTTAAATTAACTACACCAGAATCATTTGATTTTACAAACCCTGGAAATTGACAGAAATGGTTGCAGAGATTTCAATGCTTTTAAGAAGCATCGAAACTCTCAAAAGAATATAACAAAATTTGAGTTAGTGCATTAATATATTGCATGGGAAGCAAAGCTGAAATTATATTCAGTACATTTTCTTTCTCTCAATGAGAAGACACAAAAATGTTTATAACTGAGTTTTGAAAAAATTCACTGGTTATTTCATGTTGAAAAAAAACATAATTCATGAAAGAACAAAATTTTAAGTTTGACTTTAATTACCAGTAGAAAACATTTATTTGTGAATTGCAAGAATTAGTAGAAGCATGTGAGTTTCCAAATAAAAATCAGAAATTTAAAGATTACAATTGATTTCTGATTTGAAACTCTAGAAAGCTATGGAGATGGCCAGGAGCAGTGAGCAAATAAAATCTCTAATGAAAGAAATCCATGAGAAAAATGTAGACAAACTAAAGACCCAGAGAAACCTCCATGATATTACAAAGAACATGTGGTAACAACAACAGTAATCACTTTAGATGTAATTAAAAACTCTCCCGCAGAAGGGAAACACTACAAGAAATGCGAGAAAATTAATCATTTTGATGTAGCCTGCAGAACTTAAAAAAAAAAAAAGAATTAATACAATACAGACAGTAAATGTAGCAAATAGATATTTCCTAGGAGAGCTGAGAGAAACAAATTTAACTGAACTGTGTTATGAAAATTTATAAAACAGCAGTGAAATTTAAAAATCAATGTTATCTCAACTGAAACTTGGAGAAATCTGAGGGGAAAACTTATATTAAAACCAGTAAATGGCATCTTCACAAGTCCTAAAGGAATAACCCAATGCATTGAGAAATTTAAAACTTGCAGAAGGTAAGGACAAATATTATTTGGAGATATGTCATTTAATGTGTAAAGAGAGAACTTATTGTCTAGAAAAATGTCTGTAAAAATGAATTTAGTGAAATGTTTAGATAAAATAGAACTGGGAACTTCATTTGATGCTGGAGTGTGTATGAATGAAGACCTAGTGAAAATAGTTCTGAAAAAAGACCGTTTACCCGTAACAACAACTAGGAGAGTCCTGCTCCCCATTTTGCCAAAGGTGAAGGAAGAATTAAATAAACTAAAAAATGAGGGAATTATTGAAAAGACTACAGAACAAACTGATTGGTTTGCGCTTGTATGATCTGTAATAAAAAGAAACAGAAAAGTCTGAATATGTGTAGATTTGATGAAACTGAATCTAGTAGTGAAAAGGGAGCATTATGTGTTACCAAATTTAAATGATGTTTCACCTAAACTAAATGAAGCTAATTTTTTTTGTGAATTGGATGCTACCAGTGTCGTTTATGAATTCGAGGAAGAATAAACTAGACCCAAAATTGAAGATCTCAGCTTTGCTGATAAAAAATTTTGACATGGATATATAAAAATATACAATATTCTTTTTTATTCTCATTTTTTCAGTGATGTGTTGTGTGAAGTGGGGGTTTGATAGGCATGCTGGTTCTCTCTATGAACTCAACTGCTAAAACTCAACTGCCTGATGACTGACTAACTATTAAATAGGCAAACCTTGTTTGACACCAGCTACTACCGCTGCACTCTGTCCCACCTCTGGCACAGACTTTGTTGACCTCTGTCAAAACAAAATCTAGCTGTCAGCTGCATCTCACACCCACTGACATTTCACAATAATATCCAACTGTTTGTTTTTTTTTTTTTTTAAATCTTGCAACAACAATGTGAATACACTTCCAGGTGAAATTTCACACCAACCAAGAATATGTAACATGAACAGATTCTACAAAATTCCGTTAAGTAAAGAAAGCTATCTAATGACTTTCATTACTTTTGGAAGATATTGCTCAAAAAGATTACCTTTTAGTATAGCATCAGCTCTGGAAACCTTTCAAAGAAAGATGTCAGAATTATTGAAAAATATTCATAGAGTTGAAACAATTGTCAACGATATCCTAACCTATGATAGAACTATAGAAGAGCATGACAAAAGACTAAAAAATTATTCTTAAAACATTAAAGAAAAGTGTGAATTCAAAAACCTACAACTAAAATATTTTGGACATAATTTCTGGAGGTGGAATTGAACCCAGCAAGGAAAGACTGCACCCACAAACTTAACTGAATTACATCATATAATTGGCATAGTCATATACTTAAGAAAGTTTTACAAAATTTATCTGAAACAATATACCCAATAACTGAATTAGTGAAAAAAAGACACTGTATTTGTGTGGGATTACTTACAAGAGAATTCTTTTAAAAGAATAAAGAAATTACTAAGTCAAGATAAAGGCAGTGTCAGTCCCACTGAATTAATTATGGGAAGGAAAATAAGAACAACATTACCATTACATCTTAAAAAGTTATTGCTAAAATCGCCCGATTTTACACAAATCAAGGAGAAAGACAAATTGGCAAAAATCAGAATGGTAAAGAATTTGAACAAAATCCATGGTACCAGAAATTTACCAACTCTAAAAAGAGGAGATAGAATAAAATTCAATAAAGAGAAATATTGGAGCACTTTGTTATTAGATCCTGTTGCAATATCGTTATTTTAAAGAATTTAAGTGTAAAATGCCTCCGATAATTTATTCTACATCCCTTTACCCCGGCCATTTAGTCGTTTGCTCTCTGTCCCCCCCTCTTTCATTCTCTCACTCTCTCTCACTCTCTGTCCCTCTCTCTCACTATCTCTCTTTTTGTGCTCAGTCATGCTAACAATTCAGTCAACTGGCCGCCACTATTGAAATGAGTTGAAATATTTTGGTGTCACTGTTTGCTGGAATTTCTTACTCGACTTCAGTTCAAAGTCTGTTTTGTAAATGGCCAGCCATTCTTGCTTTTTCTTGTATTTAATGTTAATTTTCTTTTCGCCATTGTTAAATAAGAAACTATTTTGCCTCTTTCAGCTGGACAACCAAAGGGTTATTTATTTTGTCATTTTAAACTTGCTAGAGAAGGTTCTGTAAATTAGTTTAGCTTCGAAGGCTTCTTTCAACTTTAACTAAGTTGAAACTTGAAGGAAAAAAAAAAATTCTCAGTTTCAACTTCTCACTCTTTTTTTTTTTCTCAATTGGAGTAGATAGACTAAACTATCGCCCGGTTCACATTCCACCCACATCTATTGAACAGGTGAAGAGGCTCATCCCTTGTTCCCTGTTTAGGATGTGGTTTCCGGTTTTCTCTTCTCACTTTTTTTTTTTTTCAATTGGAGTAGATAGACTAAACTATCGCCCGGTTCACATTCCACCCATGTCTATTGAACAGGTGAAGAGGCTCACCCCTTGTTTCCTGTTTAGGATGTGGTTTCCGGTTTTCTCTTTTCCAATCTTTTCACACCTACGTAGCCCCCTGCACATCAGTGGCGTTACCGCCTTGCTCGGGGTGATATGATTAAAAAAAAAAAACTAAAGGGGTGATCAAGTCAGAAGTTGTATTTTATGCAAACTAATCAAGGAGATTTCTAAAGAAATAGGAAATATATTTCATTTTTAAGTTTTGAAAATAGACTGATTAGAGATAATTGCAAGGATCTTCAAACAAATAATAATACAGGAGAATGTACTGGAAAAACAAGGCAAGGATGAAAAATACAAACTCTGAAATACCTGATTTCACAAAGTGATTGAGTTATCACCCTTGGACTGTAACCAAAACAAATTTTGATTTGTAATTTGGGAAGGTTAAAAATAAATTAATAAAGAAGATAAATTACTTCAGGATGGGGAATGTTATAACAAAATCAATAATGATGATGATCATTGTAAGGACTTTCAGTCTTAGTATGGAATGTTAAGATCAAGACAGATCGAATGGGAAGTTTAAATGAATGAGTTAAGTTTACCTCCTGTCATATCGTCTTTGTGTTGCTTTGTCTTTTCAGCAGCTAGCTTCATATATATCTTTCCACCCTAATCCCAGTGGAACAGGTCTTTTTTTCATTTCTATTGCTTACTCTAGATAACATTTGGTTCAGGATGATAACATGCTTCACAGTTTTGAACAAAGCCATGTTGTTCTTGCCCTATTTCTGGTCTAATTTTACAACAAGTTCTATTCATTAGAATCCCAATGATAAATTTAGTTATATGGCTCATTAATATGATTGCCTGATAGTGTTTGCATTCATTTGTACTTGGTTTCTTTGATATCACTATGAAAAGAGACCTACTCATGCCTTCTGGTATTTTGTTGCATTATTTCTCATTTATTCTTTTGGTAATCTTATCAATCCTCAAATCAACTGACACCATCTCTATTACAATCTCATCCAATCCTGCTGTTTTGTTCCAGTTCATCTTGGCCAATCAAAACTGCCTCTTAGATTTTAATTTTACAGCTTCTTACGTGATTTTATATTTAGGTTTCACTCCTCTGTTGTCATGGAAAAGCTTTCATATGAATTTGTTCAATCTTTGAAATATTTTCACTTTATTTCTTATGTCTTTTATTAGCCTTTATGCATCCTGTTAAAAATCACTTTTTCTGTCTTATTTCTGTCATCTCTCTATACCTGACTGCTATGTCTGTGGTTCTACCTCTGCACACTTTTCAATGAGCTATTTACCTTTTGCTTGTTTGCGTTTCTTTCTGGTATCTTTGCTTAACATCTTATATTCCATGTCATTTCTTGGCTTTATTTGCTGTCTCTTTTTCAATATTTTTAAAATTTCATCTGTTTTCTTTTTTAGGATGATCTCTTTTTCTAATGCTACTATTGCTCACTTTATGATTAACTCATTTAAGCTTTTTTATTTATCTCATCTTATCCTTAACTACATCAACATATGTTTGCCTACAAATTTAGTTGTTTTTGGAGACTGGTGTATTGTACTTTAAGCTTCTTTAATTTCCATTATTTTAATCTTAGTACATATATTACTGGGAGATGATCACTCCCAGAGTCAGTGTTTAGATGTTTTAGAGTTTAGAATTTCTTTATCATTTATCTGTTTCTTTGTATCTCTGTTCACAAGTCTTTTGGATATTCTTAAAACAAAGTATTGCTTATTACTTGCTTATTCATTGTACACTAAGAGGCCTATTTGTGACATTCTGACAGTCATGTGGTTGGATATATAACTCAAAAGGGTGTTTGGTGACCACTGTCATTCATTGGAAGCAGAGTTGATTTTGTTGCAATATTAGTTTCTCTTTTGAGACCAATATACTAAAGTTGGACTGTCTGTTGTTGAAAATCACTAGGAAAAAGTTTTTTTTCTCATAGTGTTTAATAGCACAATGTGTATGGTCTGTTATATCTATTACCTTTTATAGGGAACTTTAACCAATTATATGTCAGTGAAGGAGACAGAGGATTGAGAGAGACTTCCAATCTTTTTGGTCAATACTATATTGCAGTTTCATGTGTGTTTGCTAAAAGGCAAAAATTCTTACTGAAAAAATTTTGTTGGGAGACATTCTTTTACAAAAAAATCTTGCATTCTCACTAATTACTGATTTGTTAATTTACAGATGAATGAAAAACCACTCAAAACCACCACATCCTTCCTCTTTTTCGTTTTTGTATTGATTGATGTTAATAACCTCTAAATTTGTGATCATCAACTGTCTTTATTAAATATATTGTATTTCAGATATATTTGTATTTCAGAAACACGGTTTATTGGTCAGATCTTTTTTTCCCTTATTCCTCAACTTTAACTTATTTTTCTCTACTTCACACAAACAATATTACACATTTTCATTGTGTTATGACACCAATACCCACCACCCTGGTCTCAAAATTATATTGCGTGCACTAACTGGCAGTAAGTTAGTCGCATATGAGTCTGCAGCTGTTCACTTCTGTTCCGTGATTGAAGATGTCAACTGATCAGTTGAAAATCTTTCACCTCCTCTGCCACATTGGGATTTCTGATCTCAGAAGGACAGTTGTCTTTGTACTGCATTCCTTGACCACTGAAAACAAGAGGTGGTTGGGCACACATGCAGAAATAAAGGAAACAGGCAAGAACAAAAAAAACAAGGCTGTAGTGAAGGCCAGTCTATGTAGACTAATGATTATATTGTAATTCTCTGTACATCAAAAGAGAGATAATAATAAAAATAAAATTTAAAAAAATAAGACTAAAAATAAAATAAAATCCAACTTTTTCAGAGTCTACAAACTACTGCTACTATGTCTGTTATTGTCAAAAGTAATACAGTCTTTATTCTCCCCTGCCTTGGAGCTTCGCCTATAAGCGATTTTTTGTTTTTTTTTTGTTTGTGTTACTAGTGTGTGGAAGAGAGAGAAAGAGTAAGGATTTTTCCCTGTCTTTTCATTCCGAGCGAGTCTCTCGTCTTGTCTTTCATCTCTCGTCTTGTCTCTCTAACATTCTTGTTCTCTCTCTTGACTTGATCTTCAAATTTGTCGTGTTTTTGTTGAAACTGTTTCAATATGGCATGTGGTGGTAAGTGACTGGAATGTCTCTCCATTAAAATTTAATGTCAGCTTCAGTTATCTGGCTTAGATCATCCGCGTACAGTTCTCACCATGCTGGAATTGTGGAGACACGATTCTGATGACGCTATACTTTTACCTGTCATCATTAATTACATCATTATGTGGGTGGCCTCTTTAAAAAATTTACCAATAATTATTTCACTTTTGGTTGATCCTTTATTTTCTTTCTCCGAGAGAGCGAAAGGGAGAGCTACAGACATAAAAGAAGAAAGAACCAGGATTCTCTCCCTTTGCAAAGCCATCTGTATTTTTATATAATTATCATCATATCAACAATGTCATCTCGTAAATGCCTTTTGCTTCACTTTTCTCTCTTGGCCACACTGGCACTTATTTCCTTCTTTCTATCTCCCTCAGCCCTTTCTACAATAAAGAAAAAAATTGATTTTTCTGAGAAGAAAAAAATATATACACAGAGATATTTTCTATAAAAATATCTGTTTCTGGGTTTGAAGCGATATCTGTTTAACATGTGTGCATAAAGAACACTTACAGTGTTATTCAACTCTATACTTACCAACTATTTCATTATCATTTTCCTTTCCTATTTTTTGCATTAAACCCTTGATGATAAAAAACTCGTTATAAAAGCAGTGTCATCAGAAACACTCTTGAAATGTTATATGCTTCATTTACTGTTGGCCATAAGTTAACTGGAAAGACATGCTTGAGCGATCACAGCCACTTATATTATGCAACCATAACTAACTTTAACATTGTTATTGTTGAAAATCTTTTTTAGTATGGGTGAATGGTAGAAATGCACTTCTATACTGAAAAACGTACCCAAGTACCAACTGTGGGGGTGGGTGACCATCTTCCATTAGTATGCTACATCAGAGTAAAACTATGGAAAATAAAGATGTTGCAAGGAAACAGACAAAAACAAGTTATAAACAAACTTGAAAAATCAAAATGGAACATAAAAGAAACACTAGTGATGTCATCAAATAAGATTATCTGAAAGAAAACTAGATAAGAAAGGAACGAATGGATGACAAGAAATCCTACAGTTGATGAAAAAGCGACAACAAACAATACCAAGGAATGGGAAAGAATATCAAACACTAAACAGAAATTAAAAACAAATGTAGGCAGGCTAAAGAAGAATGGATTAATGAAAAGTGCACAGAAATAGAATGACCAATACAAATAAAGCCAGTATGCACAATAGAATAAAAGATTTAATAGGATGAAAGATGAGTCAACCAACAGGCTCTATAAAAATCAAAGCAAGGATCACTAGTAATAGAAAAAGAAAAATTCTCCAAAGGTGTAACAAATACATTTTTCACAATGTGAGAGAGAAAACCTACGCTGGAAAATATGGAATGGCCAGAAATAATAAGGTAAAAATAAAAGCAAAAAAAAGATCACCACTGGAGAAGATGAACAGGAACACAGCAGCATGCCCTCAGTCTTAGATGACTTTGGTATCAACCATATCACAGAAGTAATAAGTAAAATATACAAGTGGCCACATTATCAGAGAACCTCACTAAACCTATCTTTATAACATTGCCTTAGAGACCAGCTGCAAATTAATAGAGGCTCTATTGGACAATCAGTTTAATGAACCATATAGACAACTTAATGATGCAAATCCTGATGAATAGTGCACAAAGAATAACAATGTGGCTTTGTCAAGGAGAGCAGATCAAGAAATGTGAGATGATCAACATGATATCAGAGAGAGCAATAGAAATGCGGAAGGATTGCAATCACGTTTTATAGATGATGTGAAAGCATTTGACAAGATACAGCACAAGGATCTATTTGAACTTCTAGAAAAACTCGATCTGTTCAGAAAGGATGTTAGAATAATATTGTGAGAAAACTACCTGTCTACGGGTAGAAAATAAATTGAGTAGAGATACAAAACTAGAAAAGGACATGAGACAACGATGTGTCTTCTCCCTAGATTTTTTTGACCTCTCCAGTGAGGTTATCCTAAGGGATTTATTATCGATGGACCTAAGCTTAACAATATAACATATGCAGAAAACACTATGGAAGACTTGGAAAGAAAACTACAGGACCTCAGTAGAAGTAAGCGAGAAAAAAGGACTAACCAGCAACTGCAAGAACAGTGAAAGTATAAATTCAGCAAGAGAAAAGCCCAAGATGTTAGTTATGAATTAGAGATATAAACATCAAGTAGGTGAAGAGTCAAATATCTGGGAAGTGTTTTAACAGAGGATAGAAAATGCAACACTGAGATCTGAACATGTGTTGTACTAGTGAAAGAAATATTCTAAAAGCTAAGCAAGGTGCTGAGAAATGGAAAAATTTTGTTAAAAACAAAGAAAAGAGTGCTAGATTGCTATGTATGACTTTTAAGACTTGCAAATTAGATGGCACTAGGTGTATTTTTCACATGACTTAAAATCTTATTTGCCTTATTTAGATGGCTAACTTTAGCATTTATGATTGCTGAGCTCAAATGGAAAACAGCAAAACCTGTCAGGATGTGTCATGTCAGTAATCCAATTCAGTTGTCCAATGAGGCTCCTCAGTGGTAATTGCATATGTCTATTCATGCTAAAGGGCTCAATTTCTCAATATGTTGTAATTTTCCTGACTGACGACTGTTCATGACATATAAAATATATTCCTCAATTGTTATATCATACACAATTAAATTTTTTTAATTTCACCCTACAGTTGATAGCCAACAAAACATAGCAGAATACCCTCAATGCCATCTGTGAAAGCCAGAACACATCTGGATCATATGTATTTATTACTGCACCAAGTTTTATCATCTCTTCTTAGTTGTAGAAACCAAACTCTAGGTGCATCTGTTAATCCATAGACAATTTTTTTAAGTTCCCAAATTTTATTAGTTTTACAAGTATGTCTTTATTATTGGTCTTCTTTGTAGGAAAGCTGTTTCATAACTGATATAATGAAGGACCCATAAATTTGAGACATAAGGCACAATTTTACACTTTCCTGAATACATAAGACTGTCTGTCTTAAATATATACATCTCCTCAAATCCTTTAGGTTCTGTTTGCAACTTTCCATTGGTCATTTTTAGTGTTATAATCCATCTTACAGATATGCAACATTGTCCATTAGTCTTAACTAAACATTTTTCTTTGAACTCTCCAATTCTTTGTTTGGTCTGAAGGGTGACTTGTATAACTTCAGTTTGGAATATTTCCATTATTTGAGTTTCTGTAGTGAGATGATTATGAATTTAAGTTGAAACTCATTAAATTCTTTCCATTCCTGAACATGTCAAAATCAGTCACTTGTCTTTCCTGAGTTTCATTTTCAGTATTCTACTCATTTGCATATTTAGAATTTAGTTTTGTTTTTACCCATTCATTTTCTCCATATAATTTATACTGACCTTTCATATTCTTTTTCAAAGTACTATTTTTTATTCAAAGTACAAAATATATTTTCTGTTAGTGCTTGGGAGGTTTTCCTCTGCATTGTGTGGTATCATTATAATTTTGGAATCTGAAACTTGCATGCCAATTTTATTCTCAATATCTTTAGCTTTGGTTTCTTCTCTTTTGTCATTTTCTTTTTCAATCAAACTTTTCTCAGGTATATTATTATATTGTGAATTTATATATATATATATATATATATATATATATATTGTGAATTTTTAGGCAACTTGATCTATTTTAGTGAAATTTAGTTGGATTAATATTTCTAAAGTCAACTACCAGGGTGCACTCTGACATGAACTTATTGCCCATCCTGACCAAAAACAGGTGCTGGTTCATCCCATGTGTCCCATGTTATTCTCTTGTAGACTGTCACCAGTAAAAAATTAACTTCACTATTTGAGTGAAGATTCAGACAAAGTGTGTGAGGAAACTTTTCAGATGTGTTACCCAAAAGTTTAACCCAGAACTGGAGGGAGGACACATTGGGTTCTATAACCTTGGTTGACAACCAGTCTACCACAGAAAGTATATGGTCACCTACTGCAGGAAAAACTTCTGCTGTCAGTCATGTCTCTTTTGGTACATGATTGCCCAAATTTGTATCACAAATGGCACTTAACTGACTGACTGACATAAGACTAGTTTAGAGCATCTATGTTCTGCTGCCAGTTAATACTGTAGCACTCTACTCCACTTCATACAGGTTTCTGGTTCAATAATGTCCCTACCCCAATCACAGTAGTCTCACTTATAGCATCTTCCTGTCTCAAAGTGCCTCCACTTACCCTAACACATTATACACTGTTGAAATTGGCATCTAATTCAATAGCAAATAAGACAGAAAACAGAAATTTTGAATGGTAGCTCAATTAGCAATTAAATTATAACCAAAATGAATTTGGTACCATTGTTTTGTCAAGCTTTCTAGGTCTGTATTAGATTTTCAGATATTTTTCTTTTAAATCAAATTCACCTCAAAGAAGTCAATAAAAGGCATTTAGACTATTTTAGACCCATGGTTGGGAGGGGAGAGCTTAATAATTACAATACAGAAACATTGCTAAGGAGCAAGAACAATATAAGAAATACCAGGAAGACAGTAGCTAACAATTGCATTTAAATATTTGAAGAGCAAAGTTGGCTGAAAAGCACAAAGCCAGAAAATAGTTCTACAAGCAAGAAAAGAAATTTTTAGTGTAGAATATCTGGTTATCAACTAATTCAACTATAAATTGATGAAACCTTGTTGCCAATCTGCACTTAAATTCATAAAAATCTAGGAACCATAGGAAAGAGCTCATCCAAACTATTACCATTAAAGTATCCATTATATATATATATAAAAATAAACAAGAGCATCATATGTGGCAGCAATATTCTAAACATGGGTTAAGGGCAGACTTATGTAAGAAATTGTGGAGAGACAAAGTGAACTTTCTTAGCAGCTAACCTAGCAAAGGATTCAATAATCTTTCCACTTCATGTCAGCCCAAGAATGAGCCATTCTTTGAAGGTTAGCAACAGCCATGTTGATGGAAGGCAGAAAGACGTCTCTCAGGTGATTAATAAAGAGCAGTTTTGTTTTGGAGGCATTAAAATTAACAAGTCATTCTTTGACCCAGATAACAACTGACTGAAAGTTTTTTTTTTTTTTAACATCAGGCACCAGTTTGACCTTATTGAACAGATCACACTATCTAGACAAGTTGTGTCATCAGCATAGATACCACAAGGAAGGTTTTTAATGAAAATTAAAAGAGTACGACCAAAAATACCCCCCCCTCCCCGTGTATAGGAGGGGCGGTTCAGGATAACTTTCATTTTAGTAAGAAAAAAAATTTGTTGGGACACCATAACTTTTCAATTTGTGAAGATGTGTATGCCAAATCCTGTCAAGATATCCAAAGCAACAGCCCAGGCTTCATCATTCTTATCTAAAGCTCAATAGATTCTGCAAGGATCATCAATACATGAGCAGTTGGCCTTGAGTAATGAAAGCCATATTGCTTTATATTAAAAATGAAATTTTATTTTGAAATTCCTAGTTAAATCAGGCTGAAGAATCACTGAAAATTCTAAATATGTTAATTTAAAAAAAATCTTACAGGAACCAAAAAGATTCAGTTTCTATTGCTAAGGAATTCATTCACATAGCTAGTGTTTTTAGAAATAAAACAATCACTTATAGGATAGAATAAACATCAGTCGATGATTTCATAGTTTAGGTGTTTGAGAAAGAGTACATCATTAGCACAAAACATTAAAATATTTCTTGCACAAGTGATTAAAGAAAAAAAGTCTTGAAATTGATTGAGCTTTATTAATAGTTTTTAACAAAAATTACAAATGAAAAAACAAGAAAAAATGTTATTCATGAAAAATATGACAGAATAAGTAAAGTTTATATTTGCAATGACATACTGTTTAAAAAAAAAAACTGATATTGTACATAGAAGCAAAAATCTGCACATGGCATGGCTATTTACAACTAGCTTCAAGTTTCATATGCAAGGATAAAAATCAAAATGAATGTAAACTGCTTGTTTAGCTAGAAATCAGCAACTGAGAAAATAAGACATTTTCTTATATAAGAAAGCTTGTGGACTGATTCATCAAAATGTAATTTTCTGGACTTTGGAGATAATAGCTTCCTGAAGAACTGACTTGAAAAGACATTAAGAAACTACAGAGTAATGGAGAAGTAATTTTTTTTCTTCTGGAAAATGAGAACTTAATATTGGGATCCACTTACATTTCTGGTTTAAATATATTCATTATAATGTTACATATGAAGACAAATACAAGTTCAATTCATATTTGGTAGCGTTCACTTTATTTTGCCACATAGTTGAATTAACATTTAACTAAAAACGACAATTTCTATTAATATTTCCATTACAGTAAAGTGATATGTAAACAAAACCTAATGCAACTGATAAACAAATAAATTTGATATTTGAATGTTACAAACATTGAAAAAAGTAAAGCAAAATTTCACTGCCTCTCATTATTGGAAAAAAAAAAAAAGCCAAAAAACAAAACACTTTAAAAGTTGTCAAAGATTACATAGGAGATAAATAAACATGTTTGATTGGAACCCTTCAATTTTTAATTGAGCATGGAAGATAAGCAGGACAGATTTTTGTCAGTTTTTTGAATTAGTGTTAGAAAGTAATATTTATATGACTTTCTAACTTAAATTGGATTATGCAAAAACATGTAAGTTAAATAAGAAACTATTATAAAAGATAAGCATATTTGTAAGTATATATCACACACATCTTTGCAATGCTCTAATTTTATGTAGAATTTTTTTATTTAAAAAAAAAAAAAAAAAAAAAAAAAAAAAAAAAAGAAAGGGCATCAGTAACTCAAGGCATATCTTGTTTTATTGTGTAAGTGACTGCAGGCCCATTTGGTTGGTAGCCTGGATTGGTGAAGCCTTCTTCAGGAGCTTGGGAAACAGGATATCCCTGGCTAGGAATAGGATATCCTTGGCCGGAAGCAGGATATGGAGGAGGAAAGTGTCCAGCTTCAGAGGATTGAACAACCACAACATTAGTCTGAGGGAAAAAAAAAAAAAATTACCTTAAAAGTATTCATTTGTCGTCGATAAGAATTTATAAGCATAAAGTGAGTACTAAAAGAAGACAAACATATATATATATATATATATATAACCAGGAAGAGAGAAAGAGAGAGAGAAAAGATATGAAACGAAGCAGACAGAGAGAGAAAAGATATGAAACGAAGCAGACAGAGAGAGAAAAAGATATGAAACGAAGCAGACAGAGAGAGAAAAGATATGAAACGAAGCAGACAGAGAGAGAAAAGATATGAAACGAAGCAGACAGAGAGAGAAAAGATATGAAACGAAGCAGACAGAGAGAGAAAAAGATATGAAACGAAGCAGACAGAGAGAGAGAGACATGTAAAGAAGCAGACAGAGAGAGAGAGACATGTAAAGAAGCAGACAGAGAGAGAGAGACATGTAAAGAAGCAGACAGAGAGAGAGAGACATGTAAAGAAGCAGACAGAGAGAGAGAGACATGTAAAGAAGCAGACAGAGAGACATGTAAAGAAGCAGAGAGAGAGAGAGACATGTAAAGAAGCAGAGAGAGAGACATGTAAAGAAGCAGAGAGAGAGACATGTAAAGAAGCAGAGAGAGAGACATGTAAAGAAGCAGAGAGAGAGAGACATGTAAAGAAGCAGAGAGAGAGAGACATGTAAAGAAGCAGAGAGAGAGAGAGAGACAGACAGATATATAAAGGATCAGAGAGAGAGAGAGAGACAGATATATAAAGGATCAGAGAGAGAGAGAGAGACAGATATATAAAGGATCAGAGAGAGAGAGAGAGACAGATATATAAAGGATCAGAGAGAGAGAGAGAGACAGATATATAAAGGATCAGAGAGAGAGAGAGACAGATATATAAAGGATCAGAGAGAGAGAGAGAGACAGATATATAAAGGATCAGAGAGAGAGAGAGAGACAGATATATAAAGGATCAGAGAGAGAGAGAGACAGATATATAAAGGATCAGAGAGAGAGAGAGAGACAGATATATAAAGGATCAGAGAGAGAGAGAGACAGATATATAAAGGATCAGAGAGAGAGAGACAGAGATAGATATAAAGGATCAGAGAGAGAGAGAGATAGATATAAAGGATCAGAGAGAGAGAGATATAAAGGATCAGAGAGAGAGAGACAGATATATAAAGGATCAGAGAGAGAGAGACAGATATATAAAGGATCAGAGAGAGAGACAGATATATAAAGGATCAGAGAGATATATATATAAAGAATGAGAAAGATGAAATCAACTTACAACAGTTGAGCTGCTACAGCAACAGCAGATAGAAGAGGACACAATGGCCAAGACAAAATCTGCAAAACTGCAAAGGCTGCCCACTATTCCAATGTTAAAGAAATTCTGAATAAGAAAAATATATATGAAGATAAAATGATCAACAAAAAAAGTTTGTTTTTATATATATGAGAAAATTGTAAATAGAAGATTTAGGAATACACAATGAAGATATAAAAGGAGTACTTATTTAAAGGGGAATTGTTTTGGACAATATCAAGAGATTTGGCAAGTAATAAAAAGGAGAGTGCCTTACCCGGTGAACAATTGCAGAGAGGCTGATCCCCACTAAGGAAAATATTGTGGCAGATAAGATGGCTGTGACCATGTAGGCAATTTTCTAAAAAGAAAATTGACAAATTTTTTTTTCATTTTTGCTAAAGATGAAAATTTAGAAAATATTTTTATCTAACACCCAAAATCACAAATTAAAATTCCTACTAATTAAAACTGTTATGTTCTGAAAAGTAATCTAATTTCTATATACATTTTAACCAAATTTAATTGAATGAGTTTAAATACTAATGAACAGGAGGCAATAATTAAAATTCATATGTCAACTAATTAAATAAATCTACTTACCACATTTTGTAAACAAACTGCATTCCATAAATCCAGTCATTAAAAGGTTAATAATACAAGACTCAATGTATTAATATACAAATAAGAAAGCCTAAGAGAAAAGAATTGGCCACTTAGTACATTAAACTAAGCAGAGATTTCTATCATTCACAGCATAGCCATAGAATTGTTATGATAAAACTATGTCATGTCCTTTCAGAACATGGGCAATCACAGCTCTCCGTAAATTCAGGTTCTTTGTAGATCTGTTCTGCTATCCATTTAAAACAAAAATTCCATAATTCATGTGCTGTTTTTCTAATTCTACCATGAGCTCTATTCATCAAGATTTGAATGATAAATTCTATTATGTAACTCATTAGACTGATTGCCTGACAAACCTTGTATTTATTTGCTCCGCTATTAAAATGAATTTAGTAAAGTCTTTTAGCATATCACCATTAATTAGACTGGAAGTTTAGATCAAGAAATGCAATATTTATGCTCAGAATAATATCAGAAAGAGCAATGCAAAAGCATGTTATACAGATTATGCAAAAATGGTTCACATATTTGGGAAGGATATTAGAATAATCCAGAACTTATACTGGGAGTAAAATGCTGACATATGGACAGAAAATAAATACAGCAAATATACAAAAATAGACAGGATGAAGACAATGATGCATCTTCTTGCCAGATTTATTCAAACTTTATAGCAAGGTGATTCTGAGAGAATTAGAATTCCTAGCAGAATTCATTATTGGTGGCTACAATCTTGACATTAGATATGCAGATGACATAATATTGTAATGGCAGATATAGAAACAAAAAATACAGGAACTCCTATAGAAAGTAGAAAAAAAAATATTGCTAAATAGGCAGACCTTACCAAGTTGTATGTTTTTTTATGTTCCATAGATTTTACACCTGTCAATATTCCCAAAATGCCAACCATTATGATCTGTTAAAAAAGAAAAAAAAAAAAAAAAAAAAGAATGAAAAAAAAAAAGAATGAAAAAAAAAAAATTACAATATTTAAACCACGTTCTAATTCAGTGTGTTCCAAGGAAAGTTTTCATATTCCTGGACTCTTCATATAAAACACACATTTATAAATACAGCAGAAATACAAAGAAATAAAAAAAATACTATTGCCCTATAATATTTGTATCCATGAATATTTGCAAATATTAAAAAGGAAATAAATATATATATATAAAAATAAATCACAAATTAGTAACAATACTGAAATATAATAATTAAAAGAAGCTAAACTGGTTTCTCTGATTAGAGAACCCCTCCAATAAAAGATAATTTAATAGCCCATAGAAAAAAAAAACAATGCAATACATTAAAGGCTAATTTAAGTTTACCAACTATTCCTGCTTAGAAAGTGATGGTCAGTAGGATACCTTCCAGTGGTATTAATCTTACTCAGCACCTAGAACATGTCCAGGATATAAGACCAAGCACACTGCTGATTTGTAATCAAAATGTTCAGCTATTGTTCAACCTGATACATTAACACATGCATATAAATTGTGCACCTTTTCTCCTGTGAATATTGGTTAGTATGTTTTGGTTGATTCATTCCTCAAACTGTTATCCCATTGTCAGCATCACACAGCATGACAAATTGAATTATAAATATTTTTCATCATAAATTTGTACATTAATGGCATTTTTAATAGAATACACAAGCAAGACCTAGTAGCCCTGCCAGTTTTATATAAGCCTACTCATGGCATGTGGGCAACTTAGATCCTTATAAATAGTTTTTTTTTTTAAATGCATAAGATTTTGTAGAAAAGGAAAAAAAGTTCTATTATAAGAATTATGAATCCAGATAGAAAAAGAAGTGAAAACTTACCCAAAGTGAAGCTCCTGTAACAACACCAAGGTAGATATGCACTACTTGTGTCAGTGCATCATACATACCAATATTTTGCCATTCATATGTTTTGAGTTCTACCTTCATGCTAAAACCAACCATGGCATTGATAAAGATGACCACACCAAAAATGATATGCAATACACCAGTGATGGTCATTGCCATATAAGGAAATGATGGAATCATTATTACACAAGAATGGAGTTAACTACTTGAAGGAAACTGAAAAAAAAAAAATCAAAAGAAAAATGATAACCTTTAGCTTAATGATATACAGTTTGGGGTATATTCATTTTTGTTACATTTTGCAAATCCTATGACAAATTTTAAAGAAGGAAAAAGAGAGAGAGAGAGAGAGAGAGAAAAGAAAAAAAAAATAGTTTTCCTTCTCTACTCTCCAGAGACTAACTGAGAGCTAAACATAGTGTGCACAGCAAGTAAAAGCTACCACTCCTGTTTACAAAGGGTAGGGTTGCAGAAACATAATTCAGGGTGCGATGGGACAATTTTGCAAAATACCAAAATCAACATGTTTTTCAAGAAATTTACTATAATACCCACCCCACCCCAGCAGATAAAAAAAAAAAAAAAAAACAAATCCTTTGGACTAAATTGAATTTTTAAAAATAAAAGGTTTGCTTGAAACTTTAATTGAAAGCTTAAGGATTTAAATTTACTATTTCCAGTCAGCAAAGTACTCTGGTCTCCACTCATTTGCCCAAAAGATGGTATAACATGATGTTAAAAGTCTCAAACTTAATAAAAACAAAGTTTTATCATCAAAATGTTTGTTAATATTAAGAGGAAAGATTAAAGTTTGATGTCATTATTTAAATTTTTGTTTTACCATCAGTAATCCACCCCATGTTTACATGATGTTACTACTATGGCAAACGTAATATTATGCAAGTCTTATTTTTGGTGTTGAAAGATACATTTATTTGGCAATTCTTACAAAATTCAACTGTCTGATTTTAATGAAACTAAAGATTTATTCACAAATAAAGTTATTTATGAAATTATTACATTTGGAAAATCTTAGTAAAAATAATTTTTTAAATTTTTACATGTTACCCCTCCCCACTGTTAATTGCATGAAACTTTTAGAAATTCATTTTTTTAAAAAGTTAAATGCAGGACTCCTTGTAAACCATGTAACTTTTTTTTAAATTTGAAAATCTTGGTAATTTTTTTTTTTTTTCATCTGTTACCCCACCCTTTATGTAAAACCATGGAATTTCAAGAAATTAAATTTTGTAGCCAAAATTTATTTTATTATTTAAATGCAGGACTCATTAGGGAATCTAAATTACGTCTTATTTTTTTCAAACAGTTGGTCTTGTTTCTGAAACTGCCACGAATAGAAAAAAAAAAAAGCAATAAAACTATGACCTTATTTACTGAGATAAGCTTTTAATTGCTTTAATAAATGTAAGTTTCAGATAGTCTGAAGAAAAACTTTTTTGATTAATAATGAAATTTTAAAAATATTGTTTTCACTATTTTTTATTTTAATATTTTTATAATATTTTAAAAATATTTCCAAGACTTGTAGACGTTAGGTTTGTAGGTTATCAAGTTTTAAAGTAAAGTCTATATTTACTAATCGAAAATTCAAAAAGTGAATACAAATCTCTAACCATTATATTTTTGAAATATTTTCATTATTTTTTTGTGTATTTTAAGTTTTATTTTTTTATGGGAATTTCTATAAGTACATTAAAATGTCATGTGCTTCACAATTTCTTCCCCTTGCTAGAAAAAAGTTTGTTCAATTATGTCACTTGTAATCGCCATACACTTGACTTATCTCCCATCTGTCAACACATTTCAAATACGGACAGGTCAGAAAGTTCAACTGTGATTAAGAAATAGTTTTATTCTAAATTTCATGCTATAAACAAGTATTAGATACCTCCACTCATTTTCAATGACTTTTAAATTGAATTTTTAAAAGATTTCTTCACAGTGTAGTTTTAATTGAAAGCTGAATGATTCAATAAAAAAATTACTATTTCCAGTAAGCAAAATACTCTGTATTTCAAATGGAAATTACTGATTGGAATCTAAAATTGAGATTTTTTGTGCCCATTTTTAAGCGATCGATACATAAACAAAAGTTAATTCTGTGTTCGAAAAATCATGCAAAGCAAAAAAAAAAAATATTCATCTGTGGCATTAGTTTTCAAATGAGCAAATTCAATCATAAATTAAATCGGATTTACACAAGTTAAGCTAAAAAGAAAAAAAATCCAATCAATTTATCATTACAGATTTGATTTTGTTTTTTTACATCTGACATTAATTTCTTTACGGTTCCAACATCATTGTGATGTGAGCACAGAAGAGATTAGGTAAGAAAAAAAATCGTGCTAGATTAAAAAACAATAAGGGAGCTAACGAGGCGTGGAGCAGTCACAGTTACTAGGATAAACAATAATTGCATCTTCAGGTCTTCTCCTAAATGTTTAAAAAAAAATTAAAAAAAGCCATTTAAAAAGTAAAATAAAAAAAAATTTAAAGAACAATTGAAAATAAAGATGAATTAAAAATAAATAAAAAAACTAGAGAAAAACAACAACGCCATCAAAATGTTGCGTGAGACAACTTGTTGAATTGTTCATAATGGCCACGTTTTCTCGAAAAATAAAAACCAGTTAGACTGTGTCGAGCTAAGATAGGAAGGGAGGCATTGAAGCGTAGTTCTTTGTACTTAACGCTTACAAAGTTTTACTTTTAGTTGCTAAGCACTTCAATCTAAGTTTTAAAAAAAAAAGCACGGAACAACTTATTTCGACTTTTACAAAATAAATGGAGACTAGAGTGGGGCAGGCGCAGGTTTATTTGTTTTTTTTTATATACAAGAAAAAAGACAACCAGATAATATTATTTGCAAATAAAACTTCGTTAAAGTGGGGAAAATGAATAACGATAAATGTTGATATTTATATAATTTGTTGAATCAATTCTTCTTTTAAAACAAGAATTTAAAAAAAAAAAAAAAAGAGAAAAAGCTTTGTTTTTAAAAAACAAATTCGGCTGTCAGAAAAAAACAAAAACTTCTGAATAAATTAACTGCTCTTTAAATTATTTTAAAATTTTATTTCTACTTTTGAGCGGAAATTATTTTTAATGCCCTACTGAAGTTTTCCGTTCGACCAGGAAACCTTTGTCAGTTTGAAAAATAGGTCAGAACATTTATCCTCGTACACAGATGAACACTGCGTACTTTCTTTGGTAGATATTTTGATTTTGTTACAAAAATAACGTGACTTAACCAGTGTAAAAGTAACTCAGCAAGATAAAGACATTTTTCCAGCTTAAGAAAAATCGTTCATTTAAGAAATAAGTTTTTAAAAAATTAAGAAAAAAAAAGTTAAACTAACTTGTTTTTGTAATTTTTTATTATGTAATTGTAAAAGCAAAAATATTTTTGACCACAAACGATCTTAAAACGAAAAACAAACCTTAGAAATAAATAACTTGGGGGGGAAAAAAATAAATAAATAAATAAAAACACACACACACAAACAGTTAACTTGTTTTTATCTCTTTTACAAACTGTTCACGACTTTTAAGCAGAAAAAAAAAAAAAAAGCTTAGTGTTTCTGCATCTCTTCATGAGATAAAAAAAAAAAAGGTAAAAAAAAAAAAAAAAAATCACTAAAACTGAAATCTCAAAACTTACTTGTGAGCTAACATTAATCCAATTTTTTTAAAAAAGATTGGAGTTTTACGTTTTTGTTTGATTTTGTTCTAAAAATCTTACAGGTTTTGCTTTATGAATTTTAGTTAATTTTTTTTTTTTTCTGCTGTGAAAATAATTTTACAAGTTGATATTATTTACAAACACAATCCTTAGCAATACCCAAAATTGTTTTTTGTATAATTTTATTATCCCAGAGACTATCTTAGTTTTTCTGGCTAAGTTAAAATTTATTGACCTTACTTTTTTTTTTTTTTTACAGCCCTTTGTTTAGGAAAACTGACAGTTTTCAACTGATTTTACATAAAATTGCATAAAAATGCAATTATTTTTCGTCTCATGAACAATGATTCGCAAGGTTAAAAAAAAAAAGTTTAAAAGTGTCCATAAATTACCAAGTCGTCTTATGCCGAAAAACTAGCACTTGGTCCGCACTAACATTTCCTAAAACGCCATCAACAACTGCGGGTAATTTTTAAACGGTTGGATAATGAAAGAAATCGCCAACTTCTTCATGTTGGCCCATTCCCGTAGCAGTAGTTAAAAAAAAAAAGAAAAAAAAAAAAGACAGTTTTTAATGCTGCAACTAAAATAAAACATTTGAGATTTTTTAAGTGTCCAGGTTAACTTAAAAAGTTAAAGATCTTCACACAGCATGAACAAATATTCAAAACAATTTTAAAAAATTACGTACGTTTTACCAATTATTGACTATATAGTCAATATTTTTATAGATTCCAATATGTTTTTCTAACAATTTTATCTTCAAAAAATTAACTATTAAAAAAAAAACACTTTGGAAAAGTTACCTATGTCACTGGTTAAAAATCGATGACGTAAACTTAAAAAACAGCTATAAATCAACCGTAGTAATTATTTTGAATGGAGAAACAAAAATATTTAAATTAATTTTACCTTTTGAACGTGAACTGAAGTCCAACCGATGAAGTCAATAACAAAATTCCGAGTAAAGCAGAAAGAGAAAGACTATGACGTCATAACATAACTTTAGCCAATCCCTAAATATGTGAAATTTATTCATTAATATACATCTTTGGTTGTAGTGGAGGTCAGCATTCTCACGACTCACACGCAAGACACATGAACCCCCAGCCCACCATTTTAAATAATTCCATCTTTATATTCTTTGGTTTTTCCTTTTCATTTTTTTTTTAATTTCTTTTTCTCTCTCTGTTAGTTGTTCAGTTTTATTTTTGCCCCACATACATACAGTTTTTCTGCTTGAGAACATTTTTGGTCGATGTTATTGTCATCATTAAAAAAATGTCAGTTTGACTTTTGAAAGTACCTGATGGGCGTTATTACCACTTAGCGTTTTTTTTTTTTTATTTCCAGAGTAAATTTCTATCGGGCAGTTTTTAATTTCTGGTGTTTTCAAGGTGAAATCCTCTGCGGTAAGTTTTAAAAAAATATTAAGCCAAAGCCCAAGGAACTTCTACTTCCATGCAGTAGAGGGCTGGATTTATTGGCAGGAGATTGAGCTTGGTCAATTTTTTCACTATATTACCATTAAAACCCACTTTAAACTGACCTTGTGTCTCATTCGGTAGCTATGTGTAGATTTTTTTTTATCAAGTGAACATCTTGAATTGCCACAATATAATTTCAAAGCGATGATCAAAAAGAGAAAAAAAAGCGACCACTCGTAAATTAGATGAGCAGAAGCAAATCGTACAAAATAAAGTGTAATTAGTAAACCTTTCCTACAAACAAGCATTAAGAAAAATAAGAAAGTAGGCCCAAGGATAGAGCCCTAGGGAAGAATGCATTAGTTCAAAAGGATCTAGAGAAGTGGCCGTTCAAGATAACTTTCATTTTGTGATTTGATGAGAGACTGGATCAGTTCAAAAATTCGTCCGGAGACATCATAATCTTTCAACTTGTGAAGAAGACCAGTATGCCAAACTGTCGAGATATCCAAAGCAACAGCCTGATTTTCACTATCCTTATGTAAAAAGTTTAATAGATTCTTTCACTAATAATCGTTAGCTCTAGAGAAACAGAAAACCCTATTGCTTGTCTGAACAAGAATCAGATGTGAAATGCATAACCAGTTCAAAATTGATTAAGGCCTTTAATAGTTTATCAAGAAGAGGTAGAAGGCTAATGACCTTGTAATTGGCAAGGTCAGACGGTCCACTTTAGTTCCTAATGACTCGAACAACAGAAACTTTTCAAGACACAGGGAGGCATTCATTATAAAGTTGAAAAAGAACAGGAGAAAGTTTGGAGGCACATTTATTAAGGACTATTACAGAAATACCATCGAATCCACATGCAAAATATTTTACTTTATCAGCAGGTGTTAACACCTCACATTGATTGAAGGGAGGAGGATAAGAAATGTAATGGTTTTAGGATTTTACTTATTTTCATATGTTGGTTACGAGAGAAATAAATTATAGAGTCAAACGAGAGAAAGTTGGCTACTGTTGTAGAACAACACTATGGCGTCGCTGATAGGATGTTTAAGTCGCTTGGACGAACCAGAATTAGTAAAGACTTCTAAGTCTCTAGTATTTTACAGCCCACGCTAGTACAAAAAAATTGAAAGACATTAAGGCAAGAGGGGAGAAAATGAAATAAATGACCTGTTATTAGCTTTAGTATGTTGTGAAGCTATAATGAAAATTTCTGTTATGGTATACCCCAAACAATTGGAGAATTTTATTTCGTCGAAATTTCGAAAACGATAAAAAGAAACTTTTCATAGCAAATGAATCAAATTTCTATTCATTAAACAGAAACAGTATAAATCAATTATACGATATCTTTAGAGATTAAGAGAAAGTAGCAGATGCTGCGAATTTGAAAAAACTGAGAACTTAAGATTTGACTATAGAGGACGAATTGATTCAATTACAGTTGATTGTAAATATAGCAAATATATCTCATAAGTATAAGATATTGGAACAATCGCAATTTAATAATTTGATTAACTGCATGTGTGGAAGTTGTATATTGAATTGATTTAAAAAGTATAATTCGATTGAGGACAATGTTGCAATATACAGTATGAAAAAGGAACAAAAAAATGCAAACCCTGTAAATATGAGCATGAAATTGAGAGAAAAAAAATGACCCGTATGTATGCAAAGTTAAGAAAATAGAAAGTATAGAAAAATCGGGGAAAAAAAAAAAAAAAGAATTGATGACGTTTTTTCAATACAAAGATCTAAGGAAAAGAATTCTTTTGAAAAAATTCAATAGCATGACTTTTCCAATGCAAGTGGATACGGGGAGTAATGTTTTAATCAAGAAATTTCTGGGAACAAGTGGGTAAACTAAAATTGAGAAAAAGTTATTTGAAATTGAGACAATTCGATGGATTTTTTTATAAATTTTTGGGGCTACTTCAATGGAACTTTTGAAACCTGTGGCCAATTTGAAATTCCATTATAATAGTGGAATGTAACAAAAATTCATGGCCTACTAGGAATAGATGTTCTAAAAGTGGAGATACATCGAAATGAATCAATAGTATATAAAAAAAGTAAAAATGGGAGCGTTAAAGAGATTTAAAGCGAATATACAATTAAACGAAAATAGTACTTTCCACCTATTTGAATCCCGTAAATTACCTACTTTAAATTTAATGATTGCCAAGTTACAGAAAACTTTAGAGGGGGGAATTTGGGAGCATGTTCCTCCAGGTACCAGTAAAGAGGCCTCTGTCATTGTAGTTTTGCGACAATCAGATGAAGAGTTAACGTGTTGACGTTAAAGTAGACATAAATCATGAAATATGTTCGGATTCGTTTTCCGTTTCCAAAATCAAGACTGCAGTTCAAAAATTATCGATCATGAGATTTTTGGCAAAAAATGATTTTAAATCTGCCTATAATCAAATTCAGATTGATGGTAAAGTCAAGGAAATTATCACAATAGATACCGCCATAGGATTAAGATGGTGTGAAAATGCCATTTTCCCGAGAGAAATGAAAAACGTGTTAAATGACGAAATCAGCAACCTTATTATTGATTACGATGATATTTGCCTTGGTGCTAACAAGAGGGACGAATTAAGACAAAAATAACGTGCTAAAAAGGCTGGGATGACAATAAACAGAGACAAATGTGAATCTGATTGCGATAATATATCATATTTAGAGTAGCAAATACCAAAACATGGCATTGCACCAAATCCAAAGTTAATTAAGAAAATGTCAGAGCTATCTATGCCTTCTAATAAAAAAGAATTAGAATCCATTTTAGGGTTAGTTAATTTTTTATAATAGATGCCTACCAAAATACAGCGACTCAATTTGTTGAACTGCGCTGAAAGAATAGTGAGTTCAAATGCACCCAAAGGCAAAATTTAGCGTTTGAGTATTTTTTTAAAAAAATACTTGATCTTTGACCTGAAAAAGTGTGTGTGTGTGGGGGGGGGGGGGGATAAGGCTAATTAAAAAAAAAAAAAATGGAAATCCCAGATGAAGAAATATATCACTGGGTTGAAACTGACATATCATCTCTACAAAGAATTGGCATCATAAAATTTACAGACTCCAAGATTACTGAAATAATAAGGCGAAACAGGTGGAGTAATTGTTACAAAGATGAAAGACTTTATAAATCATAAATTAACGATGAGAAAGCATAAAGCTTATTTAATGGACTATTACTGAGTCGTCAATTGTCACGAGAGGTAAAGTTGTTAGAGGTTATACGGTACCATATTCTATATTTCTTCCGAAACGGTGAAAATCTGAATAAAAATCCAATTTTAATCTCCAAATAATATTTTAGAATGACTTCAGTTATATATAAATCAAGTGGAGGTTGATTCATTAAAGAAATATTTTTACAATTTTTTTTATGATTGTATGTGATAACTGTAGATCATGTATTATATTCTATTTAAAACTCAAGGAATCTGATTCACGCTATGTTAAATTCATCATCAACCTTATGGGAACACCGCAATGACAAAATTACAAATAAAAAATTCGTCTACTACACATGATTCCATGCATCAATTTCGAGTCACAAAACAAAAAATATATTTAAAATTCAAACTAATCATCCAATCATCGGCATTACTGCCTAAACCAACGTATGAAAACAGAATGCCGAGTTGAACCCCAGACACAAGATGGAAGGCTGGACAAATTCTCAACAACAAACAGTTGTTCACATTTTTACACGATGTTCCCCGCGGTGACATTTTCCTTCCTCTCAATACTACACTTGGCGCAGCTGCAAACATCAGTTATCCCCATCCCTCATGGCCATTTTCTAAGCTACTTTTAACTGTTTGCTTATTTCTTTTTTGTGTTTCAAGTTCTTTATTTGTTGTTACCTTACACGTGTCTGTTCTCCATACCACCACCATCATCATCATCGTCGTCGTCGTCGTCATTGTCATCACCCACACAGAACTGACTGGTGGCAATCTTTATTTTTCTCGCCAAAGTTTTGGCGCTGCTCTTCATATCTTAGAGGGTTCAAGGCCGCTTGAATGTCTGGAAAATATCTGGTTAAGTCATCGCGCTATCACGTGATCAGGAAGGAGAATGTTTTGGTACGAAAAATAAAGTTTGCCATTAGTTAGACCTTTTACAGAACTCAAACTAAACGGACGGCCAGCTGAGCCTGCTATAATCTGCTATAAATTTAGATGTGTAGAATCAGTCCTGTTTCAGAATTCAAACTAGAAGATGATCTGAGGGAAGAGTTAGGTTTGACGAATTGGGCGGGCGCCCGGGTGGAGGTGTCTCAACAACGACGAGGCATCGCTTACCTGGCTAGTGTTGCGGAAGACTCTCTGGGTCGGCAAAAAGCTCTATGCAGCAGCGTTGGCAGTTACGGCAAAGTGCGTGCGCTGTGGTGTGGAGGTAGAGTTTTGGACCACATCTTCTTTCACTGTAGTGTTGTTCGGGCGTTGAGTGAGTTAAATGAAGGCTATATAGTTCGCGTCTTGGGTGGAAAGGTTTTTGTCCTTGAAGCCAGTGCCGTTTTTAGCAATGTTGTGCCTCAATTGAAAAAGAATGAACACTGTGTTCTTGTGTTTACTCGGCATTAAGAGAGTCGTGATTTGGACGACGCGTAAAAAAGAATTTTATGAAGATGAGAAGTTTTTCTCTTCTCAACTGTTTTTTTTTTTTAAGCATCAGCTTAAGATCAGGATCGGAGCGGAAAGGAAGAGGCTCTCTTCATTAAAATTTGGCGAAAGGTGGGTGACTGCTTCGCATTTGATGTGTGTGAAAGGGGCTAACTTAGAGTTCCATCTGAAGGTGACCTAGGTTAGAGGATATTGGTCACCTGCATTAAACATGATCAGTCCAGCCCAGTGTTAGTTTAGCTTAGGTCAGTTTTTCGTTTTGTTTTGAACAACTAAATTTAATTTTGCTCCTCTATATCTTTGGTTAATATTCCCCCCCCCCCATTTAGGTGACAGTGATGGGGGTTCTCTGGTAACTGTGGGATGCCTTTCGTTTCGAGTGTGTGATTTCGTATTTGTTATTGTGTTGAGTGGATGTGTGAGTAATTGTAGATTGTATAAATCCCACAGTATTTTCGTCCAGTTAACCACGATTTCTGTCGCATTTAGACTGTGAGGGCTTCTCCATACGAACATCAATTTTGTTTAGTTTTGTAAATAATATCACAAAAGAACATTGGGGATTTTTAATCTTATCATCCCAGCCCCCCCCCCCCCAATTGTACATAATTAGTTTAGTTAGGATCTCCTAGAGCGAAAATGTGGCATTGTGGTGTTTGTGTAAAATAGCGTTGTGCGACTGAAACGTTTTAGTGAAAGAAACCTTTATACGAGCGATTGGGTCAGTGATAGAAGCTAGTTAAGTTAATGATAAGACAAATGATTACCAGCCCCCCAATCCCCATTTTAGGCCTTGTGCCGTATTTATACTTTTTGTATAATAAATATTTTCAGAATTCAAACTGGACGGACGGCTAGCTAAACCTGCTATGATCAGCTATAAATTTAGATGTGTGAAATCACTATAAATCTAATACGATTTCGGAGTTAAAAAGTTGATTCAAAGAAATCAAATTCCAGCATACTGAAAGGAATAACTACAACGAAATAAAGAAAAATATTATCCCGAGAGCCAAGGAGAAGAAAGATCTATTCTTCACTCAACTCTAGACAAGACGGAAAGGAAAAGAAAGAAAAGAAACCTAAAAAGAAATCCATTTCGTCGATAAACTTTCTACCCAGTGGGGAGAACAGAAAAAAGAGAGAAAAAGGACGAAGAAGGACAAGGAAGAAAAAGAAGGGATCTGTTTCACAGATAAAATTTCTATCCAGCGAGGAGAAGAGAAAAGAGAAGAAATATCGAAGAAACGAGAGACACATAAAAGACACTAACAGAAAAAGGAAGAGAAAAAGAAAAGAAAGGCATTTTCAAACTACAGTTAAATCCTTTGTTTCTATGACCAGTTTTGTCTTGATTTGTTTTGATTCTTATCTTATTGTTTGTAATTTCATGCATGTTGATTTTAAGTTGTTTGTCAAAAAATATTCACCTTTCTGACAAGAGAAATCTCCCCTATCATTTTTCCCTCGTAATCTTTCTTTTTACCTCATTGTTTTGTAAAATACATGACTTCAGACACACTTCTCTTATTATTTAATTTTTCTTCTCATTTTATATCAAAACGAATTTCTTTTCTTTCTTTTCGGTTAATTTCTATAAATAAAGAAAGAGTTTTCATTCGTCCAAAAGCAATTTATACTCGCAAATTTATTTCTGGTTTTTTCTCAGCTCGCCGGTTAATCCCCGTGAAGACAAAGTTTTCATTGGCCTAAAGAAAATTTTATATAGGCTCGCGAATTCTTTTCCGTTTTTTCCTCAGACCTCTGAATTTAAAGGAAGTGGGTAAAAAGAATTCTTATTATTTCGTACTTACTGACGAAATGGAAAGAGCTTCAGATGAAAAGAAGGAAAGAGACAAGATCGAATGCATATAAGTTGTAATAAAAAGAAAGGAATACGATGAAGGCAAAAAGAAAAAGGAATATGTATTAAAATATATCAGAAAAAGTTGTGAATAGCCAGTCAGTCAAAATTGTGGTTTGTTTTGATAAAAAGCAAGAAAAATCGAAATATTTTTATAACCTTATCAAAACATGAAAAGTCATTTCAATTTTCAGTCGTTTATATTCATGCTCAAAAATCTATGTGAAATTTAGTTAAAAGAATTTAAGAGGAAATATTTTTTTAATTGCTTAATTTGTGTTGCTCAATAATACTTATTTTGATTTTGATTTATGAACTTTATGTTCTGACAAAGGTTACCTGACATGTGGTTTGAACTATTTTCGCTATTGATTATTAGTGATAAACTGGTAATTAGTTTTGGTCTTTCAATGTCACAATTAATGTAACTTTGTTGAACAAATACTTTTTGGGGACACGTGTTTCTTTTTGTTTCAACTGAAGTAAATAAAGTTTCAAAGAAGTAAAGTGTATTTTTCTTTTAAACTATTTTTTCTTTTTAAATATTTTTACTTTTAAAATATTTTTCTTTGTCAATACTTTTTCTTTTTAAATGCTTTTCTTTTTAAATACGTTTTCTTTTTAAACATTTTTAAAAATACTTTTTCTTTTTAAATAATTTTTCTGTTTAAATACTTTTTTCTTACAAAAGTATGTAACATTTTAAAGTGAAATACTGAAGAAAACTTTTTAATTTTATTATTATAATTACATTTATCTAAATCTCATAAAAGTATCTGGGGAAATTAACATTGTGAGTTGCATGGGATTGTAATAGCGATTGTAACAGCCTTAATCGATTTCGGCATTGACAGTAATAAATGAAATATACGACATGTTTGAAGAAGACTTTACTAGATTTATTTTCATAGCCCTGCCAAAGAAGCCAGCTTTATATGAATGAATGAATGCAAGATTCGTTAGGTAATCAGTTTAATGAGCCATATAAAATGTATCATCGAAATCCTGATGAATAGAGTGCGTAGCAGAATTAGACTGGAAATAGGACAGGAACAGTGCTGTTTCGTTAAATGCAGTGGAACAAACAACAATAACATGTATTGTAATGTTTATGTTCAGAATGATAACATACAGAGTAATACAAATGCATAATGATGTGTACCTATGTTTTATCTAAAGTTTTTTTAATTTTTTTTTTATAAGGTATGACACAAAGAAATATTTGAACTACTAGGTAAACTTGTTCTATTTGGGAAAGATAGAATAATCTAGAACTTGAAGCAAACCGCTGCGTATGGATTGAAAATGAATGAAGTAAAATACTCAATAATAGAGAAAGGGTCGTATGACAGGGATATGTCTTCACACCAGATTTATTCTAGCATGGTAATCTCGAAATAACTAGAAGTTCTTCCAGATGTCACTACCACACACAAAATGAAGTGCACTATGATGCATTTTTTTTTTGTTGCTTGATTTTGTTGGAGAAAAATTTAAACTGTCTATTTTTGTCATGTGATGTCCAGATGTAATCACACTTATAGATACATCTTAGGATCATACAAACCTGGATGAAAGTGTTTTAAGATCCTTAAGTAACTCCTTCCTAATTTTGAAA
The DNA here is from genome assembly GCA_037127315.1 of Ascarosepion bandense. Classification (NCBI taxonomy): domain Eukaryota; kingdom Metazoa; phylum Mollusca; class Cephalopoda; order Sepiida; family Sepiidae; genus Ascarosepion; species Ascarosepion bandense. The sequence continues at coordinate 372,691 of JBBBDQ010002244.1, forward strand.
ATTTTCGGTTGTTTAAAAATTCCAGTTGCGCGTTTGTAAAAATCCCTGTTGTACTTTTGAAAAACGTTGGAAAGGTAGTTATTATAAATCGCCTGAAGATTTAAATCTCATGGAGATTCAAAATATTAAATATTAAATCTCCATATTTACATAATCCCCAATTTTGATTGAACAATATTGACACACCTAATGCATTTCCTTCAACTACCACTCCCAAATTCTCTAAATAACCATGAAGTCATCTTATATTTTAAAAAATTCATTTTCACCATGTATTTTAACATATCATCTGAAGAGGAACAGTTTTGTTCTGAAACATGAAATTTTTTGTGTAGTGATATTATGCTTTTATAAACCACTGTAATAACAAAATTACGATATATATATATATATATATATATATATATATATATATATATATATATATATATATATATATAGGTAAAGAGAACCAAGTTTTACAATTCCGAGTTCTCCGGCATTTTTTTAATTTTTTATTTTACAAAAGTGCTCCATACAAGAAATATTGTAGGGCATACTATAATCACATGATTAAATTTTTTTAATTAAAAATACATTGCGACATGGAAATTTCTGTTTCGAGATTTCTACCTCGTCATCAGGCAATGTTAGATCATTGTTGTGGAAATGATTTTTATTTATGTATAAGAAACAATACGAGAAGACATAAAAATTTATGCGTGTTCAATATAACTAATCAGAATTTATGTGTGTGTGTTCAATTTAACTAATCAGAATAGAGATTCACTTTAAATTTGAAAAAAGTTTATTTTTGGGGAATACATGATTTCTTCCAATCTTAACGGCTGAAGTGTCAACCTAATTTTTAATTACTATAGAGAGCTCAGTGGATGTAGGCAGGAGTAGGAGGATGTAGGCAGTGGATGTAGGCAGGAGTAGGAGGATGTAGGCAGTGGATGTAGGCAGGAGTAGGAGGATGTAGGCAGTGGATGTAAGCAGGAGTAGGAGGATATAGGCAGTGGATGTAGGCAGGAGTAGGAGGATATAGGCAGTGGATGTAGGCAGGAGTAGGAGGATATAGGCAGTGGATGTAGGCAGGAGTAGGAGGATGTAGGCAGTGGATGTAGGCAGAAGGGACAGAAAAATAATGCATAACCTGGCGAGCGTGAGTAAATGGATGGCGGAGCAGGGTTTGGAGAGATAGAGAAAAGAAAAAAAATATTGTACGATAGGAAGTTTTGGAGAGCCATGATCGCCAACGTCCTGAAAAGACACGGAACAAAGAAGAATAAGAAGAATATTTATAGATATCTGTTTATTGTATCGTATCTACGATATATGTGTGTGTGTTTCTGATCCAATAGGTTAAGTTACACAAAAAACCGGTATGGCTAGTGATAAACATAAATAAAACATTCAGGTCAGGGGAATAAATAAATTACAAATTTGTCTTTGTTGGATACAAATGTAAGATCAATGAAAAGTCTCTGAAATAATGTCATTTTGTTTTTGTTTTTTTTGCAAGCAAAACTGGGATTCTTTTATCATTTAGCTTTCAATTAGTCAGGTATCGAAAAGGAGTGGAGGTAGCTATAAAATTTTAATCAATACATTATGAACAGTTTTTGTTTATTGCAAAATTGACATTGTTTTCATTTCACAGTAAAAATAACGTTTGAATAATTCAAATAAATTGTAAAGATACTCAGGCCTATTAAAACGTTTGATGTAGTTGCTATTTTTACTAAACTTAGCCTAGTTTGGCCTAACGGTCGCAAATGAGACACCCAGTGAGCATTACATAAATTACTTACTCAATAGTCAATGAAACTACCTCACTTACTATTATTATCCAATTACCGATGCACTCAAAACTGTTTTTATTATGTGTGCGGATAAAAAAGAAAAACATGAATAATTCATTGTCATTTACAGAATTGATGGCAAAAAAGAAAACTACAATCACTTTTTAGAAGAATCATCTACATCACGTTGTGGTACAGTAGATACCGGCTCGGAACGAGGAATTGGAGAGCCGAGTTCGAATTCCAGTTGAATTCGTTGCATTTACTTATGCGCAAATACACTTAGGAAAAATCTTCTGCCCAGTCAGTCATGTCTCGAAAGAGACATGATCGCCCAAGTGTGTATCACGTATGCAACTTAACTGACTTCAGATCTATTGAGTAGATAATTAAATGACAAAGACTAAAGTGTTTCGCAACCTAGAAGAAACTTTGGTGTAAGGGTATAGGTTATCTTCTGATAACGTCCTTAACCTAACCAACACCAATATTTGGCCTTTTAAAAATCGATGCAGCGATAATTAATACAAATATATATTTTTTGCATGTACTGATAAAATTTTATATATCTCAAAATAAAATAAACAATATTTAAAGAGTTCCTAAGTTCATATCAGAAAGTTTTCGTGTTGAAAGATATGGGACAGAGGGGGAAAAAACGCAAAGCTTTCAGAATATTATAGGTAGGTAGGTTGGTAGAGAGAGGGAGAGAGAGAGAGAGAAAGAGAGTCATTGTATTCGCGTATGTCGTTGGGATTTTTAGGTGTCCGAAAATTTAGAACATAGGAGAATGGATGAAATTATTTTATTTTCTTGTTGTCTACGTCCTTTTTTTTTTTTTTTTTTTTCACTTTTCTGAGGCAAAGGAATTCATTTCAGAATTGTCTCTCGCTTTCTGATTGGTTCAAAGGTGTGACTCATTTGACAGTCCCTTCTTTTTTCACCTTCATATAATAAAAATAATGTCAATGACCTTTTGGCCTATTTGGAATGAGTTAAATAACAGGACAGATTGGGTTCTATACTATAGCCTTGGCTAGCAACCAGTCTGCCGCAGAAAGCAATGGCAACCTACTGCGGGATAAACTTCTGCCCAGTCAGTCATGTCTCTTTCGAGACATGATCGCGCAAGCGTGTTTCACGTATGGCACTTAACTGACTGATTTATTTGATTTTTATCTTTTTGTTTCATTGTCGGTACTTCCACTCAATCGCCGAAAAAAAGACAAAAACCAAAAAAAAAAAAAAAAAAAAAAAAAAAAAACGAAACAAAAAACAAACAAACAAAAAAACAACAACAAACAAACAAACAAACAAAAAAACGAAAAAACAAAACATGATGTTAAAAGGGCTCAACAAACTTAATAAAAACAAAGTTTTATCACCAAAATGTTTATCTTACTTTTAAGAGGAATGATCAAATTTTTTTTTAATTTTTTGATTCTTTTTAACACGTTCGAAATTTCAATTAAAATTTCTATTTTTTGTTTTCCTCATCGATTAACGCTATGTTTACTTAACGCGACTATTAAGCAAAATGTGATAAATCGTTTTTTGGCGTTATGTGCGTTGTGGTGCAGTGGATATCGGCTCGGAACGAGAAATCGGGGTGTCGAGTTCGAATTCCAGTTGAATTCATTGCATTCACTTACGTGCAAATACCCTTGGGAAAGGTATTAATCCGGCTCTTCCTTCCAGTTATGGGTTAAATAACAGAACAGTTTGGGTTCTATAGCCTTGGCTGGCAACCAGTCTACCGCAGAAAGCAATGGCAACCTACTGCGGGAAAATCTTCTGCCCTTTCGAGACATTATCGCCCAAGCGTGTTTCACGTATGGCACTTAACTGACTGATATCTTTTTAAATTTCTTCAAGTTACTCAGTGTCTTTGGTTATTAATTCATTAAAAAAATGAACTTTATTTACAAATCGAACTAAGATTTTTAAAATAATTTCTAAATTTTTTTATTATGTCAAACTGCACATTTTCTTTTACGATGGAAACTTATAAGACACTTATCATTAAAAGGTCACGTGTTTTAAGGGTTGTTCCCCTCACGAAATATCAATCTGGGTTATGTCAACTTTTGGTCACCATACTTCCAGATTGATCGATAGGTGCTGTCATCGCCTACTTGATAGGTCAGCCATTTGTGATTAAAAATACTTTTATTCTAAATTTCATGCCATAAACAAGTAATATTTATTTAAAATCACATTAATTTAACTTTAAATTTGATAATTTAAAAAAATAACGAGTGAGAATTGTATATTTTATTTTTGCAAGATTTTTAAAACAGAGCATTAACTTTTGTTTAGAAATGTGACGATCGCTTGAAAAAATGGCAGAAAAATTGAAAATAAAACACGCACGCACACACACACACACATACACACACACACAATAAAAAATAAAAAAGATTTATCGCTGTACCTTGTCAGTTATCTTTAACGAAACATTTATAAAAGAGGGATTGCTACCCAAATACACAATGTGTGTGTGTGTGTGTGTGTGTGTGTGTGTGTGTGTGTGTGTGTGTGTAGGAGAGAAGAAATATATAAGTAATGTCGGTTACGATATTATAGTGAAAACGATAAAGATACATGGAAGCTTAACTGTAAATTTTAAATTATTTAATGACCATAACAAATATAAAAAAATAAAAAAATAAAAATAAATAAATAAATAAAAATTCGGCATCCAAATAATGTTGAAGAAGAAAATCTACATAATTTCACATGTTAAGAGGGATATCAAATTTCCTTGATGCTGCAACACTGCTGAAATGCGACACGGTTTCCACTTAATCCCTTGAGTGGTCATTTTACGAGCAAAGTACTCAACCTTGTTTGCTGTGGATATAAGAACTTCGAATTGATTGAATAGAGGCGGGATCGAAGGTTTTCCGTTGTTTAGCACACTTTTGCATAGCGGCGAGTAATCTTTGGAAACAAACTTGTAAGATGGAATATGCTGCTTCATTATATCAGCAAACAACAGCTTATCATCGTTTAGGACACGCTTACATTCTTTACGAGCAGAGACAAAGAGGCGTCTATTGTGATCAGACGTGTCGCTTCGGTAAAGCCGAAAGAGGATATTCCTGTTGGCGATAGCAGGATCAAGCAGGAGACAACCAAGGAGAAGAACGAGGTTTAAGTCGGAATTTTCTAGCTGGGATGAAAGCATTATTGCCGGCTTATGATACTTCAGAGGTGCAGTCTTGAACAGGGTGACTAAAAACTTTGTTTCAAGGGACACCACAAAGGAAATCATGTCTAAGTTCGATTGTTGATAGCAGTAAGATATTCTGCTGGTAGAAGGTTCCTAGATGGAGGAAGAGTAAAAAGAGACATTTACAGACACCACAGCATGATCAGAGTTGCCAAGAGAGCAGAGTTGTATAAAATGACAAGAGTCAGGGATAGAAGTCAGAAAGAGATCTAAAAGAGAAGGGTGAAAATTGTGACATTGCACCTCCTCGGTCAAATGTTTTCTAGCGACATGAAGTGGAATGATTATATTACACCTTTTCCCAAGTGACTTTCACACCGCCGTAACGTAGTTTCTTTATGCTGTTTCTATAAATATTTTCATGGTAATTGTTCTGATGAACTTCTATTTTTGGTAGCACAACGTCGATAATTTAAGCGCAGTAACGTGGTGAATACGAAATAAAAGTAACTCTCTTTTCTTCACTGTTTACAAATTTCGCGAACCAGTGCGAAAATCCTTTTGACCAATAGGAAAAATGATTGACTCCTTACTGAAGGAAAAAGACGAAGCCAAATTTGCGATCCAGTGTGAATTATTTTCTAACCAACGAAAAAGAATCGATTTACAAAACTGAGAAAAATTAACAAGCCCGTGTGAAAAAGTTCTTTAATATAAATAGAGAAAGAAAGTGAAATCAGTCAGATAGAAGCAGAGATCAGATAACCAGGACACCACCCAATGTAAAAGAGAAATTTCAAGCCGCTTAACCGGACATATCTCGACGACATACTATTGTGCGTGATATTTACTTTATCTCTTCTTCTCCGTCCATTCTCGCTCCAAAGAAAGAAGACAACGAAAACAACAATAAGACACTTTAACTGACTCCTAAAAATTAACGTTGATAAGTACAATTTTTATTTATTGCTTTCTTTTCCTTTTTACTTACTCGCCAGCCACTAAAAGAAAGAACGTTACAAAGACCTTACAAACGAACTCTAGATTCATTTAACTCCATACTACACTTTCTCTTTGAACACTTACACAATTAATAATTTAATTTTCTGCAAATTGATGTTATTCTGTACTGTAAATAAATTTCTATTTAAACATACAAAAGAAACACATTTATTCTTTCCAACCAACCTGATGACGATAACTTATGGGAAGTTTGTTTATGTTTGTCACAAGGCCAATTTAATAAACATGATCGAGCTTCCCCTAATAGCAGCTTGGTCTTATAATTTTGCTGTTGAAATTGCTAAATGTAAGCGTAAGTTCTAATTCTTTTTCTTGCTTACGGTCAACTAAAATCTTAAAAATTTTGAATGCAACATCAAGCGTTATCTTCTGTCTTCTTAAATAGTTGGTTTCAGTGTTCTCTCTTTCAACGTCTACTCAGTTTCTGTTGCATGCCACATTCTTGTAAATTAACCACTGTCAATTACTCATGATAGTTTGTTTCAAATCACTATCTGTAAGTCACACCCCAAAGTAACTAACACAAACAGCTGGTGATAATTATTTTAAAGGCTTCATTTAGATATTTTGAGTCTATTGCCGATCGACAGCATTGTCTAAAGTTGATTAGTCTCAAGTAGTTGACGATTACTATTCATCTCGGCTGAAGTTGATGGAGAAGGCACATTGAATAATCGAACTATATACCATAGTTCGATTACTCAATGTGCCTTCTCCATCAACTACACAAACCTTATTTTGACTCTGATTCGCAATTGTATCTATTTTGAAATAATAAAAACTAATATTATGAAAATGTTGCTTTTTATATTGTGGTGATACCGAGCAAAAGCGATGGACCGGATGTTTGCGCTTTCACGACCAAAAAGAAAATGACCAAAAGTCGTTGCTGCGCCGCCGGCTCCGCGCAGATGTTCCGGTTGAAAACTAAAAATTAATTAAATATTAAATTTCCAGTTCGCGAGCCTACGCGAATTTCATTTATCAGCCAATGGGAAGCCCAGAACCAAATACAAGTGTGAAATCCCAAATGAGCTGCTGTGATCCAAAAAGAAGATATAAAAAGCAGATACAGAAAGCATCGCCAGACAGACCGACACAGGCCGACACGCATGGACTGACTAGAGAGAGAGAGAGAGAGGAGGGTGTAATCAATATCCCCTTGACCTAAGTCAAGCGTCTACTATGCTCGCCTCCCTTCACCTCTCCTTACCTTCTTCCCTGTCTCAAAAATTGCTTACTGACCTAAGGAGCGAATACATCAAAGACATTCCTTACTTACACGCTCCCAAATTCATAAACATTAATTCTCTTTCAGCATTTTATTGCCATAACATTTTAACGACCTGTACTTCATGTATTACTTCAATTGTAAAAACATTAATTGATATGTGTATATATAAAGTGTTATTTTTCTACTCAAATTGCCTTTCTTGATTTGTAATCATTTTATGACTTATAGTGGGCTATCTACAACAAGGCCAAATTCCGTTAACCTGCAACTAACCTTCACTATAATATCATCTTCGATGTTAGAATCGATAGACAAAAAAAAAAAAAAAACGAAAACAATTTTGGCAAATGTAAAGAAATGAACGTTTATGTAACTGATATTACAAAAGAATCAAAATTGATCGCCATGAATGAAATCGATTAAAGCTAAACACTTCTAATACATCTAATGACAAAAATCCTGGCCATTTGTGGTATTATGCAGGGCATGCATACACGAACTATTTACAACTTATTAACCTCCTTTAACATGATTATGAATTATTGTCGAGCAAAGATAAGTGACTGAGTCACAGGTATATAAGTTTTTATTATATTTTTATATTTATGTTTTAAAAATGACGAGTTCTGGTTTGTGATTTAAAGTTCTTTTTAAATAGTCATTTAAAAATATGAATATTCGTGTTGGGTTTGGGATTGTAATATTGTACGCTTATGCGTATGGTGTATTTTCAAACGTTAAAATTTATCTGTAAAATCCTTGAACTTTCCTGAGATTTTAAGAAGTTTAGATTTACATTCTTTGCATATTTGAAAACTTTCTAATCACTTGCTTGGTCTGAATGACTGTTGATTTTACATGGTCAGTCATAGTTGCAGCTTATCTCCATAGGCAGATGTTTGATGCAGAGTTAGGGTCTGTTTAGTAGACGAAATCTACGGTTGTATTTCCAGTTCTCTGAGGTCGTTTGTTTAACAGTTCAAATTTGGCACAGTCATAAAGATAAACTGCAGCGGAAGCTGATGATATAATATATAAATGCTAAAGAATCAACCTCCAGATAAAAAAAAAATCCAGTGAAATAGACAAAAGAGGTAAAGTGCTTCATAAAGAAGAAATGGGATGTATTCTCTATCATTCTTCTTGATGGAACATGAGAAAAAGACATATCATTGCTTTTTTGTTTGATAGCGCAACATACAAAATTTGTGGAATCTTAGTGCAATGTTTAATAAAATCAAAATAGAAGTAACTGTGAGATTTTTATAATCCAAATGAAATGTTACTCATAAGACTTGCTACTGAATGCTGATGCAACTTGATATCTGGTAACATCTGCAATAAAGATAACAACATATTTAAAGATATTGCTGACTGCTAGAAAGCCTCTTTAGTAGTTGTACTCTTTCTTATTAGCTTATTTGGTGCAGTTTATTGAAGAAAAATAATTTTCTTACGAGGAAGTGCTGAAAAGGTTTTGGTCTGATCAAGAAGAGAATGACATAAAACCATGAAATGATCATGCCTATTCGACATATTCTACAACTCGCAGTTAAACATTTGTTTATCTTATTTATTTGTTTAATAATTCATCAACGACCTTTCTCATGTCATCAGTTCTCAACTTTGTATCAACGCTGATAACACAGCTATTTACTTCTGCTCGGTTCGATATGTTCAAATTGGTAGCTGATCCCAAAAATGACATTATAATCTGTTGTTAACTGGGGTAAGGAATGGTTTGTTAATTTTAATACCTCTTAAATGAAACGTATTAGTTTAATATTCGTCCATGCTATGAATATTGCTGCGACATCTGGTCTGGTGCTTCTGCTGTATATGTAGAGATTCATGATGAAATCTAAAAATATCTGCAAGGTCCTAACCTGGCATTTCAGCTTCAGTCATTTGTCCATTGTCGTAACGTCGCTTTGCTGTACCTTTTCTATAAGTACTCTTATGGTAATTGTTCTGATGTAATTTCATCTATGGTACCTAGATTTTATGAATTTAAGTGCAGATTTACAGCAAAGTTTCATCATTCAGTATATGGCTTCTTTGACATTGTTTTAATTAATATCAAGTGAAAATAAAATTCTGTTTCAGTTCCATTCGACAAACAATCTAACTTAACTATAGTAATGTTGTTAATTGGTTTTATTAAGGCAATCACGTTCATCCCATAAAAGACATGGCGTTTTAATTAATGAATTTTTTAAATAATGATATTTTTTATAGCATCAAGGCATGAATTTTAATTAATAACAATCTCTTATCAAGGCATGCTATTTTAATTAATGACAACCACGTATAAAAACATGCTGTTTTAATGAATGACAACATCGTATGAAGACATGGTATTTTAATTAATGATAATCACGAGTAAAATAATGATTTCTTAATTAATTACAATCTCGTATAAAGACATTAAGTTTTAATGAATGACAATCACATATAAAGGTATGATTTTTTTAATTAATGATTTTTTAATTAATGATTATTTTAATTAATGACAATTTCGTATCAAGGCATGATTTCTTATTAATGACAATCACGTATAAAACATGAAGTTTTAATGAATGACAATCACTTATAAAGGCATGATTTTTTAATTAATGATTTTTTGATTAACGTTTTTTAATTAATTGTTTTTCGTATAATCAAGGCATGCATTTTAATTAATGATAATCTCGTATAATGTCATTGTTTTATTTTAATTGTAATCTCAAGGCATATACATTAAATTAATGATTGTTTCATGCTACAAAGGAACGATTTTTAATTCATGACAATCTCGTATCAACGCATGATATTTAATTAATGATTTTCCTAATTAATGATTTGTTTCATACAATTAACTTATTTTAATCAATGATTTTTTTCATATTATCAAGGCAGGATTTTAAACTAATGACAGATAAAGACGTGATATTTGAGTTAATTACAATTTAGATACGATGTTTTAATTAATAACAATTAATAACAATCAATGAATTTATATCAATCTCGTATAAAGATATATTTTTCTAATTAATGACAATCTTTTATGAAGGAATAATTTTTTAATTAATGACATTATTGTGTCAAGGCATATTTTAAAAATTTATATCAATCTCTTATGAAGACATATTTTTTTAATAAATGACAATCTCGTATTAAGGCATATTTTAAAGAAATTAATGACAATCTCCTATGTCATTAAATTCATGTCAATCACGTATGAAGACATATCTCATGTCATTACCACACTGTAAGAAGGCATATTTTTTTTAATTAATGACCCTATTGCATCAGGGAATATTTTTTAATTATATTTATCTCGTATCAAGGCATATCTTTTTAATTTATGGCAACATAGTCTCAAGACATATATTTTAATTAATGACCATATTGTTTCAAGGCATATTTTTTAAATTAATGACAATCTCATATCAAGGTATATTTCGTTAATTAATAAATTATTGTATTAGGGAACATTTATTAATGAGCATATTGCATTAAGGAATATTTTTTTAATTAATGACTATATTGTAGGGAGGCATATTATTTTGTTTAATGACAATCTCGTATCAAGGCCTACTTTTTAAATTAATGCCCATAGTGTATCAATGACTATTTTTTAATTAATGAAAATCTCATAAAAAGCCATATTTTGTTAATTAATGAACATATTGCATCAAAGCATATTTTTTAATTACTGGCCACCGCCCCGCAAGAATTTCCTACCAACAGAATTTCCTATTGCATCAAAACATATTGTAACTAATGACCATATTGAATCAATGTATTAATGACCATATTGTTTTTTTTTGTTTTTTTTTAACTTTTAGAACTTTCCCTTTCATTCAGATTTCAACTAAATTAAAATTTAATAAAAAAAAAATATTTTAATTTTTTTCAAATTGGATTAGATATACTCTACTATCGCCCGGTTCATACACATCCCACTTTTATTGAACAGGAATAGAGGCTCATTCCTTGTTCCCTGTCTAGGAAGTGGTCTCCGGCTCTTTTCCTCTCCTCAGTATTGATGCTTCTGCGATTTATCTGCGATGTGCGTGGTCGGTGGTAACGTCACTTCATTGTGAGGGTACCGAGTTGGCAGTTTTCTAGTTGCTGCTTTCAACTGGTATTTAGGAGCCATAACTCTTGCGTAGCGTCGATAATGGCTGCTCTGATCAACAGTTGTATAATATCAGGGTTCTTGCAGTGCCATGTCGTGCATGGATAGGTGTCTCTGTAAGCGCTTCCGGTGGGCAACTACCACTACTCTAGGTCTACTCTAGGTCTCTCCTCGCCAACAACAAACATGAACAACCGTATATCAACAAACACAACTAAACCAGGTAAAGTAAAATCACCTCAACCTTCACGAACATCCGTGGCATTTGTATCAACTTTAGTAGCGTGGAATCTTTTCTCCACGAAAAGTTCCCTGACATCCTAGCGCTCTGTGAGACTAATTGCAACCCCTCAATTCCCTCCTCTGACCTCTCAATTTCTGGCTATCTTCCTCTCTTAAGGAAGGACTCCTCAGTACATATGCATGTTCTGAGGGTTTACCACAGTAAACAACTCTCTCTGGCTAGAATGTCATCTCTCGAATCCCCCTACCGCCCATACATGTGTCTCCGTCTTTCACTTCTCAACTCGGTTAGCTATCTTTTTTTTTTCTATACCGTTCCCATTCCTCTCCCGACTACTCCCTGCTTGACAGTATCTTTGATAATATAGATAAGGCTATTTTCTCCTACCCATTCGCTGACATATTTGTTTTCGGAGATCTTAACGCCCACCATGCCAAGTGGTTAGAAAACTCTGCCACTGATTCTGCTGGCATTCATGCCATGAACTTTGCTATTTCCCAATTTCTTACTCAAGTGGTGGATTTTCCCACGCGCTTCACCAGTATCCCTTATCCAGTATCCGTTTCTATAAATATCTCTCTCCCCTTTCACTCCCCTCAGGAGCCTCCTACGAACAAAATTTCCTACGGCTACCAAAGAGCAGATTGGGATGCGTTCCGCGATTTCTTATGCGGCGTCTCTTGGGAAAAAGTGTTTAGTCTCCACGTCGAGGACTGCGCGACTGATATCCCTTCCTAGGTGAAAGCTGGCATTGATGCTTTTATACCGATCAGGAAGTTTTGTCCCAAACCTTATTTGTCCCGCTGGTTCTCTCCTGGTGGATCGGCTGCCATTGTCCATAGGATCAATACTTTCGGTTATTTCTGAGCCACGCGTCAGATCATAATAGGCGTTTATTTGCCTCTGCTCGTAATGAATGTAAGAAGATCTTGAATGAGTCTAAGCAGCTGTTTGCTGAGAGAATGAGGCAGCGCATAGCTGCTCGCAAGTTCGTCTCCAAAGACTATTGGCGACTCTTCAAATGTGTGCTGAACAACCGCAAACCCACCATCCCTCCCTTAATAAATTTGAGATCCTCACGACATCTGTAGATAAGACCAAGTGCTTTGCTTGCAGATTTTCTTCCAACTCCACATTTGACTCATCTGGAGTATCCGTACCTGATTTCCTCCTTAGAGCTGAGGTTCAACTGAGAGATGTTTACATAACCCCCGCCTTGGTATCTAAGATTGTTTCAAAACTTGACCCCCATAAGGCGAGCGGTGGCGACGGAATCCCAGTCATTGTCTTGAAGAAATTTGCCCCCTGAACTCTCCTATGTCCTTTCTAAACTCTACAACGACTGCCTCTCTACCTCTTGCTTTCCTGCCTACTGGAAGTCCTCTTCTGTGGTTCCTGTATTTAAAAACTCAGGGGAACCATCGGACCTATTCAATTATCGCCCTATCAGCCTCTTACCAATTTTCGGAAAAGTGTTCGAGGCTATTATCAATGCTGAAATAGTTTAACATCTTACTGTCTATAAACTATTCTCAGACAGTATGGCTTCTGCTTTACCAGGATGTTAACGACCATCACTGACTACATATACCAGGCCCTCGATAAGTCCGGCGAAGCTCGAGCTGTTGTACTGGATATCTCCAAAGCATTTGAGAGGGTCTGGTACTATGGCCTTCTGTGCAAGCTACGGGGTTATAGTATCACTGGACGCTTGCTTGGTTCGATTCAAACTTTCCTATCAAATCTTCAACGGGCATGCCTCCTCATTCTACCACACGAGCGTTGGCGTCCCCTAGGGCTCTATCCTAGGCCCGTCGCCTTTTCTGATCTTTACAATTGATCTCCCTGATGTGATCAAATCCTAAGTAGGCATCTATGCAGATGGCACCATCATTTACCCCCGCATTAGTTAGAAATCTGGCGGACAAACTAATGATCTTGAGAAGGACCGCCACTCTGTGGTAGACTGGGGCAAGAAATGGCTTGTAAATTTCAATGCTTCTAAAACGAAACTGCTATCCGTTAAGCATCACAAGCAGTCTCTCCTGCCCCCCCCCCATAAGCATGGACCAAGCGAGTCTCCCGGAAAGCAATATACTGTGCCTCCTTGGCCTTACCCTATCTTCCGACCTCAAGTGGAATCATTACATTATTGATATATATATCCATCTTGCATATATACAAATCAACCATCCGTCCGTGCATAGAACAATGTTGTCATATCTGGTCAGGCGCCTCTGCTGTTCCTCACAGTGTTCTTGACAGGCTCTAAAGGAGAATCTGTTATGTGATAGGTTCCGACTTGGCAGCTCGACTCAAGCCACTTTCTCACCAGTGGGATGTGGCTTCCCTCTGTCTTTTCTACAAATATTTTCATGGCTTCTGCTCTGACGAGCTTAGGTCACTGGTGCCCCCCATACAAGAATTTACTCAAGCAACCAGACTAGCAACAATTTCCCACCCTCTTACAGTTAAATCTACCAAATACAGCCGACAATTTTACTCCATCTGCTTCTTTTTTTGCACTTCCAGCCCATGGAACACCCTTCCTTATATTTGCTTTCCTGACAGCTACAACCTCCAGGAATTTAAATCCAATATCATTTTCCATCTCTTATCCACTTGACTCTAGTCCTTCCTGTGTCCTTTCTTAATTACTCTGTGTATCTTGTTCTTTTCCTATCTCACTCTACCTTCACAACTGTCATCACACCTGTATTCCCATCCTTCTTTTGCCCTTCCTCTGGCATACCCTGTAACTGGTTCGTCTTTCTCTCTGCTTTCCACCTGCTTAAACTGTTACTCTCTTATGTAGCCCACTGCACATCAGTCACAGTACTGCCTTACTTGGGGTAAAATGATTAAAAAAAATAGATTGTATTAAGCCACATTATTTTATCAAGGTATATTTTTTTAATTAATAATCATATTATATTAAGGTATATTTTTTAATTAGTGACCACCTTGTATCATGGCATATTTTTTAATTAATAACCTCTATTGTAACAAGGCATATTTATTAAGTAATGACCATATTGTATTAAGGTATATTTTTTTATGAATGACCTTATTATATCATGGCATATTCTTTATTTAATAATCATATTATAACAGGGCAGATTTTTCTAACTAATGACCATATTGTATTAAGGCATATTTTTAATTTATTGATGACTATATTGGAATATGGAATTTTTTAAATTAGTAACCATATTGTAATAATGCATATATTTTTGATTAGTGATTATTGTATCAAGGCATATTTTTTAATTAATGGCCATATTGTATTAAAGCATTCTTTTTAAATAATCTCCATATCGTATCAAACCATATTGTTTTAATTAATGCTCATATGGTATCAAGGCATATTTTTTTTATTCATGATCATATTATATCAAGGGGTATTTTTTAAATTAATGACCACATTGTACCTGGCATATTTTTTAATGAATGACTCTATTGTAACAAGGCATATCTTTTTAATTAATGACTATATTAAATTAAAGCAGATTTTTTAATTAATGGCCATATTGTTTTATGTCATTTTTTTTTAATAACCATGTTGTACTAAGGCATATTTTTTAATTAATGACAATTTTGTATCAAAGCATATTTTTTATTAAAAGGTCTTATTGAATCAAGGCATATTTTTAAATTAATGACCATATTTTTTTAAAGGATATTTTTTCAATTCATGGCAATCTCCTTTACATTACTCGACTATTGTTCTCATCTTGATTGCCATTTGTATGACGTTTTGACCAATGTTTGCTTCAGCCTTCTTCAGGTGCTAGGAACTTTGAACCTAGCCAATATTTTTGGTGTATGGGGTTTGTACCAAACCATTAGTATTTGTCTATATTTCTTGTACGAGCTTGTATTTACACTCTTTACATTGTTTGGACTATTGTCCTCATCTTGGTTGCCATTTGTACAATGTTTTGGCCATTGTACACTCCAACCTTCTTCAGCACCTAGCACCTGAAGAAGACAGGAGTGTACAGTGGCCAAAACATCATATAAATGGCAATCAAGATGAAGACAATAGTCTGAATAATGTACATAGTGTAAATACGACCTAATCTCAGAAATATAGACAAATAATGACAATCTCATGTCAAGCCATATTTTTTAATTGCTGACCATAATGTATCAAGATATATTTATAAAAAATAATTAGAATCACTTATCAAGGCATATTTTTTAAATTAATGACCATATTTCATCAAGGTGCATTTTTTAAATAAAAACCGTATTGTATCAAGGCATATGTTTTTAATTAATGACCATATTTTATCAAGGCATATTATTTTGTTTAATGACAATCTCATATCAAGGCATATTTTTTGAAAATTAACAGCCATATTGTATAATATGGCCTGTACTCTAATTAATGGCCATACTGTTTCAAGATGCATTTTTAAAATAAAACCCATATTGTATCAAGGCCTACTTTTTTAATTATTAAAAATCTCATATAAAGGCATATTTTTTTTAAGTAATGACCATATTGCATCAAAGCATATTTTTTAATTACTGGCCATATTATCAAAGCATATTTTTTAATCAATGACCATATTGATTTAAGGCATATTTTTTAATTAATCACAATATAGTATCAAAACATATTTGGTAATTCATGACCATATTGACTGTATTGTATCAAGGCATATATTTTGTATTAATGGCCATATTGTATTAGGCCACCTTATTGTATCAAGGCAGATTTTGTTATTTAATGATCATATTATACTAAGGCATATTTTTTAATTAATAACCATATTGTAACAAGGCATATTTTTTTAATTAATGATAATCGTGTATGAAGGCATTATTTTTTTAATTAATGAGCATATTATATCTAGGCATATTTTTTAAATTGATTGCCATATTGTATCAAGGCATATTTATTAAGTAAATATCGTATTATGCCATATTTTTTTAATGACCATATTGAACCATGACATATTCTTTATTTAATAACCATATTGTAACAGGGCATATTTTTCTAATTAATGACATTTGGTATTAAAGCAAACTTTTATTTTATTGATGACTATATTGGATTATAACAAATTTTTTAATTAGTAACCATATTGTATTAATGCGTATAGTTTTAATTGGTGAACATATTGTATGAAGAGATATTTTTTTAATTAAAAACCAGATTGTATTTAAGCATGTTTTTTAATTAATGACCATTTTGTATTAAACCATATTGTTTTAATTAATGACCATATGGTATCAAGACATATTTTTTTTATTAATGATCATATTATATCGAGGCATATTTTTTTAATTAGTGACCACATTGTACCTACTATATTTTTTAATGAATGAAAAAGCATATTTTTTAATGAATAACAAGGCATATTACTTAATTAATGGCCATATTGTGTCTAGGCATATATTTTTTCATTACTGACAATATTATAGGAAGGTATATTTTTTACTTAATGACCATATTGTATTAAGGCATATTTTTCAATTAGTAGCCATATTGTATCAATGCATATTTATTTAATCAATGACAATCACAGATGAAAACATTTTTTGAATTAATGTCCATAGTATTTCATGGCTCATTTTTTTTTTATTAATGACCATATTGTACTAAGGTATATTTTTTAATTAATGACAATTTTGTATCAAGGCATATTTTTTTATTAAAAGGACTTACTCTATTTAGGCATATTTTTAAATTAATGACCATATTGTCTTGGTTACCATTTGTACAATGTTTTGGCTGTTGTACGCTTCGGATTTCTTCAGCACCTATCACCATATTGAATCAAAGCATATATTTTGTATTAATGTCCAATTTGTATTAAATCACATTATTTCAATCAATGGCCATATTATATCAAGGCATATTTTTTAAATTAATGGTCATATTGTATCGAGGCATATTTTTTTTTTATCAATGACCATGTTGTATCTAGGAATATTTTTTTAATTAATAAACATATTGTGTCAAGGCATATCTTTTTAATTAATGACCATATTGTATCAAAGCCAATTTTTTAATTTATGACATTTTTTTGTATTAAGGCGTATATAATTTTTTCATTAATGATCATATTATATTAAGGCATATTTTTTAATTACCACCTTGTATCATGGTATATTAAAGAATATGCCATGATACAACCATATGACCATAACCATATTGTAAGAAAGCAATTTTTCAATTAATGATCATATTGTATTAAGGCATATTTTTTCATCAATGACCATATCGTATGAAGGTATATTTTTTTACATAATGACTATCTCTTATCAAGTCATACTTTTTTAATTAATGACTGTATTGTATCAAGGCATATTTTTTTAATTAATTAACATATTAAATGAAGGCTTATATTTTGTGTTAATGATAATATTGTATCAAGTTATATTTTTTAATCAATGACCATATTGTATCAAGGTACGTTTTTTTAATTAATTGTCAGATTAATTGTATAAAAGCATATTCATTTAATTAAAGAATGTATTGTATCGAGGCATATTTTTTTTATTAATGGCTATATTGTATCAAGACATAATTTTTAAACTAATGGCCAGATTGTATCTCGTCTTAATCTTTTAATTAATGACAATCTTGTCTCAAGGCATATTTTCTTACTTAATGACTATATTGTATAAAGGCATATTTTTAATTAATGATTATATTGTATAAAGGCATAATTTTTAGTATATCATTTTATTAGTAATATCAGTAGTTATTAAGTAGACTTGCCACTCATAAAAATAGGGAAAGTTTTGTGGTGGAAATAATTTTTGTAGATTTACATTCATTAGACCTTCCTCAAGCTGCTAATATTTGTTAGAATAAAAAAAGATTGATTTCTTTGATGGATTTATCCACATCTAATTATAAAATCTGACCTCTTTTTTTATATTTGATTTAGTTCATATGCTAAAATGCATTAGAAACAACCAGCTTGGCCAAAAACATGGTATAAATGCATGGTATTCCCAAAATTATGTCACAATGGAAATTATGATTTAGATAATATCCAAAGTACTTCATTTTGTACTTTACAGAAGCTTCATGCCCTGGAATTTCAGTTAATTTTTAAATATTGTTATAAATTAACCTCAAAGCTCTTTCTTTAACTAGATTTGAAAAGCAGAAAGTTTCATTAGTTTTGCAAATTTTTCACCAATTTACTATTCAGGGATTGCTGATCTTAGAGAAATAGAAATGTTTGTCTAACTTTACAGAACTTGGAGAATACATAAACATATTTTATATTTGGTGGACAATACTGGATGCAAAATCACCATATAAAGGCTGGTGGCTTAACAATAAATATGCTAATCCACTTAAAGTAGATGATGACAATTATATATTTCTCGATATATTCTGCAACTGGTTAGAATTGTGGAATAGCATTCTTGGAAATAATAGGAAGCTAACTAAGGAAAACTTCACAGGCTTGCATCATACTAATTATGTAATTCTAGAACTGACCAAATATTGCACTGAAGAGTTGAGAATGATGTATGTATTGCTTGATAAATTTAAAACTGATCATCTTGAGGATAGATTTGGCCAGTAGTAGCAACTTTCATTTCTATGCTTGACTTCCATAAGGCAAGCAGAGGTGATAGAATTCCAGTTATCACCTCTCCAAACTGTCCTCTCCAAACTCTATAACTAGTAGCCTGGCTACTTCTTGCTTCCCTGTTTGATGGAAGTCCTTCTCCATAGTTCCTATTTTTAAAAACTCTGGTGAGTCCTCTGACCCTTCTAATTATAACCCTTTGCAAAAATTGTTTGCGGCTATTGTCAATGTTGAAATGGTTTGCCATTTCACATCCCACAACCTGACAAGCAGTATGGTTTCCACTTCACCAGATCTACTGCTGATGTGCTAACGGCCTTCACCAAATATATATACCAGGCTCTTGATAAGAAGAGCAAGGCTTGAGCTATTGCCCTGGATATCTCAAAAGTATTTGACAGGGTTTGGCATACTGGCTTTCTGTGCAAGCTACAACTGTTTGACTTAATCCAATTATTCCTATCAAATCGTGTAATGAAAATTGTTTGGAATGTGAATGCTTCCAGATCTTTCCGTACAGAATGCAGATTTCCATCAAGGTTCTATCTTAGATCCTATTCTTTTCCTGATCTTCATTAATGATCTTTCTGATGTAATCAATTCCCAGATAGGCATCTATGCAGATGACATCACCATTTACTTCTGTCTTAATAAGAATTCTGCCAAGGCTAACAAAGTAAACTTTGCTGCTACTCTTAGAAAGCACCTCTAATCTGTGATTAATTGGGGCAAGAAATGGCTTGTAAATTTTTAATGCTTCCAAAATGAAGCTGCTTTCCTTTAACCACCATAGAGAATCTTTCTTACCTTCTATCAGTATGGAGAACACTAGTCTTCCAGAAAGAAATATACTACACCTCATTGGAAGTACTACATTAAATTAATAGCTACATCTACTGCTAAGAAGGTTGGGTTACTGTGTCAGGCCAGGAAGCTTTTCTTATCAGAATCCATTTGGCACATTTATAAATTTACCATTTGTCTGTATATTGAATACTGTTGCCATATTTGATTAGTTGCTTCTGCTATTTATCTCAAGTTCTGGACAAAATCCAAAGGAGGATCTGCAACATAATTGATCCTGATTTGGCAGCTCGACTTTAATCACTTTTTCATCAATTGTATGTGGCTTCCCTCTGTCTTTTCTACAAATATTTTCATGGTTTCTGATGAGCTTCTTTCCCTGGTGCACCGACCACATAAATTTAATCATGCTACTAGATTGGCAACTAGGTCTCACCCTTTTACTGTCAAAATAGTCAAATGCCATGTCTACTCTAGCATTTTGTTTTCTCTCACTTTTTGCCTGTGGAACTCTCTTCTTGCTTCCTACAATCTTCAAAAAATTAAATGCAATGTCAGTTGCCATCTTTTATCTCCTCGATTCTCATCTTTCTCTTATCCTTTCTTTGACATCACCTGAACCTTGTTATCCCCTTTTTCCTCTCCTCTCACTGTAACCCCCTGCATACTAGTAGCACTATTGCCTTGCTTGGGGCAAATCAATTATAAAACTTGCTGGAGATCAATATAATATCTCTATACATCAAGTGTTTGAATGTGAAAAATGTCAGAATGATGTCAGTTTCAAAATGAGCCTGCCATGTAGTAGCCAAAGTATTGATTTGAAGAATTTATAAACAAACTGGGATGAAGTGATCAGGGGAGAAAAATTTAGATATTTACAAATTTAACATAAATGTAGTTGATGATGATGCCAATGAATACAGAGAAGTTGTTCCTATTATATTATACATTGCAGGTTTTTGCTGTTATGCAGCTCTTTCCAGAAAATTAAATGCAACAGTTTCAAGAATTTAATATCTGGAAGTGATAATGAGGAAAAAATATCTGAAAAAAAAAACAGCTATTTACATGAGATTAATCGAGGTTCTCCGTTATATCCTTATTAAACTACTACAAATGCTGTTCTCTATAATTATATAGTTATTGATAAACTAACAAAAATTCTTCTTTATTTCATACAGTAAATCAAAGGAAATTAGCCATGCATATAACCTTGAATATTTTGGCACATTATGATCATTTTTTTCATGTGGACTCTTGTGGTGAGGGTCACAATATTGAAAAATTAGAAAGAAGGCTTTTCTGGAGTTCTTTTGACTAAATTTTGTGGTAGGTAAAATAATGCAACTAGAAACAAGTTAACCAAAAAAAGAAAACTTCAAATCTTTATATACATTTCCACATTACATATAACATGTTTTCTACAATTATTTATTGTCTTATTTTCAATAAATAAAACATGCAAATTAAAGCCATGCCGATTTTTATATTTTAAAGAAAAGATTTCACACAATCAAAAGAAGTAGAAGGAATTTTAGTTTTTAAATTCAATAATGAAAAGTATACTATTTAATTTAACATAGCAACAAATGTGAAACTTTAAATAATTTTTCTTTAGAAAAAAGTTTATTCTAAGGTAAAAAATTGAATCTTGGTTTCTTTCTTTTCTAATTGAATTGGAATATAAAAATTAGTCTATGTCAATACAGTAACTTTATGGAATAATCATTAAAATAAAAAGATTTTCAATCTATTCATTGTTCTTTCTTTCTTTTTTCTTTCTTTATTTAAAGATGCAACCCTGGTTTGTTTTTCTTCACTGAATATAAAAAGATTATTTTGTCACTTTCAATGTCAGTATCGTAACTTTACAGAACGAAATGTTTTTATAATAATATTGTTTACTTTTTTCTTTTGTAAATTAATATTGAATTAAAGTTCTAAGATGAAATTCGAACCCTGGTTTGTTTTTTAAAAATTGTAATTGAAAAAGTATTCTATACTTAAAAAAATGGAACAGTTGAACAGTTCTTCTATCGAGGTGGTGTTGATAATACTTAAACAGGAAACAAACATGGAGGCCCACCTTCCCAAAGACAAATACTCAGATGTTTTTGTTAAAAAAGGCTGTTGAAAATTGGCGACGAGACGATTGTTGCTAATTGTGAGGGTTAAATCAGGTTGATGATTAATAGTATGAGATTTGGTATTCAGTGTAGCAAAAAATGGTTAATAATGTAGATATTTTTGTCGCAGTCTGAAGAAATATCTGTTTCCTTTTGGTAGTTTGAAGCCAGACTATGATAGAATGTCAGTCTGATAGAAATATCAGTAGTAACTGACCCCTTCATGTATGGCTGGTTGCTACACAATAGCGTTCTTTTGTTCGGTTCAATCCTCGTCCCATTTTATTCCACTAGCCTAGATTTGTCAGGTTTATATCCTTTTAGCGTGAACATTGATTTCGGCTAGCATTAACAGTAACAACAGGTTCATCATACAGCCTTGTGCAAATTAAATGAAGTAAAACGAATAATGTCTTCAAAGGATCTTTCAAACTTTCCTTGATCACGTAAACATTGGCCGTTGAAGTTGTTTTTCTTTTACGACCACATTTTCGACTGATGGGTCCAGTTTGTTTCTTTGCCTTGATGACACGACTGACAGCTGAAAGTTTACACTAACAATCTCCCCAATCTCTCTGTAAAACTTGCTGGTGTGTTCGTGCAACGTTACAATTTTCGTCCGCTTCCTTGGAGTGACGTCCATCGCAGACAATGGCCGTAGGACAACTAAGTGACAACTAATCAACAGATTTTTATCACGCCCAGACACTATTTAGTTTCTGGGCGCAATAAAAATTTGATACAATCACGGATGACGCAATATTTTTCAAGGTCGAACAAATTTTTCATCATACGCCCAGAAAATAGATTCGTATTACTGCACACCAGTTCAAATAACTTAATCTGAGGAAAAATAGAAATCGATTATGATTACATCCTGTTATTCAAGTGGGTCTACTCTAAAACTGACCGTATCGTGAAAGAAAGGAAACTAAATCAGTTGTTTCTATTAATTTGCGCAAGGGTATATATATATATATATATATATATATATATATATATATATATATATATATTTGTTTATTTTTCCCTTCCACAGCTTCGTTAGTTGAGACAGGTATTGTTCTTTCGATACTGCCAGAAGTGACATTTGATCATCTTGTAGTGAATCCCGAAAGTCTCGAAAAAATATATATATAATAGAATTTAAATTAAAATAAGTAATTTCGCTTTCCTATAAAATCTTTCTCTCTCTCTCTCTCTCTCTCTCTCTCTTTATCTATCTATCTATCTATCTATCTATCTATCTATCTATCTATCTATCTATCTATCTCCTTCTCGTTTTATACTTTAATCCCAACTAACGAGAAAGAAACCATAAAAAGAAGAAGAAAAGACTGAATCAGGAACATCGGTACAAAAAAAAAAAAAAACGAAAAAAAAAAAAATCAAAGAAACACAGAGACATAACATAGTATTCATGATATATATTAGGTGAAATTTGGTAAACATAATAATTAATGTGTGCTCTTTAATAATTTCTAACTTATTTCAGACAGAAATATTCTTGAAGCACAGAAGCCCTTAAGCCTTATGAAGACAAAACATAATCTTCGCTTATTTTTCTTGCATGAGTTCAAACTTGGGCTCAGTGCCTTCCAAGCTGCTGATAATATCAACAGAGAATGGGGAGATGGGTCCACAAGTGATTGGACAGTACGAAGGTGGTTCCAGAAAGAGCCTTGAAGATGTAGAAGGTAAAGGATGGTCATGTAGGTTTGACAACGAACAATGGTAAATTTTTTATTTGTTCCTCGAAGGCCTTTACCCCTTTAAATCTTTTCAAAACATCCTTATTTCCGTGTATATGTATATGCTGAACTCAAATCGATAATTGTTTATTGACGAAACTTACCTTTTTTTTCTCTTAACAACCAGAAAAAATCGAACTATATCTCACCCCTTACTACGGTTCTCATATCTGATTTAGTGCAGAATGACACTAGGCGTAGGATTCTTATTTCGGCCTATTTGTGCAATTACTACGCGATTTGTTTTTTTTGTTTCGGAACTCAATTTCCGCTGAAAGTTGCGTGTATTTGCGTGTTTTTTCCTCCTTTTTTGGGGCTGTAGAATATTTTTTTAAGAAAGTTAACTTTCAAATAGAAATTTAGGGTTAGGGCTATTGCGTGTTTTTTTTTTTTTTTCCTTTTTTTACTTGGTAATGAATTTAAGAAAGTTGCGTGTACTTTTGAGAAGTAAGTTAACTTTCAAATAGGAAAATAAGTGATAATTGGGTTAGGGTTATTGCGTGTATTTTTTTCCTTTTTTTCTTGGTAATGAATTTAAGAAGGTTGCGTGTACTTTGAGAAGAAAGTTAACTTTCAAATCTATGAAAATAAGTGATAATTGGGTTAGGGTTAGGGATTGGGTTAGGGTTAGGGTGATTACGTATTTTTTCTTTTTTTGTGTTACTTATATATTTGAAGGTTAAACTACACACGCCACTTATTTTCATATATTTGAAAGTTTACTTTCTTAAAAAAATATATTTTCATATAATTGAAAGTTAACTTGCGTCGTAAAAAATTAAGTAAAACTACAATTATCACTTAGTTTCATAAAAAAAGGAAAGAAAAAAAACAAAACAAAACACGCAAATATATTTTCATATATTTGAAGGTTAAGTAAAACTACAGTTATCACTTATTTTCATATATTTGTAAGTTAACTTTCTTCTGAAATTAAAAAAAAAAAGGAAAAAACACGCAAATACACACAATGCATTGAAGGTTAATTAAACTACACTTATTTTCATAAATTTGAAAGTTAACTTTCTTAAAGAAATATCTATTTGAAAGTTATCTTAAAAAAATAGTTCTACAGCCCACGCAACTTTCAGCGGAAATTGAGTTCGGAAACAAAACAAATCGCGTATTAATTGTCCAAAGGAAATAAATAGGCCGAAAAACAGCTTATTGCGCGTACAGTCATTTTGCAGTTAATAACATTTTTCAAAGTGGTTACAGTGTGAGATAAACAGCGACAAGAAATTCGATTTTTTTTCTGGTCGTTAACAACAAAAAAGGTAGGTTTCTTCAATAAATAATTATTGATTAGAGTTCAGCATAACATTTGCACGGAAATAAGGATGTTTTGGAAAGATTTGAAAGGGTAAAGGCCTTCGGGGAACAAATAGAAAATTTACCCGAACAATTGCAAGCAGTTGTTGAGCAAAACTCACGTCAAAATGTCAGAGAAATGTCTCAGAGACGTGGTGTCAGCACTGCAACAGTCACACGCCACTTGCAGAGTATTGGCAAGTTGAAAAAGTTTGATAAATGGGTTCCTCATGATCTCAATGAAAATCAAATCCCCAGGCGTTTTGAAGTGTGCTTAACGCAGAAAGAACTTCAAGATCGCTTTCTTGACCAAATAATTACTTGTGATGAAAAGTGGGTCCTTTATGATAACCGTAAATGATCAGTTCAATGGCTTTATCGTGATGAGTCCCTCAAATATTTCCCAAAGGCAAAGTTGCATAAGTAAAAGATTATAGTGGTTGTCTAGTGGTCTGCAATTACTGTTATCCACTACAGCTTCCTGGAAACCAATTACAGCATTAATGCAGAGCTTTACTACAGTCAACTAGCTGAAATGCATGCATGCCTGCAAAACTTGAGACCTGCATTGGTGAATTGACGTGGTCCAATTCTGCTCCATGATAATGCGTGGCCACTTGTTGCAAGAATGACGTTGCAATAACTCACAGACTTGGGATATGAAAATTTACCACATCATCTATATTCTCCTGGTCTTTCACCCACCGATTATCATTTTCTTAAGCACTTAAGCACCAGGATGGGCGTTGTGGTGCAGTAGATCTCGACTCTTAACCATCAAATATATGAAAATATGAAAATACATATAAATTATAAATAACAAAAAGAACAAAATAAGTAGTACAGTAAAGCATTTTTTTAATAATTAACATTGAAAATAAAATAAAAATTACATCAATTGTAAAGTTAAAAAATGGAAAAAATGACATTGACAATTAAAAAAAAAAAATGCAGTTGTTTTAGGGTCCGGGATAAAAAAAAAATGCTTTATTGTATTTTCATATTTTCATATATTTGAAGGTTAATCACTTATCACTTATTTTCATATATTTGAAAGTTGACTTCTGAAATTAAAAAAAAAAAAATAGAAAAAACAAGCAAACAAAAAACGCAAATATATCACTTATTTTCTTATATTTGAAATTTAACTTTCTTAAAAAAATCTATATTTTCATAAATTTGTAAGTTAACTATCGTCGGAAAAAATTAAGTAAAACTACAATTATCACTTATTTTCATATATTTGAAAGTTAACTTTCTTCTGAAATTAAAAAAAAGGTAAAAAAACAAAAAACAAAAAAAAAACACGCAAATACATGCAATGTATTTTGAAGGTTAATTAAACTACTACATTAAACTATCACTTATTTTCATATATTTGAAAGTTAACTTTCTTAAAATAAAAAAAATTCTATATTTTCATATATTTGAAAGTTAACTTTCGCCGGAAAAAATTAAGTAAAACTACAATTATCACTTATTTTATATTTGAAGGTTAACTTTCTTCGGAAAAAATTAAGTAAAACTACAATTATCAGTTATTTTATATTTGTAAATTAACTTTCTTCTCAAAGTAAGTACATGTAACTTTCTTAAATTAATTACCAACAAAAATAAAAAAAAAACAAAACAAAAAAAAAGGAAAAACGAAACACGCAAATACACGCAAATCGCGTAGTATTTTCTTCAAAGACTTTTCAGTAAAGGAAGTAAATTAGGCTAAAATTAGCTTTCTGCGCCTAAAAGTCATTCAGCAGTGAATTACTTAAAAAAGTGAAGGTGGTGGGTGACAAAAAGAGCGAGAAGAAGTTCGATTTTTTCCTGGTCGTTAACATAAAAAAAAAACGTAACTTTCTTCAATATCTAACTGTTGATTTGAGTTCAATATGTACATTTGCACGGAAATAAGGCTATTTTGGAAAAAATTAAAGGTATAAACGCCTTCGAGACCTAAAACGAAAATTTACCAAAATTTCAACAAAACACTAACATTTTTTCTTTAAATGGAAAGAAATCTTAGTCTAAATTACTAGAATATCACCCTACCATACACACACTTTATGGCTTGCCCAAAATTCATAAACCAAACATTCCCATACGGTATTAACAGTGCTCCCTCATAAATTAGCTAGAGCTATCACTAAATAATTACACCATTCCTAGGCGCCATTATCATTGCACAAATCAGACACTCAGAATTAAAACCACTAATATTACTAACTTGTCTATAGCAAGTTTGGATATTAAATCATTCTATACTAACATACCCATTAATGTCTTATCATTCTGAGAAATCACCAAAAAAAAAAAAAATCCAAGGAAAAGCCCCCTCTACCTATCTACAAAATCATAAAAATATGCAGATTAATCACTAACTATTGTTATTTCTCGTTTAACAACACTTTTTATAAACAAAACTCGGCTTACCATGGAGTCTCCTATCAGTGGCGTTTTGCCTATTTCTAGAGTTCTTAGAATCCAGCTTTTTATACCTAACAATTCTTAAGATATAACGTCTTATTATTTTACCCCCCATGATACTAACCTATTATACTTAGTAACGAAACTCAATAAGGTTGAACCCACTATCGAATTCATATACGGACTTAAAACTAACAATTCTTTGCCTTTCCTAGACATCTTAATAAAATGTAATCACAATAAATTAGATTTTAAAATTTATCATAAACCTACTAAAACGACCTTAATTTCTATTTCCACCACAACCAAAGAATTAAATCTTGTTTAATCAGAGATTTTACCATAGAGCCATCAGAATAAGCAGCTCTAATTTATCTATCTGTCGAAGAGAGATATATTGAGTAAACATTTAAACTTCTTCACTTCCACACCACTTTATCCTCAACAATAAGAATCATGTTAATCCACAAAACAAAAAAATCGAATATTCAAAAAAATTACACTAATTTCATAATATTACCTTCCAACACACTTTCAAATGAACTCACAAATAAATTAGATAATTTTGATTTCTTCGACTAAAAAAGAACATAATCTTTAAGGAGAAAGAATTAGACCTTTGAATAAATTGTCACTGATTTTTCATGAAAAGTAATGTCCCATTTACAAAAATTAGTAAGGAACATGTCACTGAAAGAATTGTCCATCGCAAGTCACTACTTTTACTCATCTTTATAGCAGTATTTGAATCTCACATCAAAAAAAGATACGTCGACCCATTTTTTGATATCTTCAGAAACATGAAAGTGTTGCTCAGCCAGGCCATGGGCCATCAATCGGAACATCAGTCGGAGTAATGTCTGGTGAATACGGCGGTTGGAGCAGGACTTCCCATTTAAGTGTTTCCAAGTAGGCTTTCATCCGTTTTGCAACATGTGGCGTAACGTTGTCATGTTACAAAATCACTTTGTCGTGTCTCTGCTCGTATATCGACTGTTTTTTTCTTTAATGCTCGGCTCAAACGCATCAATTGTAGTCGATAGCGATCTTCCCGTGATGGTTTCGGTCGGTTTGAGAAGCTCATAATAAACTACACCCAGCTGATCCCACCAAATGCAGTGCAGAAGCTTTGCTGCCGATGTTATGTATCGCCGGGTTTACCCCACGATCTTCTCTGCCAGCAATAAAAAGTGAATACACTACGATAACCCTATATCGTAGTGTATTCACTTTTTATTGCTGGTCACGACACGATACAAAAAACTTTTCCATTTCTGCTATTGAAATGACAAGACGCCGTTCAACGTCTTTTGGCTTCAACTCGTATGGCACTCAGCGTCTTTGCTTTTGAATCATTCCTAATATTTTCAAATGTTTCAAAACTGTTGTGTGATTAACTCCTAATGATTCTGCAAGTTCAGCTTGCACCTGACATGAATCGTCATGACGTAATGCCTCCAATCCTTTGTCTTCAAACTTTTTTGGCGCACCAAAGCGTTCTTCATCTTCAACATCAAAATCATTATTTTTGAGGCGTTTAAACCAATCTATATGTTGTTTTCGACAGCATGTTCGCCATAAGTCTCAACAAGAATTCTGTGTGCTTCAGCTGTAGATTAGTTTTGAATGAAGATATGCAGCATAAGACACTCAGGTGACTTACTCCATAGAATTAGAAACATTAATATGCCTAACTTGTACGAAAGTACTCTCAAAACATATTAATAACATTACTATCAACTATAAACACACGCTTCAGCATCTTTCTAAAAATTTATACTCCATGAATCTAATTTGTGCCTACTAATAGATATAGATATATTAAATTAAAACATTTAATGATACTTCTATATTATTAATCCATAACATTATAATATTTTCTCTACATTCTATATTATATTAATATATTTTTTTTATAATAATCTACAGTTTAATTATGTTTCTCTATTATTTCCCTAATAATATACATTTTTATATATAAAATATCCTAGATAATTGTTGTGGATTCCGGGTGAGAACCGCACAAAATAATGAACAACAAAACAAATATGGAGACAGAAAAGTAGGTTATATTGAACGTAATATACAAACTTGAACGTAGGTTAGTAAATCCAGGAATACTATTAGTAAGAAAGAAATATATACAAGGATCTCTATGATTACTCTATTGCCAACTGCAACTACTGTTCTCTCTATGGCAGGAGTATATGTACACTCAGTCGAGTCCATTATCATATACAAAAGAGCGAGATCCTACAACACCCCCTCCCTAGCTTCTTTTTTTTGAGAGGAGTTAATATTTTTTCCGTTTGTTTTCTATGATTCTTAACGGCCTCAAAAATTTCTTCCATCGCGACATCGTTTTGTGATGGTGACGAGCTTGGCTCCTCACTCCTTTTCTGTATTTGGTTTATGTGTCTCTTATGGATAGATTTTTCTCCCTGTATTGTGTATATTGCATTTCCTAGTCCGTTTATTATTGTTCCAAGTTCCCAATGTCCCATATAATTTTTTTAACATTCTGAAGTAAACTTGTTCACCTGGTTTGAATGCTTTTTTTCGTAACTATGGGTGTGATAAATACTGTTCTTTTGCTCGATTTTTGTTGCGAATTTGTTATAACGTCCGCTTGAGAATGCCTCTCTCAATTCCGTAGCTTCTGTCGTCTGGCTCTTTATTTTTTGTTTTACAACAAGAGCTAATAGGTAAATCCCATACATTAAACTTCTGCATCCAGTCCGATCCTACCAGGTTATGTGTGTTTTTCATAACGTATATTTTTAATTTTTTGGTTTTTCCCAGAAATTTCGCATTCACCTTCGAAATTGATCTGTTTTCCTGTTACTGATTTAGCAATTTTTGTGTGTGTGACGTGGTCGGCCTATTCAGTTTCCGTCATGTCTGTAGGTTGATTATTGTTATGACCGAACCTGAATCTAATTGTAGTTTGATCTTATTCAATATTTCAAGTTCTACATATTTCCTCGTGTTTTGGTTGTTTTCATATTCCTCTCTAGTAGATCTTATCCTACTAGACTGTTTTTTGTTTCTGCATACAGCTGCCTTGTGTCCCATCTTTTCACACGCTAGACAGTTTTGTATTTGAACTGACAATTTCTAAACTAATGCAATCCAACACATCTGTAACATGCAGATGATGGGGTTTTTTTTTTATTTGATTTCTGTCCCTAGTTGTCTTATATCTTGTAATTTTGTCATTAACATCATGTTTTACTTTTGGGGAGGGTGAAAAACGTAAATTTTTGTTTAACTTACGAATATGCGCGACACCTGATTCTTCAATATCTTTACTGTCTTTTTTAATAGTTAGGCATTTTTGGCAATCCTCTGATAGTTTTTGCAGCGTTAAACCTGGTTCATTTTGGAGTTTGGTAAGCATTCTTTTTCGCATTTCACTGTCTTTAGCAGTGACTAATCCTTGGACAAATATAAGGCATTTAAAGTTGTCTGGAGTTAGCTCAGCTAATTTAAAGTCGACACAATGTTTGTTGACGATAATGTTTTTGTCTTTCACGAGATTAAGGCATTTTCACCTTTTGTGAAACAAAGAAATTTTTGGGCTAAATAGCTCAGTGAGTGATGTCACTGCCTCACCGAACATTAAGTCGTTTGCCTTCTTTGGCAGAATATAATCTACAAATTTAGTGTATTTCTCCGTACCTAATTTTCTGAGCAAAAACCTTAACTTTTTCTTTTCTGTCCAGTTCTGACAATCGATATTAAAAATGTCTTCATATCGCCTGTAATATTCTCCAAAATTTTTGTCTTCATCAATCGAGTACTTAAAAATTTCTATCGCATTCCACAGCATCTTGCGAAAACAACGCCTCTTTTTCCGTGTTTCTTTCTTGTGTGTTGCTTGTTTAGTAATAGTTCTTGCAGTTGTAATTGTCTTTCTTCGTTCAACCTTTGGATTTCCATCTGTCTTTCTTCATTTGCCTTTAGAATTTCCATTTGTTCTTCTAATTTAATTTGTGCTTCTTTCTTCACTTCTTTTTTAATTTTTTTGTATTCCTTTCTGAAATTCATCCATGGTTTGCTGCTTTGATTCCGTGTGGGGTTTCACTTTTTAACTATTGCTTTCTGGCAATTAATCTCGTAAAAAATTGTGTGGAAAAATTTTCCTGTTGAAAGGGAAAAAATATTGACTTTCAATTTCCTTTTTACAGATTTTTCATTCTACCTCTTTTTGTTCCAAAGTTGTAATGCCAGCAGATTATCTGTGATAGTGTCGCCAAATTGTTTGTGGTCGAACTGTGTGGCACTATGGTTTTTACGTTGTTCTGTATGGGTTCTGTTGGTGTGTGGTATACGTGAGTTTGAATCTTCCGTCGCAAAGTTATTGTGACGACTTGTGTTCGAAATCTTCGTCGCAAACTTGTGGCGCTGTACGTGTACGTGAGTTCGAGTCTTCGTCGCCAATTTGTTGTGGTGACTCGGAGTATACGTGAACGTGAGTTCGGATCTTCGTTGCCAATTTTGTGTGGCGACTTGTGTACATGAGTTAGAGTCTTCGTTGCTAATTTGTTATGGCGACTTGTGTACGAATTTTTGTCGCCAATTTGTTGTGGATTCCGGGTGAGGAACCGCACAAAATAATGAACAACAAAACAAATATGGAGATAGAAAAGTAGGTTATATTGAACGTAATATACAAACATGAACGCAGGTTAGTAAATCTAGGAATATTATTAGTAAGAAAGAAATATATACAAGTCTTGAAGTGAAGTCGTTGGAAATAGTGTATCCGTGTATATTATTCTAGCTGAGTGAAGCTCAGAGCTAATCTGGTCTCTGGGTAACTTCGGTATCTCTCGGAACTCTCCGATAACTGTAACGGATCTCTACGATTACTCTTCACTGTCAACTGCAATGGTATTCACTCACCTTCCCACGTAAGGCGAGATGTGACACAAGGTCTTTTTCATGTAGGTCTATATAGCCAGGCCAAAAATATCTATCTTTCCCCAGTCGTGATTCTACCCTTCGGCGGAACCACGACTGGGTTAGTGCTCTCTGCTCGAAAGCAGAGAACACTCTTCACCCGAAGGCAGATAGTTGACAATGTCATAGTAGCAGAGGCAAATACCAACTGCAACGGTATTTACCCACCTTCCCACGTAAGGCGAGATGTGACACAAGGTCATTTTATAGTGGGTCTTCCCGGCCATATAGCCGGGCCAAAAAATGTCTGTCTATTTTTACCGAGTCGTGATTCTGCCCTTCGGCGGAACCACGACTGGGTTAGTGCTCTCTGCTCGGAAGCAGAGAGCTGACAGTGTCATAGTAACAGCGGCAAATGCCGGCTGTTCTATCTATGGCAGGAGTATATGTACACTCACTCACACGTCCATTATCATATACAAAAGGGGGAGATCCCACTACAATAATACTTATAAATTAGTTAATTCATTGCCTATTCCAATTACATGTATCCTGAAATTTATTTATTTGAACATTATTTTAAATGGATACTCATATTTGATGGATATTCACCGGCACTCGGCCTCAACTCGAGAAATATTGTTTGGAAAATATCCATCTTTCGATAGGATTTGTACCTGTAACTCCCATACATCAGGGAGATGCCGTCATTAGATCTGACGTGTGTGCATTTGTTTGTGTGTGGTAATATCTATTTACTTGGGCTGTTATATATATTAGATTATTTTTCTTTTATGATTTATTTTTGTATATGTGTGTGTTGGTGTGTGTGTGTGTGTGTGTGTGTGTGTGTGTGTGTGTGTGTGTGTGTGTGTGTGTGTATTTTCAATTTTTGTGACATTTCCGGTCCGATCGTTACATTTTGTACTTCTCAAATCAATATTTCTTTTCTGTACTAACCCCCACTTTTTTTTTTTGATATTCTGAATTAAATTAAACTATTTGAATTTTCGGATCTGTCGAGACGGACATTTTAACCGCCATTCGAAATAAATCAGGATTTATACTCCTTTTAATTATGTCTTAAGTTTTCTTTTCTGTATATAGATAATGTGTATATATGACATGTTGATATGTTGAGATTTCCTTTATATATATATATATATATATATATATATACTTTTTTATATATATATATATATACTTTTTTTTTTCTATTACTTACCAAAACATATGAATGGACTGTAACAAAAATAATTTTAATATTTGCTAATGGAAGTGATAAAATGCCTTTGGTAGCAATAAGTGATATCTTGTATCAAATTTAAATACCCAGCATTCGGGCGGAAAATGTAAGGGAAATAACTAATACAATAATGTACATGAATTACCTTCCCTCTGCCTTGCATGTGACTTGATCATATTCACCCACAAAAAGAGTGTATGTATTAGTCGTTCACCTGATATTTCGTTATTAGTTGAATTTTGATCTGAGATTTTTGTCCTATTTGATCTATGTGATTAATATCCATCATCGAGTGCAATGACAATGAGGGAGATTAAATTGAAAGGATTTCTGTTTTTGTACGTACAGTTACATTTTTAACGGATTTGTGTGGAAGTGGTTTTAGTATAAACGGATATAAAAGTAGCTTTATAATAATATCACTCTTTAATTTAGCCGATGGCCAAATCATAGAAATAGAGGTAGTAAATATTATGTTTCTCAAGTAAAGAAGTCTGCTTGCTAAAATAATTAGTGTCCTGATTTTGGGATGTTTAGATGCACACTAATCAAGCAGGTTTGAAGACTGCCTGTCTTCATGGTTGCTCAGGTTAGGTAGCTCGACAAACCTTTGCTCGTGACCAACTTGTCTTATTTCTAATCTGAATAAAGAAATATTGAAGTATTTTTTAAAAAAATATTTCATAAATTTTAGAGGTTTAAAAATTTGATATTAAAAGAAATTTTCTCCAATAATAATAATAATAATAATAATAATAATAATAATAATAATAATAATAATAAAACTTGTCTATTAATTGATATGGCTTGTCCAGCGGATTGTAACATAGCAATCAAGGAATTTGAAAAACTGTCAAAATATAAAGACCTGGAAATTGAAATAGAAAAAATGTGGAAATTGAAAACAAGAGTTGTGCCAGTGATAGTAGGTGCACTTGGAATGATAAAAAATGGAACAAAACAACACATTGAAAGAATCCCTGGAAACCCCAGCTTAAGAGATATACAAAAAATTGTCTTATTAAGTACAGCCCACACACTAAGGAAAACTTTATCTATGTAATGCTGGAGATGATAGGGAAGATAGAAAAACATGAAATGGAGCCATAACAACACGCCACTACCTGCCTTAGGTCTCCCCGCAGACTTGGTTGGTAGTGAGACCAAAGCAGAAATCGAAATATGATGAAAAATGACATGATAATAATAATAATATTATTTTATAGAAAGACTACGTATTTATTTATATATTTATTTTTATTTATTTATTGATTTAATTTACTTATTTAATTTATCTTATTCTGATAACCCTATTTTTGACCAACGACTTTATTGAAAAAATAAATGAATATAAAAATGGACGAACAAATTATTACAATTTTTTAAAAAAATCTCACAGCACAAATAAACTTAAACGTATGTCAACTTTTTTCTATTAATTTTTTTTTTTTTTTTAACAAAATACTCTAGTAGTGATGTTTTGTTTCGTTGAGCCGTTGCTACGCCAAAGGTTTTTTTTTTTTTTTTTTTTTAACCAGCGTCTTTCTCCTTGAATTCCAATCGCGTCTATGTCAGCTGTCGCTTGGCAGCCCACTTAGGAGAAGGAAAACTCCGAACAACAACCCGCAACTCAAGGTGTTAATCGTGCCGAGGAGTGAATGGCTACTGCGTCACAAACGATCACCTAAAGGCTTCGGGAACCTGTTTGTAAAAGGCCGTTACCCAACGTGCCGGGCAACTTTGGGTGGACTTTTGGACCCGTGCGTCACTCGTGGGAAAAACATGAGAAATACAAATAGAAATAAAAAGTCCAGTATGGCTCTTCCAGTGGATAAACAGGGAGCCCGTCCTTCAGGAGGGAACCTACCTGAGGTCGAAAAATCTGCCATAGGAACAAACTCCTACACAAAGAATGAATCTTCAGGTCCCCACAACCAGGATAATCCTAATGATGGTCCTGAAAATTCTCCAGCTAGATCTACAACCGTATATTTAAAGAAAGAAAAAATAAAATGGTCTCGTGAGGAGTACAAAGTCGTTATGACTGCATTTCATGAAGCGTTACTCAAACCTCAAAAAAACATGACTCGCCAAACATATGACATTTGGCGTGAAAAAGTTGGTCAAGCAAATAGAAAGTATATTGACGAAAATAAATTAGCCAATGTACGAAGGTACATTATTCGTAATAACCGATTGACAGAGGCTGAAATTAATGAAATTAAAAGAATTTTAACAAGAAGAGACGAATCAACAAAATATGAAAAGTAACCGGAATCAGAATCAGAAATAAAAAGTAATAACATCAAACAAGCCACAGGTCATAATGTAGAAACCGTGAAACACACAAATCACTGTGAAGATAATGCTGTAAGTTTAAAAGTGCTGGAAAGGTGTGATCTGAGTCAGTTAAAAGACGAAAATAAAACGAGTTCAGAACACATCGAAGATAATTATTTGACGGAAAATAAGAACAGTATACAGGAAGCCAAGGAAGAAATAAAGAACCATCTAAGTCAAATACAAAATATTACAATGGAGGAACGAGAACAGCTCCCAAAATTACAACCAACAAAGCATAACCTCCGAACTATTAAACTCTACAATGCAGCACTGAAATTAATCTTGGATGAAGACACTCATACAAATCTCAATGAAGCAATATATGCATCAGCAATAGCAGCAACAAAAAAATTGAACATCAAAATAAAAACAAGGCAGTCTCGCAGACATGAAGATCCACCTTGGAAAAGAAAAATAGAAAAAGAAATCGAACAACTTAGAAGTGAACTATCAGTACTGGATGAACTGAGTAGAGGAATAAATGTAAGAACTAGGAAAAGCAGAAGAGCCGAAAGAAAATACAACATTAGAAATGAAAATGAAGTCTTATCAACTAAAGAAAAAATAAAGCAAAAAATACAACTGAAGGCTCAAAGAATAAGGCGCTATGAGAAAAGAGCAAGATTTTACAGACAAAACAAGATTTTTCAAACCGATACAAAGAGATTTTACAGGGAAATAGGTAAAAAAAGAATTGAAGTGACAGTCCCCCCCCCCCCCAGAATGGAAGAAGTCACACAGTTCTGGGAAAAGATATGGGCTTGCCCTAAAGAACATAGCAAGGAAGTAGATTGGATTGCACAAGAGATAGAACGAATGAAAAATAAACCAGAACAGACATGGGCTGGAATTACAGAAGAGGATGTTAAATTTGCACTAAAAAAAGTACACAATTGGAAATTCCCAGGTATAGATAAAAGTTCTAACTTTTGGCTATATTATTTAAATACAGCACATAAAAACTAGCCAAAGAACTTCAAGAAATTGTTGACGATCCCACTAAAATTCCTGCATGGATGACCAAAGGAATTACATTTCTTCTACCCAAGAATGGTGACACAAACAACCCGAAAAACTACAGACCAATTACATGTCTTCCGACAACATATAAACTATTAACATCTATTTTAACAAAACAGACATATTTATTCTTAGAAAGAAATGACATGATACCGCTTGAACAAAAAGGGTGCAAACGTGGCTGTTATGGATGTAAAGACCAATTGCTAATTAACAAAGTGATCCTGGAAAACTGCTACAGTACAAAGAAAAATCTTAGTACTGCCTGGATAGATTATCGAAAGGCATTCGATAGTGTGCCACATCCCTGGATTTTAAAGACTTTAAATATATACAAGATATCGCCCGTCATCATCAATTTCATCAAACAGTGCATGTCTATATGGAAAACAACCCTTTACCTCAATCATATAAATGGAACCTATAAGTCTGGTGAAATAAACATCAAAAGAGGTATATTTCAAGGTGATTCTTTGTCTCCATTACTATTCTGCATATCATTAATAGCACTAACCAGTCAACTTAATGAGACAGAATGTGGTTATAAAATAGGCCAAAAGAAAATAAGCCATCTATTTTACATGGATGACTTAAAGTTATATGCTAAGAATGATAATGAGCTGGAAGGTCTTCTGCTAACTGTAAAATGCTTCAGCGAAGACATTGGAATGAAATTCAATTTGAATAAATGTGCTAAAGCTACAGTTTTACGTGTATCAATACAAGAAACATCCTCAATTAGCTTAGACCCTGCTGTAACAATAAAAGAATTGAAACCAGAAGAAGCTTATAAATACCTAGGTGTAAATGAGAGTGAAAACATTCACCATAAAAAATGAAAGAAATAGTGCATAAAGAGTACTATAGAAGGCTACGAATGATATTAAAAACTGAATTGAATTCTCAGAACAGAGTTATGGTCATTAATAGCCTTGCAATCCCAGTTGTCCAATATAGCTTCAACATCTTAAACTGGACTCTAAACGACATCAGGCGAATGGATTCTAAAACAAGAAAGCTTTTTTCTAAGCATAAGATGCATCATCCAAAGGCTGATGTAGACCGTCTATACATACCCCGTAAAGAAGGTGGAAGAGGTCTTATTCAGCTGGAATTGTCATACAAGACAACAACTATTGGATTACTAACATACATAGAAACAACAAAGGATTGGATGATACAATTAGTAAGGCAACATGAAGAAAGAAAGAAAAAATATTCAATAATAAAAGAAGGCAGTAAATACAAACAAGATTTACATTTAGTAGATTCTGGAGAAAAGCAAAACAGAAGCCAAGAACCAACTATTGCGGCAAAAAATATGAAAATAAAAGCCAAAGATAAAGCTCTTGAACAGATGAAACAGCGCTGGCAAGACAAACCTCTGCATGGCCAATATCCAGAACGTGCCAATAAATCCAATGTTGACAAAGTTAATACTCATCGATGGTTACGTGCATCTGGATTAAAGTCTGAAACTGAAGGCTTTATTCTTGCTGCACAAGACCAAAGTCTTTTCACTAGAAACTTTCAGGCAAATATTATGCATAATAATATGGATCCAAAATACAGGTTTTGTGATAAACACTAAGAAACAATAGACCACCTAATCTCAGGCTGTTCTGTGCTTGCTCCAAATGAATATAAAAATCGCCACGATAGAGTTGGGCAATATTTACATTGGGCAATGTGCAAACATTATGGAAAAGCTGTAAACAAACACTGGTATGAACATCACCCAGCACCGGTTACAGAAATAGAAGATGTCACCATTCTATGGGATTACACCATCTACACAGACAGAAAAATTGAAGCAAACAGGCCAGACATTATTGTTAAAAACCAGAAGGAGAAAACTTGTCTATTAATTGATATGGCTTGTCCAGCGGATTGTAACATAGCAATCAAGGAATTTGAAAAACTGTCAAAATATAAAGACCTGGAAATTGAAATAGAAAAAAATGTGGAAATTGAAAATAAGAGTTGTGCCAGTGATAGTAGGTGCACTTGGAATGATAAAAAATGGAGCAAAACAACACATTGAAAGAATCCCTGGAAACCCCAGCTTAAGAGATATACAAAAAATTGTCTTATTAAGTACAGCCCACACACTAAGGAAAACTTTATCTATGTAATGCTAGGGATGATAGGGAAGATAGAAAAACATGAAATGGAGTCATAACAACACGCCACGACCTGCCTTAGGTCTCCCCGTAGACTTGGTTGGTAGTGAGACTAAAGCAGAAATTGAAATATGATGAAAAATGACATAATAATAATAAAAATGAAAATCAAAAACGTGTAAGAAAATCGTCTATAAATTCTAAGAAAAGTAGAAAGAATCAAGAATTTAAAAAATTAATAAATTATTATTATTATTTCTTCTAAATCAGATTGCAATTATAAAAAGCAAGATATTAGAGTGAAAATCTTCTAAATTTTATGAGTGAAAACAAAAGATTTAATTACAAACAATTATATATTAAATTATATGAATTAATTATATTAAATTTGATTTAAGAAAGTATAATTAAATAAAAAATAAGAACCTAGAAACTAGATTTTTATTAATTTTTTTTGTTCTCGCATTTATTTGTTTTGTTTATTATTGGTCATTCACGTGACTTGACAAAATAATTTTCTATTTTTTTTTTTAAATAAGTCTTATTTTGGTTCTACGCATGCGCAGTTTACTATGATATAAGTTTAATGTAAGTACTTGAATGGCATAAAGAAAAATATAGTTATACAATGATTTATTAATTAAACAGGCCTTTCTATAACGTAAATCAGGTACCTCTGTGCGAACCTTCTTACGTACGCACCCACACACTCACATACATCCACACATACCATACCAACTTTGTCAAGCAATGAATGGTTAATATATCACAAGTGCATTCATTACGAGACAATTTACAAATCGAAGCTATGCGACAATTTACAAATCACGTTATTAGTAGTCGATTTTCCCTTTTCACTGTTGGGAGAAGATTGGCTCAAACAGGTCTTTCCAATCTCCCCAAAGTACGCTCGCTGATTTTTTTTTTTAATCATCTCACCCCAAGCAAGGCATTCCACTGCCATTATTGCGCATGGGGCTACATAGGGGAAGGTAAAGAGAAGGAGTGGTTAGACATAGGGAATGTCAGGAGGAAGTTGACAGATGAGTAAGGATAGCGAGGATGAGGGTTGGGCAGATGGGAAGAGTGTTTGATAGAATGGGAGCAGGTTAGTGTGTTAGGAGGTGTGTATTGACCTTACATTTAAACTCTTGGAGATTGTAGCCGTCGGGGAAGCAATCGTGTGGAAGAGAATTCCACAGTCGGGAAGTGCGAGGAAAGAAACTGTTGGAGTAGAAGTTATGGCTGAATTTTATCGGTTTCACTGTAAAAGGGTGGGATCTAGTTGCTAATCTAGTATCTCGTTCAAATTCGTATTTAGGGGGCACCAGTGATCTAAGTTTATCGGAGCAGAAGCCGTGAAAGTATTTATAGAAGAGACACAGGGAAGCCACGTCGCGCCGGTGGGAGAGAGACTGCAGGCGGTCTGCCAAGTCGGTATCTATCATATTACAGACCCTCCTCTGAACCTTATCGAGAAGCCCGAGGAGAACAGCAGGGGCACCCGACCAGATATGGCAGCAGTATTCAATGCACGGGCGGATGGTAGATTTATAAATGTGCAGGATAGATTTAGACGGAAAAAACTTCCGGGCCCTACACAGAGAACTGACTTTCATAGCAGCGGATTTAGCAATGGATTCGATATAGTCATTCCATTTGAGGTCCGCTGAAAGTGTGAGACCAAGGAGGCGTAGTGTTTTACTCTCTGGGAGGCAAGCCTGGTCCATGCTAATGGGAGGTAGGTGAGATTGTCAATGATGGTTAATTGAGAGTAGCTTCGTTTTAGAAGCATTAAAATTTACTAGCCATTTCTTACCCCAGTCCAACATGGATTGGAGGTCTTTTTCAATCTCGGCTGCGAGTTTAGCTTTGACACCTACACCAGATTTTTGTAGGAGGCGAGAGTAAACTGTGGTGTCATCGGCGTACAAACCTATTTGGGCTCTTATGGAATCAGGGAGATCATTAATGTATATCAGGAAGAGTGTAGGACCTAAGATGGAGCCTTGGGGGACACCTGCGTTTGTATGGTAGTTCTGAGAGACATGTCCGTTTAATACCACCTTCATTGTGCGGTTAGAGAGGAATGACTGGATTAGTTGAAACAAATGTCCAGTTATACCATAGCTCCGCAGTTTACATAGAAGGCCAGCATGCCAAACTCTGTCGAACGCCTTAGATATATCCAATGCAACGGTTCGGGCTTCGCCATTCTTGTCGAGTGCCTGGTATATGTACTCGTTGATGGTCGTTAGCATATCAGCA
Organism: Ascarosepion bandense; assembly: GCA_037127315.1. Taxonomy (NCBI): domain Eukaryota; kingdom Metazoa; phylum Mollusca; class Cephalopoda; order Sepiida; family Sepiidae; genus Ascarosepion; species Ascarosepion bandense. The sequence goes on from JBBBDQ010002244.1 coordinate 414,169, forward strand.
GTAGACCTGGTGAAGCGGAAACCATATTGCTTGTCCGAGAGGAGCCTGTGTGCTGTGAGATGCTGAACCACCTCGGCGTTGATAATGGCTTCGAACACTTTGCCAAAGATCGGAAGAAGGCTGATAGGGCGGTAATTTGCAGGGTCAGAGGGTTCTCCAGTGTTTTTAAATATAGGAACGTCTTTGATTGGTTGATTTTTAGCCAATCAAATCGTTCGCACGTGAAAACCGAGTTTTACCGCGCAGCGAGTTTGAACCAACTAGTGATTATTTAAGGAGCTAACCTTTCTCAGCCACGAGAATTCAGCTGCTAAACAAATCCACGACAGTTGAACGCGCCAATATTATTCACAGACAAAAATCACTAATTCATACACGCATGCTGATACACTTTCACACTTTCATTTAGAACTTTCTTTCAACAACATACTTTTTCAACAAGTGTTAACAAGCACAATTTCATGAACATTCAAGAACATTTATTGTTTTAATTGAACTATCAAATTCGGTCAAAGAGAAGCAATTCTTGACTTTTTCTACTGTTCTTAAATGCACGCTTATCTTCTTATCAACATTGAATGATTGTATATTTGTTAATACATGCATTTATGTTATATTCGTCATTATTTATTCTTTTGCACGAGTCTTATGTGATGTTTTCTAAGCCTAAATATAAATTAATGTGGTGAACTGCCAGTCAGATCGCTACATTTCATTAGCGATCATTTTGTCAAATTTCTATGGTTTATAAAATGGCGAGTGTTCTAAAAATAGAAAAAGATAGATACACTGACGTCAACAGTTCAAAATTGGACGGCAAATAAGGAACTGTTTCTTTTGGTAGGAGTAGGAGTAAGAGTAGGAGTAAGAAGTAGGAGTTAAGGACAGTAGTTTTGTGTAGGAGATTTTAAAAAGAAGACGCTAGTCTGTTGACGACTAGAGTCCAGAAGGGTTAGGCTAGTTTACTACTAGCATCCCACAGTGAAGAGAATTTAGCTAGTCTGCTCCTGTATCCACACAAAATTTAAAGGTTGTAACTTGATGTAAAAACCTAAAGTTTTATACCAAAAATAAACATCATTAATTCAAGTTTGTGTTATCTTCTAATTATACTAAAACGAAGCAAGAACACAACAGTGGTGTCCACGACATACGAACAGAAAGCAATCTCATATGCAATATATATATATATATATAAAAGGATAAATGGAGCAGACAGGAGAGGAAATGACTCATCAAGTCAATATCAAGGCACCGGAATTCATGGAAAGTGCTGTAAATGGATGGTTTACGATATTAGAATCCCAGTTTCACTTGCGAAATGTAACAGCATACAGCATACAGTAATATCGTCCTTACCAGCCGAAGAAGTGGGTAAACTGCCAAAACTACCCTCGCATCACAAGACTACGAGGAATTAAAACGGACTCTGATAGAAGCTCACGAACAAACAAAACCGGAGCTTCTAGAAAAATTAATGTCAGCTACGACGATTTCAGAACGACCGTCGATATATTTGTAATATAACAATCCCGCCCCACCCGAGGAAAGGCTGATGCAAGCGGGGGTGTTTTCCGGTCGTTGAAAGGAACGGATGTTTGTTTGACCTTATTTCCGGCAGTAGCGGAAATGGCTACAAGAGGCAGACAGAACAGGTGTCTCTGAGAATTACGTGGGCGTGCGTGGGCGAGGCAAAATCCGGAAGTACCGGTTTGGAGATTATAAAAGACCTCGGCGCACGGATTTCAGACGCAGAGAGACAGAGAGACGCAGACAGAGGCAGACGAGAGAGCCAGACCAGACCAGAGGAGCAACAGATACGACGACACTCCCCCGTCAACCCGTCAACCCATTAGAAGCGCGCTCTCTCGCTCTCTGTTCCCTAGGCTACACGGTTCATCGTCATTAATAAAAATACAGCATATATTTTTTATATATACTGCGTGTTTGTTGTTTATTGATATACAACAGACTTACGTTTTGGTGCTAGTGACTTGCTGTTTTGAGACAACAAAACAGATTGATACGAGGGTTACCACGGCAACGATTGAAAATTCAACGGACTTAAAACTACCGGATAAAAGACGAAAATAGTAAACAACCGGACGACAGCGAGGAAGGAAGAAAAAGAAAAAAAGAAGACGAAAATATATAGCAGCCGCGACTGTAGACATTCAGCCAAGGTAAGTGACTCAAGGTAAGTGTGTGTGTTCTCTGCTCGTGTTTATAATAAGTCCAGTTAGAAAAAAAAATGCATACTTTTGCCATTGAGAAATGTGGATTGTTGGTGTCAAACACATTAAGAAGGGTAGAACGGAAGGGGTGAAAAGACCACATGTAGAGAGTAGCGCATAGGTTTGGGGTTGGCGGGAGGAGTGGAGTGTTAAAATTGACGGGAGGATTGGAGTTGAAATATTTACCTATCTGTAAGTACAAAACATCTGAGTTAATGATTTATTTTGTTGTTAATATTTTACCAGATATGTGAAGTGAGTTTACTGGTATGTTGCTTAATTAATCTGACTTTTATTGAGTAAGTGAGATGTAAAATCATGTAAAGGAAGTTTCTTCTACTCTTTAAAGTGGATAATTGGATTAACTTGTTGATAACAATGTTTTCGTTGGTTTTTTTTTTTTTTTTTTTTTAAATCATCTCACCCCAAGCAAGGCATTCCACTGCCACTATTGCGCATGGGGCTACATAGGGGAAGGTAAAGAGAAGGAGTGGATAGACATAGGGAATGTCAGGAGAAAGGTGACAGATGAGTAAGGATAGCGAGGATGAGGGTCGGGCAGATGGGAAGAGTGTTTGATAGAATGGGAGCAGGTTAGTGTGTTAGGAGGTGTGTATTGACCTTACATTTAAACTCCTGGAGATTGTAGCCGTCGGGGAAGCAATCGTTTGGAAGAGAATTCCACAGTCGGGAAGTGCGAGGAAAGAAACTGTTGGAGTAGAAGTTACGGCTGCATTTTATCGGTTTCACTGTAAAAGGGTGGGATCTAGTTGCTAATCTAGTATCTCGTGCAAATTCGTATTTAGGGGGCACCAGTGATCTAAGTTCATCGGAGCAGAAGCCGTGAAAGTATTTATAGAAGAGACACAAGGAAGCCACATCTCGCCGGTGGGAGAGAGACTGCAGGCGGTCTGCCAAGTCGGTATCTATCATATTACAGACCCTCCTCTGAACCTTATCGAGAAGCCCAAGGAGAACAGCAGGGGCACCCGACCAGATATGGCAGCAGTATTCAATGCACGGGCGGATGGTAGATTTGTAAATGTGCAGGATAGATTTAGACGGAAAAAACTTCCGGGCCCTACACAAGAGAACCGACTTTCATAGCAGCGGATTTAGCAATGGATTCGATATAGTCATTCCATTTGAGGTCCGCTGAAAGTGTGAGACCAAGGAGGCGTAGTGTTTTACTCTCTGGGAGACAAGCCTGGTCCATGCTAATGGGAGGTAGGTGAGATTGTCGATGATGGTTAATTGAGAGTAGCTTCGTTTTAGAAGCATTAAAATTTACTAGCCATTTCTTACCCCAGTCCAATATGGATTGGAGGCCTTTTTCAATCTCGGCTGCGAGTTTAGCTTTGACACCTACACCAGATTTTTGTTGGAGGCGAGAGTAAACTGTGGTGTCATCGGCGTACAAACCTATTTGGGTTCTTATGGAATCAGGGAGATCATTAATATATATCAGGAAGAGTGTAGGACCTAAGATGGAGCCTTGGGGGACACCTGCGTTTGTATGGTAGTTCTGAGAGGCATGTCCGTTTAATACCACTTTCATTGTGCGGTTAGAGAGGAATGACTGGATTAGTTGAAACAAATGTCCAGTTATACCATAGCTCCGCAGTTTACATAGAAGGCCAGCATGCCAAACTCTGTCGAACGCCTTAGATATATCCAATGCAACGGTTCGAGCTTCGCCATTCCTGTCGAGTGCCTGGTAGATGTACTCGGTGATGGTCGTTAGCATATCAGCAGTAGACCTGGTGAAGCGGAAACCATATTGCTTGTCCGAGAGGAGCCTGTGTGCTGTGAGATGCTGAACCACCTCGGCGTTGATAATGGCTTCGAACACTTTGCCAAAGATCGGAAGAAGGCTGATAGGGCGGTAATTTGCAGGGTCAGAGGGTTCTCCAGTGTTTTTAAATATAGGAACTATAGAGGAAGATTTCCAACAGGCAGGAAAGCAGGAAGCAGATAGGCAGAGGTTGTAGAGCTTAGAAAGGATAGAGGAGAGTTCAGGGGCACATTTCTTTAAGACTATGGTTGGGATTCCGTCACCACCGCTCGCTTTATGAGGGTCAAGTTTTAAGATTATCTTAGACACAAGCGAAGGTGTAATGTGGACATCATTCAGTTGTGCCTCGGTTCTAGGTGAGAAGTCGGGTGTAAAAACTCCAGATGAGTCCAGACTCGAATTGTTCGAGAATATGCGGGCAAAACATTCAGCCTTATCTGCTGGGGAGGTGAGGACCTCAAATTTGTTGATTAGCGGGGGTATTGTGGACTTGCTCTTGTTAAGTACTCTTTTACAGAGTCGCCAGTAGTCTTTAGAGCCGAATTTAGAGCATGCTATGCGTTGCTTCATTCTGGCAGCAAACAACATCTTAGCTTCGTTAAGTATCCTTTTACACTTATTACGAGCTGAAGTGAAAAGGCGCCTGTTTTGTTCCGACGCATAGTTACGATAGAGTCGGAAGAAATGATTCCGGTGGGCAATGGCAGCCGAACAAGCGGGTGAGAACCATGGAGACGAATGAAATTTAAGCTGAAATTTCCTAGCAGGGATGAAGGCATCGATGCCAGCCTTAACCCAGGAGGAGACCTCGGATGCACATTCTTCGATGGGAAGACTAAAGACGTTGTTCCAAGGGATGTCACAGAGGAAGTCTCGGAACGAATCCCAGTCTGCTCTTTGATAGCAGTAGGATATTCTACTTGTCTGTGTTTCATGGGCCGGGCGGGAGTGGAGTGAAATATTGACGGACACTACAGTGTGGTCAGAGTTTCCAAGTGGGCAGAGTTGTCTGGTAGTGCAAGAGTCTGGGATGGAAGTGAAGCAGAGGTCTAGAAGTGAGTCCCTTCCGTTAGGGTTGTCGGAGAAACGCGTGGGGAAGTCCACTACTTGCGTAAGGGATTGGGTGATTGAAAGTTCATGGTGTGGACACCAGCAGCGTCAGTGACAGCGTTCTTCAGCCACTTGGTGTGGTGGGCGTTAAAGTCACCAAACACGAATACATGGGCAGAGGGATGGGTAGAAATGGCTTTGTCAATATTGTCAGAAATGATGTCAAGTAACGAACAGTCAGGGGAGGAAGGAGAGCGGTAGAGAAAGAAGAGATAGCTAATCGAGCTGAGAAGTGAGAGGCGGAAGCACATGAAAGAATGATCTGGGGATTCTAAAGATGACACCCTAGCTAAAGGAAGGTGTTCGCTGACATAGACACCAAGCCCATGCATATGAACATTGGAGTCCTTCCTGAAGAGGGGAAGGTAGCCAGGAACGCAGAACTCAGATGAGGGGATAAAAGGGTTAAGATTAGTTTCACATAGGGCTAATATATCAGGTGAGTTATTATGGAGGAAAGAATCTACGCTGGGGAAGTTGGTGCGGATGCCGCGTATGTTAGTGAAAGAGATGCAGACAGGTTTAGGCGTTTTCAAATGAGCTGGTTTAGTTTTGTTATTATATTTGCTTTTTTCCATAGTAATTCAGTTAAGGAGTGGTCTTAGAATAGAATCAGTCGGTCAATCATTTGCAACTTGTGAAGGATGGAAACTGGCGCGGCCTACAACATAATGTGGCCTCGGGGTTGCCCACCGAACGTTCATGCAGGGACGCCCGTCCATGCGCGATATGGCACTACAAGAACCCCGGTATTATTCAACTGTTGATCAGAGCAGCCTCTCAAGACGCTACGCAAGAGTTCGGGCTCCTAACTACCAGTAGGAAGCAGAAACCAGGAAACTGCCAACCCGGTACCCTCAGAATGTAAAGACGTTGCCACCATACTACGTAACTGCAAAGAGCTTCCAGCTGAACTAACACCAAGACCAGAGAAAGGGGATGAACCGGGAACCCCTTCCTAAACAAGAAACAAGGTGATCACCTCTAAACTCATTCAAAAGAAGGGGGTGGAGTGTGAGACCGGGCGATAGTAGAGACTATCTACTCCAATTAAAAAAAAGAAGAAAAAAAAAGAAACAAAGAAAAAGTGACTGAGGTTTACAAAGTTTTAACTTAGTAAAAGTCAAAAATACCCTTGAATAGCAAAATTATTTACACAAATTAAGTGACGAAAAAAAAAATCAAAGACGACCAAAAGACGAAAAAAAAACAATAATAAATAAAAATAATTTCCAAGAAATTTCACAAAAACAGACTGAAAAATGGACTGAATCCCGGTTGACTTACCACAAGCAGCTAACACTGTAAAGTTGATTTAATTCAATTTCTGAAGACAAAAATAGAAATTAAACCGCTTTTTACAGAATATAGTCGAGTTATGTTGCTTGCGTTCGCTTGCCAAACCGTTAAGAATTCAATCTCTCGAAGACAGAAATTTAAATCTTCTACAAGACAAAACTAATGGAAATAATTGAACCGTGATGCTATTTAACATTAGTCAAAAATACCCTTGAATAGCAAAATTATTTACACAAATTAAGTGAAGAAAAAAAAAAATCAAAGACGACCAAAAGACGAAAAACAAAACAATAATAAATAAAAATAATTTCCAAGAAATTTCACAAAAACAGACTGAAAAATGGACTGAATCCCGGTTGACTTACCACAAGCAGCTAACACTGTAAAGTTGATTTAATTCAATTTCTGAAGACAAAAATAGAAATTAAACCGCTTTTTACAGAATATAGTTGAGTTATGTTGCTTGCGTTCGCTTGCCAAACCGTTAAGAATTCAATCTCTCGAAGACAGAAATTTAAATCTTCTACAAGACAAAACTACAGTGTTAGGTTTTCTTTTTTTTTTTTGATTTCTTTTCAATGACTGTACACTACAAAATGATTTACATTTCTACGGTTGTGAATTATGCTTTTGTGCAGGTTCCCATCAATTCAACATCCTCTGTGAATTTTCATTTATGTGACTTGGGAAATATCTTTTGATGATATATTAATTTCTGAAAACTAGTAAATACCTTGGAACAGATAAATATGGAGAGATTTAGTGAAGGATATGAAGAACTCCCGAAGAGGTTGACGATAGGAGTCATTGCTGGCGTGGTCGGCGTAATAATAATCCTGGGAATAATAGCCAGGAAGCGGATTTTTAAGTGTAAAAGAAGCAACAGTGCTTCGGAAAAGGAAATTGAGTTATCCGTTGTGAATAGTACTCCGGGGTCAACGGGTGTTCAACACTCAAATGTCTCTGCGTTAAACAGAGAGATGTCAACAAATCAGATATGCTTGGTTTCGAATCCAGAGGAAGTAGTTCAAGGAATAGAAGACAGTGTACAAACTAAGGAACTACGAGTCACGGGTCCATTTTTTTTAGACTAAATTAATATCCTCCACAAGTAAATTGCATGCGGATTAACGTTGGAATCGGGGTAATTTTCTTCATTTTCTATTGAACATTTCTCGGTCAGACTATGAATGATATGTACGGCAGATAATGGCCATTTTTTTTGTGTTCAAACATAGTATGTTTGAAATTAAATTAAATTAAATGAGGTTACATGTGTAACAATAAACTCGAGCAGAAGCACGCATGGTGTTGGTCAAAGGTCATTTACTCGATGTTAATTTGGAAACTGGGGCGCGATTACCGCCTATAATCACGTGGTTATACATCGGGGTGTCTACGCTTATGGACAGAGTCGAGAAAGAAAATGAACATTTTTAAGAACTTTGCCCAATTCTGTGAAAATGGATATTAAAAAAAAAAAAAAAAAAAAAAGAACAATGAAACATCGAGTTGGTAGAACAATTTTCAAGAGGGACACGAACATTGTTGGGTTGCCGATGTAGGCTCCCCTATATTTTTTTTTGTTGTTTTTTTTTGTTTCGGCATGCACATGTTTTGTTGTTTTGGCGTGCACATGTTTTATATAATTGTCGGGCTTGTGTGGCATGGGGAGGAGAGTGAGGGTGTTGCGCTTAAAATGTTCTTAGGTGAACATTTTGGAAAATGGGTGGGCGAGGAATGTAATATAACAATCCCGCCCCACCCGAGGAAAGGCTGATGCAAGCGGGGGTGTTTTCCGGTCGTTGAAAGGAACGGATGTTTGTTTGACCTTATTTCCGGCAGTAGCGGAAATGGCTACAAGAGGCAGACAGAACAGGTGTCTCTGAGAATTACGTGGGCGTGCGTGGGCGAGGCAAAATCCGGAAGTACCGGTTTGGAGATTATAAAAGACCTCGGCGCACGGATTTCAGACGCAGAGAGACAGAGAGACGCAGACAGAGGCAGACGAGAGAGCCAGACCAGACCAGAGGAGCAACAGATACGACGACACTCCCCCGTCAACCCGTCAACCCATTAGAAGCGCGCTCTCTCGCTCTCTGTTCCCTAGGCTACACGGTTCATCGTCATTAATAAAAATACAACATATATTTTTTATATATACTGCGTGTTTGTTGTTTATTGATATACAACAGACTTGCACGAAATGCTATCCGTAGCTAAACGGATAGGTATTAGCGACGACATTGTGAGACACAAATTCCTGCAGGCATTACCGTCAACAATAGCTCCAGTAATAGCCTCGTAAAAAGATTTAAACCATACCCAACTTGGCAGGTTAGCAGATGAACTGATGCCATTATTGAATAACGATAAAGCATTTGTTGTTCAGCGACCATTATCTACTAAGATTAACTGACCAACAAATTATAAAGGAAAATACAGCCAAGACATTTCAGTGCCACTAAATGTCAGGCCGTATCGGAATAACCAACGGACAAAAATTTGCAGAGCACATATTTATTTCGCCAATGAAGCAAGAACATGTAAACCTTGGTGTAAATGGCCCAAAAAGAACAGTCTACAAATGTTGCCTAGTTCCCGACCAGTAACACCTACGGGAAGTGATTCGGAAAACTAATAGGGCAAACAAGTTCAGTCCCACGAGGTTCGCCGCTATTAGAAATTACCGCAAAATTAGGGGCTACCAAATTAAAAATTTGTTGTAGATACTGGCGCAAGTATCTCAATATTACCAATTTCTGCAGTAAATGGTATTACATTAAAACCGACTCCCATATCACTATCCGCTGCAAATGGGGAGAAAATAAAATGCTACGGACAAGCGAGTTTGGAAATTGGAATACCAAGTTTAAGGAGATCTTTTACGTGGACATTACTGATCGCTGATATCACCAACCCACTCCTTGGACAGGATTTCCTCAACAAGTTTGGTCTAATAGTAGACTGCAGTAACAAAACCATTTACGATCCTACAACAACCCAGAGAAAGAGTTTAAAAATATCTGTATCAGCGGTGACTTTAGTCGTAAATGAAACGGAGCTCCCGTCATTCACACGGAACATAAATAAATAAAAATATCCGAACCTAATCACACCACATAAGAACAGTAACAAAAAACAATGCGGCGTCTACCAGAGAATTGACACAGGAAGCCATACGCCAGTATTTGCAAAACCCAGGTGGCTTAATGTAGAAAAACTGGAAGCCGCGCGTAGCGAATTTAAAACCCTACAAAAGACGGAGTGATCTCCCTTTCCAAAAGCGTGTGGTTTAGCCCACTGCATATAGTATCTAAACAAAGCGGAGAATTTAGATGTTGTGGAGACTATCGGTCTCTCAATAGCATAACCAAGACTGACAGGTACCCTATACCAAAATAAACTCTTTTTCAGCAAAACTTGCGAACAAACGACGATTCTCCAAAATCGATTTGATTTCTACCTACCACCAAAATATAATGCATCCGGACGATGTAGCAAAAACTGCTCTCACCACCCCATTTGGACTTTATGAATATAATTATATGCCGTTTGGATTAAAAAATGCGTCAGCTACATTTCAACAGTATATGGTCAAAACTTTTGAAGACATTGATTGTGGTTTTATATATATTGATGACATTTGAATTTTCAGCAATGATGAGATTTCTCATAAAAAAGACACTGAAACTGTTTTTAATATTTTAAATGAACACAATTTAAAAATTTCAGCCACAAAATCTGTTTTCAATGTTATTTCCCTAGATTTCTTAGGCTTTCATATTAGCGTAAATGGCATTAAACCTACAACTAGTAAAACAGAAGAATTAAAATCTTTTCCTTACCCTAAAAAAGCAAAAGGGCTACGCAGATTTCTTGGAATGGTAGGATTTTATAGAAAATTAATACCAAAATTTTCAGAGATAGTCTTACCCCTATCTGAAAGAATGAGGTTATCTCCTAAAGGCTCGTTCACATTAGATGAATCTGAACGACAATCTTTCAATTCTCAATTCAATGTATCATTAAGTTTAAGGAACTTAATGATACATCCTCATTAGCTCACCCTGAACCTAACTGCACAAATTATCAATTAGTCACTGACAGTAGTAATTATGCTGTCGGTGCGGCATTGCGCCAAATGGTGGAAGGAAATCCAATACCGGTTGGATCTCTAAAAAATTAACACAAACGCACATGAGATATTCTACATTCGATCGCGAACTTTTAGCAGCTTATTTGTCAGTGCTGCACTTCCGTCACCTCATAGAAGGTCGCCAAGTGCTACTTTTAACTGACCATAAGCCATTGTGTGGTGCATTTTATAGTTTAAACCCCGCTAAATCAGACAGACAACAACGACAATTAGCTATCCTGACAGAATTTATTTCAGATGTTGAACATGTAAAAGGTAGTCAGAATATAGTTGCTGACTGTCTATCCCGACCAACTCTTGCTGTACAAATAGATGCGTGTGATTTATCTGCACTTGCAGAAGTACAGGAATCTGATACAGAAATTCAATCTTTTCAGGATTAAAAAAAATCACCATACCTGGAGATAACCAATTTATATGGTGTGACTTATCAACATCTTACCCCAGACCTTTTGTTCCATATAAATTGCGTGAGTCCATATTCTATAGTATCCATTCCATAAATCACCCTGGCATTAAATCATCCATTAAGATGATTAAAGCTAAATAGTACTGGCCAAACATGGATAAATCAACCAAAGACTTCTGAACATCATGCACAGCCTGACAACAAGCAAAGGTCTACAAACATACAAAATCACCGATACAGGCATTAGAAATACCATCAGCTAGATTTCACACAGTCCACATAGATATAGTAGGACCACTCCCACCAGCAAAAGGCCCAAATAGCAGTTACATCACATATCGTATAGATATATCCTCACATGTATTGACCGCACAACTCGTTGGGTAGAAGCACAACCCATCAACGAAATCACTGCAGCTAGTGTAGCTGAGGCTTTTATAAACACGTGGGTCACACGTTGGGGTGTCCCGCTGCATGTTATAACCGACAGAGGTCGACAAATTGAAAGTGTGTTGTTTAGTGAAGTAGCAAAAATAATTGGTTTTTATAGACTACGTACGACAGCGTATCATCCTCAATGTAATGGTTTGATTGCGAGAATGCACAGGACTGCTATTATAGCATGAAAAGAGTCCTGGCTCTCAGCTCTTCCAATAGTACTTTTTGGGATTCGCAGTATGCTCAATAGCTCTGATTTTTCTCCTTTTTATGCTGTTACAGGCACACAATGTTTGCTACCACAGCTACTAATAGATAGCACAAGCGAGGAGGCTATAACTCAAAAGTTCACAAGAGATTTACATAAAACCATGTCACAAATTGATGTGAGAGACTTCACCAAAAGAGTTAATAAGTCCGCAAAATCTAATGTCCCAGAAAAACTTCAAACTTGTGATAAAGTTTGGATTAGAGTGGATCGTGTTCGAAGACCATTGGAGGCAAGCAAAACGATCGGCAATGGGTTTGACCGTTGCGCGCTTGCTGGGATGTGGCAATCCATGTAGGTGGTTGAAAAATTTCCTTCTGAGTGCCGGAGGTATGTAGGGTCTGGAGTGATCCAGTTTTGTATCGCAGTACAATATTTTGTTGCTGAAAGGCTCCGGGAATTCTTTCAGTTGCAGGGATGTGTTGGCTAGGACTTCAGGGAGGGTTGCGTCGGATTCCTGGGCCTCTGCTATCAGGTCCTGGTTGAGTGGGCTATCTTCCACAGTGTTGACATCGGGTCTGGATAAGGCATCGGCGAGAGTGTTATCTTTTCCTTTGACATACCGGATATCGGACGTGAACTGTGAGATATAGTCTAGATGTCTGATCGCGAGTCGTATATTTGTCCGAGTTGTTCAACAGGGAAGTTGTCAAGGGTTTGTGGTCGGTCAAAATGGTGAAATTCCGGCCTTCCAGTAGATGTTGGAAGTGTTTGATGGTGAGCTATATAGCCAAAAGTTCTTTCGAAAAGGTGCTGTATATGAGCTGGTGATAATTTAGCCGAGAAGAAGGTGATGGGTTTGCGTTGGTCGCCAAACTTCTGTTCTACCACAGCTCCAACTCCAGTGTCCGAGTCATCTGTTGTTAGGTATATCTGAGTCCGGGTGTCTTCGTTGAGATGTGCTAAGTTCGTAAAGTTAGCTAACGAAGTTTTTGCTGCTTGGAATGATTTTTCTTGGTCGCCTTTCCAGAGTGATGGCTTTGTTTTATCTCTGGAGAAGATTTGTCAGGGGAGTGAGGATATTTGAGCATCCGGGGATAAACCTGAGGTAAAAATTTACCATCCCCAAGAAGCGTCGCAGTTGTTTTATCGATGTGGGCATCGGGATGGGTCGTGACCGCCTTCCACCGACAGGCGTATCCGGGATCGTTTACATAAAGTGGGAGTGGTGGCACACCGCGACTGAGGTACCTAAGAAAGAATTAGATGAAAAATAGGTATTAAAATTAAAAATGAATAAATACCATAACATTTCATAAATTATTTCGTTACCTCTGTCATGTTATATAATTTCATTCTCTGTTATTAAATTGTAAAATGAATTTTAAAAAGTTTTATATTATTTTAAGCTTTATTTTTCAGAAGCATCTTCATACGTAAAGCTATATAACTAAACTAACTAAAATTCTATAAAATATTGGATAATTGCTGAAAATATTATGCTAAATTTTCAATTTTACTATGTTACTATGTTGCTAAAAACCAAAAACGAAACGTTTGCTTAAGTTATATACATTTGTCAACTCTGGTTCACCATACTGAGATTTTTGACAGGTTCCAGATATCAGTAAACCATTCCTCACCTCAAATAAAATCTGATAACAGAGCTACTGTGATTAAGAAACGTTTTTATATTACATTTCAGGCAGTATGCAAGTAATAATTGTTTTAAATCAGATTAAGGTAACTTTAAATTTCCTAATTTTACTAAAATAATGTACCAGCGATATATATTTTATTTTTGTAAGATTTAAAAAACTCAGAATGATCTTCAGTTTACAAAATGTATCGATCGATCTTTTTTAAAATTCTGAAAATTTTAGATTCAATTTATTATAATTTCGGTTTGAAATGCAACAGAATATTTTGTTTACTGGAATTAGTAAATGTACTCTTTTAGCTTTCAATTAAAGCTAAATTGAAAGCTTCAAGAAAGCTTTTTTATTTATTAAAATTTATTTAAAACGTAGGTATCGAAAATGAGTGGGAATATCTACTTTAAGTGGAACTACCTATTCACTTTAGTAGGTATCTTCACTATTCGCTGAAAAAATAGCAAAGCATGATGAAAAAAAAAAAAGGCCCCAAACTTAAAAACAAAGTTTTCTTCTCAAAGTGTTTATGTTATTATTAAGTGGATAGGCCAAAATAATTTTATTACATTTTTTTTAACCCTTTTTACCACGTTCAAAATTTTGTTTAAAAATCTTCTTTTTTGTGTCAGAGGTCTTTGTAATATTTACAATTAGTGTTTTGGGGCTTTTTTCCATTGATCTGAAAATAGTTGCAAAAATTAAATATTTGTCGGATTTCAATAAAACTTTTCAGACTTATTAACAAATGAATGAAATTACTGGTAAAAATGTTAATATTTTTTTACGTATGTTAACTCCACTTAATTTCATGAAATTTCGAGAAAAGGAAATTTTCAGCCGAAATTTTTTTTGGGGGGGAATAAATTTTTTTTTTGGGGGTAAACCATCATCTTTTTTTTTTTAAACTACTACTTATTTCCTGAAAATCGGCTCCGAATCATAAAATAAAACATGCAATTATGACATTATGTTATTAGAAAAGCTTATAATTCCTTTTATAAAAAATATTTAAGGATACTATTGTTTTATGAAAACAAATTTCAATGAATAGTGAATTTTTTCAATATGTTTTTCATAAATTTAAAATTTTAACTCTAATAATTTATAATATATAAATATTTTGAAATTCAGCAATACTTTCATTTGGTTAGGTGATATTGTTATTAAGTGAAAACTATATTTACTAATCAAAAATTCAAAAGCTTAACAAAAGTTACTTTGCACCAAAATTTTTTAGTGTATAATCATTCTAATTTTTGTAATCATGGTAGTTCATAAATGACCTTATCATTAAAAGGTCACGTTTTAAGGGTTGTCCTATTTTTAAAATCAATAAAACAAAGCTTCCACTTAGAATTCACAAATTTGTCAAATTTGCTCCACCATACTTAGCTTTTCTTTTATTTTTTTACGTCCGGCTGTCAATAAATCAATCAACATGTCAGAAAAACAAGATCTCAAGGTTAAGAAATGCTTGTATACTATATTTTATGCTAAAAGTAAGTAATATTTGCTTCAAATCACATTAACATTAAATTTGCTAATTTTAATGTTGTTATTGAAAGCAACCAAAAACAAAACAAAAAAAACAAAATAAAAAATAAAAAAACAAAAACCAAAAACCAAAAATTTATCGATTCCAATCAACATATTTTTTATTTGAAATACATTAGAGTATTTTGTTTACTAGAAATAGAAAATTTAATCATTTAATTTTGAATTAAAGCTAAAAAGAAAGCTTCAAGAATGCATTTTCATGTGTAAAAATTTGTTTTAAATTTTAGGTATTGAAAAGTAGTGGAGGATTTAACCTGTTCGAACAGTGCAAGATAACCTACTATAGGATTTAACCTGTTTGAACAGTGCAAGATACAGGCTACAAATTGCAGATATGAAAATCAAGCAACTACAGAAATTTAACAGTCTAGGAAGTGTTTGAAAAGATGGAGAAAATGGGGCATCGAGATCCGAAGGTATTTGAGTAGCAACTGATGTCTTCCAAAATATAAACAAAGTATTAAGAAACAAAATCATTTCGTTAGAAACAAAGAGTACTGAACTGATTCGGAAAAAAAATCGATTCAGTCAGATAATCTTGATCTTTTGTTGCAGCTACTTTCCACCCCTTTTAATTTTATTTTTGCAACTTTTTCTGAGAATTTTTAAATTCGCCAAAAAAACAAACAAACAAACAAACAAACAAAAAAAAAAAACAAAACAAAAAAACAAAAAACAAAAACAAAACAAAACAAAACAAAAACAAAAACAAAAACAAAAAACAAAAACAAAAAACAAAAAATAAAAAACTAACAACCATCCCCAAAAAACAACAAGTTTGTTCAGTTGCTGAGTTGATCATTTAGTATCAACTGCATGCAAGTTAAGCGTGTGTACATCTATGTACAAGTAACCTTTAAGCGTCAATTAGTCACACTACTAGACTATTGCAGTCACCACCTCACTCTCCCTCACGCATCAAGAAATGTTTGCTTTCTCTCAAACTCATTATTGCAGAAGTGGATAAATGGTAGATACAAAATCACGTCCACACTCAATTCGCGAAATTTTCAATTTCGTTTAGGTGGATAATTTCCTCGTCGACAACCGAATACAGAACGACTTAGCAACTCGCTGAGCGTCTGTTGGTCTCTGAAGTCGTATGTCACATCTCCTCTTTCTCCACCATCCACTTCTCTCGCTCGATCTCAGTAACGGCGGAAATGCCGACATGAGATTCAGGCGTAACGGATGTCAATTCCAATACAGATGACAGCAGACAAAGGAAACATGAAGGAATTGTGGAGAACGAGACAAAGATTCGGAGAATGAGATTTTCCAAACTTGAGCGAAATTTGTTATTTGATGATCATCAATGGATGACGAATCGCTAAAGGGAAGATACGAGTAAAAGTGATAGCGAGATGGAACTCTAATCACGAAGACGACGACAAGGCGCTGATGTGGAACAAGGCAACACAACTGGCATGACATAAAGACGACTTACAGAAGTCTTTAGAGTTACATAACTTTCGAAGACTTATAGAAATATACAAAGTGGTGTGGAAAAAATTTGGTTCGGCCAAAGAGGGCTTCACTGCAAATTCTGTTGTTTAATTGTTTCGGAAATGAATCAGGCCGAGAACATCTATCTATCTATCTATCTATCTATCTATCTATCTATCTATCTATCTATCTATCTATCTATCTATCTCAGTCTCTTCATATCTATCTATCTATCTATCTATCTATCTATCATTAATAAAGAAAAGTTCAAGTGACTTATCTGATTTGCTAACTCAAATTTTTCGCGTTAAGAAAAGCTCACCAGAGCCAGGAGTCTGATAAATATATCTGTAACATTATTTTCTGGCACACAGGCAAAGAATTAATAAATATAACGAAGTGTATACCAAGAGAAAGAATGAGAATTTCTTAATGGGTATAATGATAGGTATATTGACAGAAAAAGTGAGAATTTCTTTTTAAAACAACCAAGACATAAAAAAGGATTTCCCACGGATGAACAAAACCCAAGAAAGCCATGTGCTTTTGGGCTGACAGCTGATTTATGATTGCCGATTTCCAGAGAGCTGGTTGTCAAAACACAAGACCCGAGAATGAAGTTCTTATGACAGGGTAAAGGTGAGGTTGACAGGGTACAGGGTTTCTTTGTTATTGTCAAAAATTAACGACCTGACAAAAAGTACGGAGTAGAAGCAAAGTTCGAGATTTGAGATAACAAGTCCTAATTAATAAAATGCTGAAGAGAGAGAGAGAGAGAGAGAGAGAGAGAGAGAGAGAGAGAGAGAGAGAGAGAGAGAGTTCCACGTCCTCGAAGAGCGATAGTGAAAGAAGCCATTTAAAGAGAGAAGGAGTACCGCCAACCTGTCAAAGGATGGCTGAAGGTAGCGGGTACAGTAGAAATACTAAGAAAGGGAAATGAATTGATTACAACCCTTGACGGATGATGATGTGAGATGCCAATAAGAGAAGGAGGGAGTAGTAGGACGGTACAGTGCCTCTGACCGCTGCTCACGGGGAAAAGGAAAATTCCCTATTCTGAAAGATTAAAAACGAGGACCCAAAGGGACCAGTAGCAGTTTGGACAGAGACGCCGTTGTAGTTGGAGATAGAGAGAGGCGTGTTGTCACGAGACTGTCTGTCTGAGAAGAACCTCCGACTTAAGTCTTGTGGCAGATAGAATAAACTAGGAGTGTTACATTCGATAGTAAACACGAGTTTGAATTATATGTTTGCATGAAAAAACGATAAATTTTAATCAATAATTGTACCGAGAAAAGCACTGACATAACAATTCAGTTTTAATTATAAAAAGATATTTTCTTTGTTATTTTTCAATGTAGCTTCCGACTTTGTCTGGATGACTTGAGACACCTAACTTTAACTGTCATCGACCAGAATCTACCTTGTGATCAGATAAAAACACAACGTGGGACAGGACTGAGTTTGGATCAAAGTGATCAACCATCGATCGGCCGCGAAGATCGGGTATCGTTATAGAGACCGGGACGAACGGAAGTTACATATCAAACTTATTAACAGGTATATATATGTGTGTGTGTTTAAAGTATATATATATATATATATATATATATATATATATATATTTATGTATTAATAAACTTACATATTGACCAACGTTGATGGCACGACCCGAAATTTCATGCGTCATTCAATCATCAGGTGCATATTACAAACTATAAGCTCTATAAAAATATTTTGATAGAGCTTGCGTTGATTCGGATGATGATGATGATGTCAAATTTTACTTTGGATCAACTGCCAACATGTGGAAATTTCGCGTTCACAAACACATGTCTTTAAACAACAGAAAATCAAGCAAAATCACCGTTTTAGCCATATCTTATTAGAAATTAAAACAAAAAAAAAACAATAACAAGAACCCAATTATTATCATTAATATCGTCGCTAAATCAAAATCTTAGAGTGGAAAAGAAGACAAATGCAAAGGAGATTATATATATATATATAGTCATCCGCAGACAGATCTGTTTCACTGTATCACAGCTCATCAGTACGGTTAAACTCCGATTGCTTTATATATATATATATATATATATATATATATATATATATATATATACTAGCAGTATAGCCCGGTGTTGCTCGGTTGTAATGAAAGCTTTAAAACTTAATCCATGGTCCTGGAGCTCAGACTTTTTGAACGTTGGCACGAAAGACTAAAAAGCAATAGTTGTTTCCAGTTAAAGCGAAACCGTAGACTAAAAGAAAAATGAATGGATGTTAGTCAAATTTTGATTTCCTGGTATAGATATCAAATAAGTGTTTTTCGTCGTAAACTGAATTTTGAAGGCTAAATAAGTCCTCTGAGTAAATGGTATCATGGCTGAGACTAAGAA
The DNA here is from genome assembly GCA_037127315.1 of Ascarosepion bandense. NCBI lineage: Eukaryota > Metazoa > Mollusca > Cephalopoda > Sepiida > Sepiidae > Ascarosepion > Ascarosepion bandense. The sequence continues at coordinate 432,878 of JBBBDQ010002244.1, forward strand.
CTACAATTATACCTACTTAGAGCCAAACCCGAAGCAAAAACGAAAATAAAAGGGCTGAAAAAATACAGACATACAGGCAGATAAACAGACACACACACAAACATCTTGCTTTATATATATATATATATATATATATATATATATATATATTATCAATTTTCTGCACTATTGTAAAAACTGCAACCTTGAAACTTCTGAATATCGTTTCCTATGCCTTTGTCTATGAGTGTATCAAATTTGATTAAAATCGGACCGCGTTTTTTTCGATTTTCGATATTTATCGGGTGTACCTCGACAAAAATCCTAGCTAATAACACTCGCAGACGCTTATAGTACAACTGTGTAAATTTTCAAGAAAATCGGTTCAGCCGTTTCGGAGTCTATAGGTAACGGACACACTCACACACACAAAGACACACACACACATACGCAGTTCCATTTATAAATAAGTTTATATATATATATATATATATATATATATATACATGCACATATACAGGTATATATATATATATATATATATATATATATATATATATATATTGTGTGTATTTTGGCAGCATTTTTTCATTAATACAGGTTTCGTTGAATAATACAGACAAGTTTTGTCTATATATTTTGTGTAGGATCCGTTCATATCGTCTGATAAGCTTGATGGTGCCATCGTTGAAAGACGACAAAAAATCACAGTAATTGTTGATTTTTTTATCAGCTCTAAGCTTTCGGCTTACATAAGCCATTATCAAAGAATGAACATTAACATATAGTGAACATAGAACATTTAAGTTATTAACAAAGTGGAATTAAATAAAGAGAATTAAATCAAAGAGACAAGTCCATTTTTACCGTGGCAGATGGCCGCAGACAGTGATAAAATGGTGGTGGTGTGGTTCTTGATCAGATTACAGGCATTGGAGTATATCAGTTGAGATATCAAAATTTATCGTATTCAAGCCATGTTTAAGTTGTTTGATGTAGATAGCTTCCAGGATTTTGAGTTTTCGTTTATTATTTTCTTGTCTAAGTATACATGTGTTTTTTCAACGAGTGTTTTTCTGAGAAGTGTGCGTTGATAACCATGTTGTTTTAAATGTCGGAATATGTTTGAATTGTTATTTACGTGTAACGTAAGACGCCGTGAAAGCGAGTTGGTAGTATGGTCTATGTAGATATTATTTAGTTTGTTAGAGATAAGGGACATTTGAATTTATAAACTACATTGGTTTTTTGCAAATCGCTAACGGTGGGGGAGGAGTAGTTGCGGACGAATGAATTGGATGTAGTGGATTTAGCGTAATATATGATAAACTTAATTCTTTTGTTAGGGTCTGTCGGAGAAATATTTGTGTTTATGAGTTTTTTTTTAGGATGTTTTCGTCTAGTAGGTAGTTGGAGTGCATCTGGTTACGATATAAGAGAGTGATAAGTTTGGGATTGGTTGAGCTAGTATCATGTGTTGTTTTTTCCGTGTTAAGGTTTTTAAGAAAATGTCGTATTTGTTCATCAACTATGTAGTTGGGAAAATTATTGTTGATGAGTATATATATGAGTATTGATATATATATATATATATATATATATATATTGATTGTTTAATTACTTAGTTTCTGGTCATAATAAGGTTAGACCAGTGCACATTTGTATTAAAAGCCACCACTTGATCTGGTGCGTATTAGACCCCTCCTCCCCTCGACCACAAATGACCAACAGTCTAAACGAAGTCAAATCAAACCTATATTATACAATTTTCAAAGATGATGTTCAAACAAATCATTTCAAATTGTCGTTTTCATTAATCTTCGTTAATTTACGTAATATAAACACACACGTAATTTACGTAATATACGTAATATAAACACACACACACACACACACACACACACACACACACACACACACACACACACACACATATATATATATATAGCTGCAATGATACTTTTTGTACCTTAATTTTTACATACGCCTGGCACGTATGTGGCTCATCTCAGACTGTGATTTGCATTCAAGACCACAACAAAAATGTCACGTGCTGGTGACATGGCTACCAAAGAGTTTTGCAATTTCATGTACCACTCTAATCCTGATACTTGCTTTTCACTGTTCACCACATTAATTACGTGTGTCCACATCATGATAGAAATATTCTACATGTGTTCCAACATTGTGACTATGTGAATGGGTCAGTCCAGCTTCATTTTAGCATACCCTTCTACACTTTGGACAGACAAATACAAGAGATACGTCTAATTCATCACTAGATATACTGGAACATTTTTTGCGCACTTTTCTTTTCAATTCCTGATGTCTTTTCCGATGGATTTCAAACTGCTCTAATCCACTACTAATAAGCTTTCTCCAATGATCTCTATCTTGTTCCCAATGGTCAGTACCAATTGTACATTTCTTCAGTGTTGTTTTTATGTAATCTTTATATCTAAGCTTAGGCTTATACCTCTCATCTCACAGTTCGCCAAACTGCTACTGTTTAGGGAGATGTGTATCATCTATTCATGCAACATAACCACTCCATCTCAACCGATTTTGGTATATAATGCTTTCTATGCTCTTGTAATCTAGAACTTCTACATTACTTACATACATCTTCTATTTTATACCTCGTATTCTTCTGAAATATTGCAGATGAAATCGCACTAGTCGCGTAATATGCTTGTTATACGAAACTCAGGTTTCACATACAGCAAAGAAGAAAGGGCACAGGCATGATAAGCATTTATCTTAGTCTTGATGGAGTACATCTACGTCTGCAAAGTCTGTCATCAAATCCGCCAAAGGATTTACTGGCTTTGCTCATCCTCCAGGTGATCTCATGATCAAGTGCATTGGAAAAACTTAAAATGTACACGAACTCATTCCCAACTTCTAATATCTGATCATACACATATTTACTTGGTGAAAGATAGGCTTTACCAGGAGCAGGTTGATACATCTCAACTGTCTTTTTAAGACTGATGGTCAGACCCAAATCAATACTTGCTCGCTCAAAAGTATCCATTAAGTGTTGCATGTCACCTTGTGAATGTGAAAGAAGGTCACAATCGTCAGCATACAGAAACTCACTAATTAAGTTGATTAAAGTGTTTGTTGGAGCACCTAAGCACCGAAGATTAAACAGTTTACCAGTAGTACGATACTTTATGTAAATGCCTTCCTTGCAGTACTTAAGTGCCACAAAGAAGACAACAGCAAAGTCTCTGCCAGTGGTCTGCTCGTGGCCCCCTCGGGGCCCTGTATTTATGCTTGTCCCAAATTCACTGGTGGGAGGATGACAAACATGCAAATCTGATCTCTGGCTAATGAAATCACTTTCGCCCCCGTCTTTCTCTCTGTTCTTTTCCTTTAATAACTCGTTAATCAAATTAGTTCAAATAATGAAACAGCTTCTATTTTAGTGATAAAATTTTTTAGGCTTTTTCATTTTGATACCGATAAAAGAAAATCTAGCTTTTATGTTTATAAATCTTTTCCAACTAAATTTTAAATTTCATTTTATTCTCATGGAATTTAACCTTTTGCACTCATCAAATATTTTCTTTTGTTTGTGACAATCTTTTCTGACAATTTAAAAACTATATTTTGTTTAAGAAATTTTTACTTTTATCTGCGGTGCAACTCAGGCTTGGAAATTTTAATTCCACTTTTCTCCTTTTGTTTCCACGTATCAAATATTTCCTTTTTGGTGACATTCTTTTCCGATAATCAACTATTATATTTTGATTTAATTATTTTTTTCCTTTTATCTGCGGTGTATCTCAAACATCAATTGTATTTCTTCCAGCTACGCCGTCCCCGCTTGTCAAATAATAGCACACCGGCAAAATATGAATTCGTTCATATCTCTCGGCTTCGGCTTTTGCGACCCTTACCTTTCTCTGCTAACACTGGAATAAATTTTATTACCTACTTTCATATTAGAACAACAACTTTTTTTTTACTTTGTTCTTTTCGATTTATAAAAATTATTAATAGGGACCAACACAGTTTCTTCCGTCTGATTTGCAACAATTAATAATACCACTAATATAATTACTGCCGTTCGGCCAGGCTAAAAAATAGTGTTATAAATTTACCGCCCACATTTATCCAAGTTTGCATATTGTCATAAAATAGTCTCAACATTTTGACAAATTTCTCAGGACATCCTAGTTTCATTAATCTTGATCATAGAGCCTATCTTTTTACCGTGTCGAATGCTTTTATCAAGTCTATGGAAACTTGAAATAGGTTCATGCATTGTTCAATACATTTCTTCTGAAGTTGCCTTGCTGAGAATATCATATCAATAGTATCATTTCCATACAAAAACCACATTGAAACTCTGGGAGAAGCTAAATAGATTGAAAGATCTGAAGGTGACAGATGAAGTCCATCACCCACATGTGAAGGCAGTTGTTAACATCGGTTAATATCAGCTGAATGCCTCTGAAGAGCTAGGGCTGAACAACTTCGCAACAACCATCAGTTGGATACCATATTTAGAAATCATTGCCCGTATCGAGAAAATAGCCTTGAACATTCCTCAGGCTCAGGCGGATAAGCTAAGATGGAAAGTGAGACAGACATTGGAGAAAGCCAAGCCACCCAAACCCAACATCACGAAAGAGGGGCTGGCAATCAGGAGCCTACAGAGGAATGAGAACATCATCATACTACCAGCTTATAAAGGCAATGCAACTGTAGTGATGGATGGAACTGAATACACCAAGAAAATGGAAAACATCATTACAAGTGGTAGCTATAGCAAGGTAAAGAAAGACCCCACGTTGAAAACAGAACCACAGCTGTCGTAGATCCAATTCAAGAACAAGGATCACTTGCAGCTTAGGACATACAGGCAGTTGTCTCAACGTTACAGCAAGCTACCTCCTATTTATGGTCTACCTAAGATTCATAAAGACGATATTCTGCTTAGGCCGATTGTTAGCAACCTACTCCACCCACTTCGTGGAACTTATCAAAGATACTCCCATGAAATGCAGACAGATGGTGAGCCTAGGTGTGGTGAGTCTATTCACCAAGATACCCATGGTGGAGGCATTATCGGTAGTCAGGGATAGACAGGCTTTGAACTCATCTCTAGAAGAATGTACCAGTATTCCACTAGATAGCATGATGGAGATGCTGTATGTACGTCATTCCATGTAATTGTGGAAAGAAATATAAAGGAGAAACAGGCCACCCACTTAAGGTAAGGTTACAAGAACATCGCAAGGCCGTAACACGAGGAAAGATGGAAAAATTAGGCGAAGCTGATCACATATGAAGGGAGAAAAGGGATCACCGCCTCCTACGGGATGAAGTTGAAATAATGGATAGAGAACGACACTAAAAATTACGTAAACTTAAAGAATCAGCACATATGCTTTTCACACACTCTATGGACTCTTCCATGGTATACAAATAATCCTTGCTACACAGAACTGGTTGTTGTTGTTAGAGTTGCTGAGACTCTTCAACTATAACACTGTCAGCTCTCTGCTTCCGAGCAGAGAGCAATAACCCAGTCGTGGTTCCGCCGAAGGGTAGAACCACGACTGTGTAAAAATAGACAGACATTTTTTGGCCCGGCTATATGGCCGGGAATACCCACTATAAAATGACCATGTGTCACATCCAGCCTTGCGTGGGAAGGCTAGTAAATACAGTTGTTGTTAGAGTTGGTGTTGGTCAGAGCAGTTGAACTGCCGCTCGTTGGTCAGCAAGAATATAGACTATTACCCGAACTTATTTCTTGTATATATTTGACTCCTACTAACAAGTATTCCTGAATCTACTAACCGTGTACAGGTTGTATATCTTTTATTCAATATACGTACATTTTTCCTCTCATATCTGTTTTTGTTATTATTATATTGTGTGGTTTTCTAAGCAAGTATCCACAACAATTTGGCGACGAAGATTCGAAGAAGTTCATGTGGAGGAAAAATACATTCGCGCCAAACAACAATTTGGCGACGAAGGATTCTAACAAGTGCTCACAGAGTAAAAAAAAAAGATGTTATCACATCAGTCGTAAAGAGCAAATTGGTGACATAAAAGAACGAATTTACGCATAACACCAAAGAAAAAAAATTAGTGTCGAGGACCTCGAAAATCACATAAGAGGAGTCAACAACATCAAATTGGCGAAACAGATTCGCGCTCAAGTCGTACAACAAAATTGTGACGAATTGTTTTTCTCCCCCCTGAATCACTTTAACAAAGTGTGCTACAAACTGACTCAAACAAGTCGACCACAAACAAGTTGTCAACACAAATACCGAAAAGAAAAAATGCAAGATTTTCAAAAGGGAAGACTCGAAATTATAAAGAGAACTGAAGAAAGACAATATCAATTAGAAATAAAACAGATGGAAATGCAAAAGGCTAACGAAGAATGACAAACAGAAATACAAAAGAGACAAATTTAAGAAAGACAAATTGAAGTGCAAAAGGCAAACGAGGAAAGACAAACATAACTGCAAGAACACAGGAGAATACATTTTGACAAGATGTGATGTGGAACGCGATTGATATTTTTAAATACTCAGTTGAGGAAGATAAAAATTTCGGAGAGTATTACAGGCGATACGAGGATATTTTTAATATCGACTGTCAGCACTGGAGTGAGAAGAAAAAATTAAGAGTTCTACTCAGGAAATTAGGCACAGACGAACACACCAAGTTCGTAGACTATATTCTCCCGAAAAAAACGAATGATCTAACGTTCGATGAGGCAGTGCCAGGTCTCACAGAGCTATTTAGCCCCCAAATCTCCTGTTTCATAAAAGGTGGAAATGCCTTAATCTCCGAAAAGACGAAAACGAGGACTATTCTACTTTTACAGTTATCGTCAATAAACATTTTGACGATTTAAAATTTTCGGAACTTACCCCAGAGAATTTCAAGTGACTCATATTTATCCAAGGACGAGTTGCTGCTAAAGACAGCGAAATGAGGAAACGCATGCTGACCAAACTGCAAAACAAGCCAGGTCTAACATTACAAAAATTGTCAGAAGATTACCAGAAATGCCTCAGCATAAAGAAAGATAGGAAAGACATTGAAGAGTCAGGAGTAGCATACATTTGAAAGGTAAAAAGAAATTTACGTTTTGTACCCTTCCCACAGACAAAACAAAATTATAATGCCGAAGAGAAAAAATACAGCACTACGGTGGACAAGAATCCAGTAAAAACATGCCTCCCCCTTCTGCATGTTACAGATGTGGCGGATGGTATTGGTTTAAGGATTGTCTTGTTAAATACAAAATTTGCCGAGCATGTGGTAAGATGGGCCACAAAGCTACGGTATGCAGAAATAAAAATCAATCTAGTAGGGTAAGGTCTACTAGAGTGGAGGACGAAAATAAGGAAAATATTAGAAAATACGTTGAAATGGAAATTCTGAACAAAAAAATTAAATTGTAACTGGATTCGGGATCTGATTTGACGATTATAAACTTACAAACATGGCGGAAGTTAAATAGGCCGACCATGCTACACACTAAAAAAATTGCTAAATCAGTAATGGGGAAAAAGATAAGTTTCGAAGGCGAAATTATCGTGAACGTAAAATTCCAGAGAGAAATAAAAAAAATCAAAAATCTATGTGTTGAGAAATTCAGACAACCTTGTAAGAACGGACTGGATGCATAAATTTAATGTATGGGATTTACCTATTACTTCGTTTTGTAAAAGAATAGACTGAGTTTTCGGAAGCCACAAAACTGAAGGAGGAATTGCACAAAGAATTCCCAGAAGTATATTCGAGTGGGTTAGGACGTTGCAACAAATTTGAAGCGAAAACCGAGCTTAAACAGAATGCTCAACCTGTATTTTGGAAAAAGAGAAACGTACCTTTCGCCACAATTGACAAAATAGACAAAAAATTGGAGAGGCTAGAGCAAACTGGGATTATTTCGAAAACTGACTTCAGGGAATGGGCGGCATCAGTTGTTTATGTTAAAAAAAAACCCGGGAGAAATCCGTGTGTGTGCTGATTTTTCCGCGGGACTGAATAATGCAATTAAAGACCATCACTATCCGTTGTCTAGTCCAGAAGAAATATTCACTAAACTTAATGGTGGAAAAATTTTCTCAAAGATTGACCTAAGCGAAGCATACTTGCAGATTCCAATTACGGAAGAAAGTTCCAAATTACTGTGCATAAATACGTACAAAGATCTATACAAATAGAACAGGCTACCATTCGGGATAAAAGTAGCGCCTGCGATTTTTCTGTTGAAGATGGATACTATGTTGACGGGGCAAATTTTCGCCACAGCTTATATGGACGATATTTTATTTAAAAGCGATAATTTAAAAGACCATGCGACATACATCAAGGCATTGGGTTAAAAGTTGAGAAGAAATGTGATTTCTTCTTGAAAAAAATAAAATATCTAGGCCACATCATAAATGAGAATAGCAAGAAACCTGACCCAGAGAGAGCTTCAGCAATCAAAAATATGCCTGAGTCTAAAAATGTCGCAGAATTGCAAAGCTTCCTCGGTCTTGCTAATTACTATGGAGAGTTTATCGATAGTATGCATAAACTGAGGGCACCCCTCAACGAATTACTGAAGAAAGATGTCCAGTGGAACTGGTCGGAGGAGTGCAAAAAGGCGTTTAACGAAATCATAAATAAATTGACATCAGATTTAACCTTGACACATTTCGACCTAGGCTGGAAATTATTGTAGCAAGTGATGCAAACTCACACGGTGTGGGAGCATGCATTTTACATAAAATGCAGGATGATACTACAAAATCGGTAGGCCACGCATCGAGAGCATTACAACTATTAACAAATAGAAAAAGAAACTTTGGGAATTATTTTCGCCGTAACTCGATTTCGATTTATACGGTAGAGAATTTACACTACAAACGGACCATAAGCCGCTTCTTACCATGTTTGGATCCAAGAAAGGACTACCCGTATATACCGTGAATAGACTCCTGAGGTTGGGCCCAATACTAAAAAACTACAATTTCAAACTAGAATATTTCTCATCGAAAAAAATAGGGCACGCAGATGGACTATCGAGGCTGATTCCTAAGGAAAGTGAACCTTTGGAAGACTCAGTGATAGCAGCGCTGAGAGCTGAGGATGAAATCAGCAAAGTACTAAGTAACACGGTTAAAGAACTACATGTTACATTGATAGAGATAAGAAGAAACGCAGAAGCGGATGAATTTATTAACACGACAAAGAAAACATTGAAGACAGAGGCGCAAAATTGACAGATAGTTTCTCACTTCGTGACAATGTACTACTGAAAGGGTCGTGATACCAAAGTCACTTCAAAGGAGACTCTTAAAGGACTTTCATGTTGGGCATCGCGGGAAAAATCGCATGAAAGCATTAATGAGAATCTATGTGTACTGGTCAAAAATGGATGGGGATATCGCACAGATGGTGGAAAAGAGTAAGGGATGTGCGGCGGCAGCAAAATCGCCAATTATACAAAAACCTTGGACAAAGGCGGACAAACCATGGTTAAGAATACACGCAGACTACGCAGGACTTATAAATGGCTACTACTATTTTATAGTAGTAGACAGCTTTAGTAAATGGCCGGAAGTTTTTAGATATAAACACCCAAAAACCGACAATACTATAAGCTGTTTGCATGAACTATTTGCGAAGTTCGGGGTCATTGACGTTTTAGTTACAGATAATGGTACACAATTCACGTCAGGTAATTTTAAAGATTTTTGTGAACATTTTTCCTTTCATATCTGTTTTTGTTATTATTATATTGTGTGGTTTTCTAAACAAGAATCCACGACAGCTACAAAAATATCCTAAGCCAATCAAGCATAGAGATGAGTACAATATAGGAACCAGTAATACGAAGTGCCTGAGAGAATCATTAGTGTCACAAACTGCAATATGAGCTCTGGCAAAAAATACTATGTAAACAGTGTACCTCTGGAGTTGCCACATCCATTGTTCCGTTTCTCTTATAAAGCACAACCATAAGGGCATCTTTCTACTTGTGCTCATCTGTCCACAACTTAACAAGTAGATTAGTGAAACACTACATGAATGAAGTCCCGCTACATTTTAAAATATTGAACTTATGCCATCCATTCCTGGTGACTTTGTCAAGGCACTTTTAACTTCATCTAGAGTACGGTTGGCTAACATAGCCTCCTTAACTGGCCTAGATGAAATTGACTGGATGAAATCGTTATCAACGGTACAATGAGGGTTTAGAAGCTCATTAAAATATGTTTGCCACCTATCCAGAATTTCAGTTGGATCACGCAGAAATGTTTTGCCATCTTATGCACGAATTGGCGCTACCTTAGAACTGGAGGGCCCATTTAAGAAGCGTGCACATGTTTTTTTTTAATCATATCACCCCAAGCAAGGCGGTAATGCCACTGAAGCGCAGGAGGCTACGTAAGAATAAAAACATTGGAAAAGAGAAAGCCAGGGACCACATCCTAAACAGGGAACAAGGGATGAGCCTCTACACCTGTTCAATAGACGTGGGTGGAGTGTGAACCGGGCGATAGTTTAGTCTACCTACTCCAATTGAGAAAAAAAAAAAGAAAAAAGAAAAAAGAAAAGAGTGAAAAGATTGGAGAAGAGAAAGCCGGAAACCACATCCTAAACAGGAAACAAGGGATGAGCCTCTTAACCTGTTCAATAGACGTGGGTGGAGTGTGAACCGGGCGGTAGTTTAGTCTATCTACTTCAATTGTTTATGAATATAAGGATCTCCTACATAACAATTTAACCAATGCATTAGTTATACCTAAGAAATAATTTCAATCAACACTTTGATCTCAAGATTACACTTATTAAAAGAGAAAATAACTTCAGTCAGTCGGTCACTTAAGTGCCATATGTTATACACGCTTGGGCGATCATGTCTCAAAAGAGACACGACTGACTGGGCAGAAGGTTATCCCGCAATAGATTGCCATTACTTTCTGCGGTAGACTGGTTGCCAGCCAAGGCTATAGAACTCAATCTGTCCTGTTATTTGACTCATAGCTAGAGCGGGAAGAGATGTATTATATTATTAAGTAGTAATTTATAGGAGATCAGTTTATTACTTCCTAACAATATAAAACTGATCCCCCACTTTATGCCCAGTAGAAGCCTTAATCATGTTTTTAACTATTATATTCAGTCAGTTAGTTAAGTGCCGTACGTTATACACACTTGAGCAATCATGTCTCTTTAGAGACATGACAGACTGGGCAGAAGGTTATCTCACAGTAGGTTGCCATTATTTTCCGCGGTAGACTGGTTGCCAGTCAGTCGGTCACTTAAGTGCCATATGTTATACACGCTTGGGCGATCATGTCTCAAAAGAGACATGACTAACTGGGCAGAAAGTTATCCCGCAATAGATTGCCATTACTTTCTGCGGTAGACTGGTTGCCAGCCAAGGCTATAGAACCGAATCTGTCCTGTTATTTGACTCATAGCTAGAACAGGAAGAGATGGATTAGTACCTTTCCCAAGGGTATTTGTGCGTAAGTAAATGCAAGGAATTCAACTGAAATTCGAACTCGGCTCCCTGATCTCTCGTTCCGAGTCATTATCCACTGCGCCACAACACACATCCTGTACGGCACCACAACGCACAACTTACTTAGATGAAAAGTTCTTGAGAGTGCAATTATCGATTCTTGCCAAAATGATAACTAACTCCAGTTTTTCAATTATCTTCTTTAAAGGAAATACTTCTTTTCCAAGCCAACATACATGAACAAAGATTTTTTTTAGAAAATTAAAAGAAATCACGTAATTCAAGAGCATTAACTATTTAAATCAGTAAATACCTACATAATTAAGCAAAATAAAATAATAATTACATTTTTTTAAATAAATAAAATTTTAGTATTTACTCATATTAGTTTATTAGATAAGCAATTTTTTTTTATAATCATATCACCCCAAGCAAGGTATTTCATTGCCACTGTTTTGCAGGGGGTTACATAGGAGGAAAGTTATGAGAAAGAGTAACAAGTTATAGGGGGTGTCAGGAAGTGGGTAAGAGAAGGATAAGAATACTGATGAGAGTAGAGTGGACGAAGAAAGAAGCATGAGAGAGAGGATGCAGGTTAGTGAGATAGGAGATATCTATTGACTTTACATTTAAATTCTTGGAGATTGTAGCTGTCGGGGAAGCAAGTAAATGGAAGGGAATTTGACAGGAGGGAAGTGTGAGAAAAGAAGCTGTTGGAGTAGAATTTGCATTTACAATTTAATGGTTTCACAGTTAAAGGGTGGGACCTAGTTGCTAATCTTTTGGCTCGAGTAAATTTATATATAGGGGGCACCAGTGAGCTAAGTTCATCAGAGCAGAAGTCGTGAAAGTATTTGTAGAAGAGACACAAATTACATCATTTTACATCGTCCATAGTTTATCTTGACTTACACAGCTTTAAAAATATTTTAGATCATTAAATTGAAAATTTGTAAACTTAATATTTTTCGTTTACTTGTTAAGAAATTCAAATTACAAAATAAAATCCCTATATTAACCCTGATAAATCTCTTGAGGGCACAGAACACACTAGTAAAGAAGTTTTCCTTTATTATCATTGTGTGTGTGTGTGTAGGTACTACCACTTCTTTGCTAAAAAGACCATACCATGATGAAAAAGGTTCCAAACTTAATGAAAACAAAGTTTTATTGCCAAAAAGTTTGTTATTATTAAGAGGAGAGACCAAAGTATTTTTTGTTTATTTTATCAAATTTTTTTATCTTTTATAGCATATTCGAAATTTTGGTTAAAAATCTTCTATCAGCACTGGTTATGATGTTAAATTTTGCATCTTTTTATGGTAAATAAATTCATTAATACTTAATATCATGGTTATCAAAGACATATTGTATTTCATCAGACTTAGTACTCGTCCACGAATCTTGAATTTGACGTAATTTCTCCTGCCCATTGCGTTTTAAGAGTTTGAATTTCTCTTTTGCCTTTCCTGCCACATTGCGAACTAGTTCAGAGCTTTTCTCTTTTCTTCTAGAAGGGCTTCGATCTGGCCACTATTTTCATCAAACCAGTCCTTATACATTCTCTTCTTGAGCCGAATTACCTCAACACTAGAATCAAATATCGATTTTTTCATATCATCCAATTTTCTCAGTCAATTGCTTCAAGATTTGCATGAAGTTGTTCCCTTGTAGCCATATCTTTCTGAAGAGCTGCAACATTTAAACGCTCACGGAGGGTTGATCCTGTGCCTCTACACTTGTCTTGGGATTTACAGCGAATTTAAATTTAGCTTTTACAAGGCGGTGATCAGTCCAACACTCTGCTACCGCATTACTCGGACAATATTCACATCCTGTCTCTCATGCTTTCGCATTAGAACTTAGTCAATGATATCACTGTTTTCAACCAGGATGCATCTAAGTGGTGTGGCATTTGTCTTTCAGCTGAAAAAGCGTCTTTCCCACGAAAAGATATAATTCAGCACGCATTTGTAACAGCAATAAGCCGTTGCTGTTACAGGTCCCAGTGCCATGTCTACTTAGCCCATTCTATATTTCATTGTTTTTCCCAACTCGTGCACTGAAATCGCCCAGAATGATAATTTTGTTTTCCTTTAAAGATTGATAGAAAACAATATTTTCCTCATCAGTGGTATTCATTGTAGGAACATAGACACTTACGAAAGTAACAAAGCGGTTTTGTATCAAAGGTACTTTCATGCTCGTAACTGTGTCACTAAACCCAGTAGGCAGCTTATCTAGCATCGACACGATCCTACTACGAATTGCAACACCCCACTCTCTTTTACAAGTCTCATATTTGTCACTAAAAACATATGCATAAACTGAACTAACCTTTTCTAGCCAATCTAGTTTCAGACAATGCAGCATATCGTACAAGTTTTAGCTACCAGAGTTGATCTGCGTTTTGATCTATTATAATTCAATTTGCCATCCAAGATAGCCCTTGCATTTCAACACCCATTATTCATTGGTTTAAATCTCTTCTTCGCATCACACACACACACACACACACACACACACACACACACACACACACATATATATATATATATATATATATATATATATATATATATATATATATATATGCCTACACATACATATTCATATATTCGTACATTCTAGGAGAGAGCGCGTTATCTAGCGTGAACAACAGTCTGAACAAAGCCAGGACGCTCAAACCCTCGATCACGATAACTTGTGACTTCGAGCAAACCCAACAATCGACGGCTCCTTACAGAGAGCCGCATACCCAATTTTACTCACGTGTTATAGTCTTCAGACATTTTCCAAAGTTGCTGCAGGCTGGGATTGCCTCCTCCAGACCGATAACATTAAGAAGTCACCCTGAAGCTAGACATCCACTTGAAGTTGTTCAACCTCGACAGCAATCCATCCATCCATGATAGTTGATTTACTAAGCGTATGTATAAGGTACCCAGTTAGTATCGAACTCACTACTCAGTTGTAATAATATCGAGACAAGCTTGCTACCATTACCCCACGTCGAGGTGCCCATGCATCTGATGGAGTGTCTATTTAGCTCGATTCATCGCATCAACCTCCCAGTTCTCAAAATCCAGGTGCCTTGTTTTCAAGTTATCATTGACACAGTCCTTGAATCTTTTCCTCGGCTTGAGTAGTGGTCGCTTTCCTACCAGTAACTCTCAATTGAGAAGCTGTTTGAGAAGTCTAGTATCCCCCATTCTTATGACGCGCCCGGCCCAACGCATCTGATTCAGCATTATCATAGCTTCAATACACAATGTTTCACTCCTTCGAAGGACAGCAATATCTAATGTATGTGACTGTCATATGTCATTTGCGTCTAAGGTATTTCCGATGGAATCTCTCCAGCCATTTGATATGTCTTCTGTGTGTTGACCAAGCTTCAGAGAAGTACAGAAAGGATATCAGGACACAAGTCTTGTAGATATCAACTTTGGTCTTAATGCTGATACCCCTATCTGTCCAGAATTATGTTTCCAGCTTTTCCAAATGCAAGACATGCCTTCTGAATGCGTGAGATAATCTCATCATACAGAGCATCATCCCTCGATAATGTACTTCCAAGGTAAGGAAAGGTGTCAACAACTCCCAGGGTTGTGCCATTTACTACAATCGACGGTTTGATGTAGGGCACACCTAGAGGAGGGGTGAACATTACTTTGATCTTCTTGATGCTTATTTTCAGACCAAAAGATTCACAAGATTAAGAGAATCGGTCTACAATGAGCTGCAGGTCACCCTTTGTATACCATGAAGTCAGGATCGTCTGCATACAGGAGGTCACGTATTAAAGCTTCAAAATTCTTGGACCTTGTGTTTCATGATGCGATCACTGATACCACATGGTTGCTCTACCTTGTCTACAAGAGATGTATTTATAGCAAAGTAAACACCTCCGTCATGCTCCTGACACTTGGGTTAGCCAATTCAGAAGATGGTGTATCCAGTTGAGACTTTAGAGAGTTGATCTTCATCTGAAAGACGTGTTTCAGATAGAGCCAATGATCAATCATTCCGATTCGTTGGTAACAAGAGCTGTTCTCGGCTCCAGATGAGAACAGCTCATCATTCTTATCATTGTCTAGAACAGTTTGTACATTACAAAATCCAATGTTGAGTCGAATTCTTTGTTTTATGTATTTCTTTTTCATTGTTTTACTCCTGCTATGAGTGAACCATCGTTATCTGCAGGAAACTAACCAGCTGGGTTGGACAAGTAATTTTTGATACAGTTTCTGAAACTGTTAGGATGAGTTGCCGAGGCATCGTGTCAGAAAAGTCACATGATGAGATAATTGTACATCTTTAGATTTAAGTGACATAAACTTGTCCGACACGTATGCCACTCTGAATATCCACAACTAAGTTCCAGTGATAGGTCAAGGCGAAATAAGGGGTAAAAATTTCGATCAAAGTGAAGTTTTTGTCCTTGAAGTTTTGTCATCGAGGTTTTTTTTCATTAAGGCAAGTCATGATTATCTCTTGGTCCTGCAGCCTTGACGAGTATTAAAACCCTGTTAGTAGCATAAGAAGAAGGTAACGAAGCAGGTTACCGAGACTTTGATATATATATATATATATATATATATATATATATATATATATATATATATATATATATACTTTATTCCTTGAAATTACAAACAAACAAAATGGCCTGTTTTTCGAAGCTCTTGAAAGTCTAACTTTTTTCTTCTTGTTTAAAAATAGAAATATGAAAATTTGTTATTTTTACTACTATTTTAATGTAAATATGAATTTTCTTTCTTATTAATAATTAATTAATCTGTTTTTCTTTTAATGATCCTGATCGATTTATCAACTATTTTTTTATCTATATCATTCATATATTCATAAGAAATACTACGATAGTCGTTGTAGATATTTTGAAAGATATTTTTTCTTATAAAAACTTCGATATTTTTTCTTAGAAATACTTCGATATTACTTGTAGATAACGCTAAGGATTTTCGGCGAGTTCAATTAATAACTAACTAAATATATAGATGGACGAGCAAATGAATGAACATACATACATACATACATACATACGCACACACACATATATATATATATATATATATATATATATATATATATAAACGAGGGTTCATCATATTATTCAATATTTTTATTCTTTAATGGACTTCATTCAATTATCTAAACACTTCAATAATATTTATCGTAATACGTTCTGCCATTGGTAGCCTTAGAGTTGATATCTTTTAAGATATTTGAAAAAGAGGCATTGTAAATATTTTTCAGATGGATTTCTGAATATGTTCAATATTTCCTCATGGCAAATATCCCATGCTTGAATCCTAGTAGAAATACCTACTGTAGAATGGATCTATACTTTTAACAAGTGATACTCCTAAAATCCTTCAGAAGATATGAAAAGAAAGCACTCGAAATTATTGCACGTGTTATACTCCCAAACTGATTATGAGGTGGAGGTTGTTTATACAACCGTCATGGTTAGGCAATTTCCAGATCCATTAAGATTGAACAAAAGAAGATTTGTGAAAAGATGATCTCTAATAGTTTGTCTATTCTGAGATGACTTTAATTCTTGAGTTGTTTTGAACACACTCTGATATATATATATATATATATATATATATATATATATATATATATATATATATATATATATCGCATTGCAACGGTATTTGTTTTACAGTTTGTCTCTCATTGAAATGGAAAATTGAGAATTGCTAACATTTTTATGCATTTCCACTCCAGTAGAATGAAATGCCGTGGTTCCTTTTTCTTCATTTACAAATTGCCGATTTAGAGTTGAAAGTGGCATTTTCTCTTTTGATGTTTGTTCGAATGATGAAGGGTATCATTCTACCACGATTTGGGATGTCAGTTTAGACGACATTTAAAAGCCCAGAGTTATTCAAGTTGAAATTTTGTCGTTTGTGACATTTTTGGTTATTTTAAAAATATGTTGGTTTAAATTGGCCTACGAATAAAAAAATATCTATTCTAAATTTAGTAATGCTAGAATTTCGAATGTAGCCTGGTTCAGTACTTTTAGCTCAATCAAATAATTCCACCCCAATTTGAAATCTGAATGTTTCTGAGATATGAAATCTCAATTTTATAATAAATGAAGTAACTTTTGTTAAATGACATATCTGAATTAAATAATATCTATCTATCTATCTATCTATCTATCTATCTATCTTTCTATCTATCTATCTATCTATCTATCTATCGTTTTTAGCACACAAGCATAAAAACTGTTAATGACGGTAAAAATGATGACAAGAATCCAACGAAAAAACTTAACTGAATGTTGACATTAAAACCAAGTTGTTCTGAGATTTTATAGCAAACGCTAATCAACTCCCACGTCATTTGTAGTTCGAATGATAAAAACTGGTGATAAAACAACATCAGAATAATATATCAGCAGCTACCAAAATAATGGAATGTAAAAAAGAGCTGTCAATGTCATTCTATACTGGGTTTGGAAAAATGTACAGAATTCTATAAGATATATACGAAGCAACTTGAAATTCAAATATAGATTATGAAAATCGAGTTGATTTCGTAAATTTAAACTGAAAAGCAGTACAAGGAAAGAAACGTTCTACCTCTCTTTTTTAATTACAGAATCTTAGGATTTAATCTGACGCTGTTTTCTTAATTTTCAAACAAAGCCAAAAAGACTGCATACAGTCACCGAAAAAACAAAGATGCCGGATAGAAAGTTTATTAGAAAGAAACTGAAAGTTAGAAACACTTTTCTAAAATGGGCCATACTTTAAATAGACGAGTGAAAGATGTAAAGATGTTGCGCATCATGATTTGTGTGCTTCGAACAGTTTGAAAAAATACAAAAACGAATGAAGAATTTGGAAGGCTTGAAAATACGAGTGGAATTAAAACGATTCATATCATTACTAAATTCAAGAAAGAGACGAAGAAAAAGTTAGTGAATTGAGAAAGATTACTGTCATTTCATATTCATTAAAAAACTATATATTTAAGCACTTGTTTTAGTTACTAAATTTTGAATATCACTTTTTATCATTTTTTGAAACAATTGAAATTAATGTCACCTAACTACCAACTATTTGACTAATGAATTTACTGGGTCGGAAAAACTCCATTGAATGAAAAGAAATAATACCAAAGGAGAAATGTTTTACAAATTTGAAATACATTTCGTTCAACCAGTCTGTGAATTACTTTTTTCATAATAAGGCTATTACGTGATATAAGAACTTTGAATGAAATCGAATCGAAAAAAGGAAATATTTATTATCAGGAAAATTGTTTCCTGAATTTCTTGAAAATTAAGAATAAAATGTTTCTTCTTCAGTTCATAGTTCAATTTTCGGTGAAATAGTTGAACTTGATAGATTTTGTACTGTTTTTAAATTCAGACATGCACTGTAGAATTTGTGTGTGTTCTTTTATTCCTTAGAGTAATAAAAAGAAGGAATAGATGCATTATTGATCCGTATCACTTATGATGTATAAAATAAATTCGTTAAAATGATATAATCAAACAACCCTTACTGATTATGCAGTTTCCTTTTATCAAGATAATAAAAAATTATATGGAATTAAATTTTCAAATTTTTCATAATGCTCTCTTGTTTCAAGTCATAGAATTTGAATTTCTGGTTTTCTTGCTTGTTGCATGACAGCAACAACAGTGGGAACAATAATTATTATGAAAGTAAATATCAGTTAAATTCAGAAGATCTGACAGT
Source organism: Ascarosepion bandense (assembly GCA_037127315.1). NCBI lineage: Eukaryota > Metazoa > Mollusca > Cephalopoda > Sepiida > Sepiidae > Ascarosepion > Ascarosepion bandense. The sequence goes on from JBBBDQ010002244.1 coordinate 452,126, forward strand.
AGATTAATATGAATATAAATGTTATTTTAGTTCCTAAAAATTCTACTTTTCCATTATCTATCATTCATGTCAAACGCAAACAATAAAAGATTTCAATTTATATCAATATTTTTGAGATAAAGAATTATCATTATCATATGATTTTCTAATTTATGGGTATATTGACTCGAATAGAAAAGCGCGTTGATTCAACACGCCTTTGTGTTGATTCAAACAGATAGGCATGTAGATTCAATCAGAAAGACATGCTGATCCAAGCAGTAAGCCTGTAAATTCAAATAGAAAGGCATTTTCATTCAAGAAGAAATGCATGTTTTTTAAACAGAAAGGCGTGTTGATTTAAATAGAAAGGCCTGTTGATACAAACAGAAAAATATGTTGATTCAAACAGAAAGGCGTGCTGATTTAAACAGAAAAGCGTGTTGATTTAAACAAAAAGACCTGTTTTGATTGAAACAAAAATGCTTGTTGATTCAAACAGATATGTATGTTGTTTGAAACAGATAGGCGTGTTGCTTTAAACAGAAAGGCCTGTTGATTTAAACAGAAAGGAGTGTTATTCAAAAAGAAAGGCGTGTTGATTCAAACAGAAAGTCGTGATGATTTAAAGAGAAAGGCCTGGTAATTCCAACAGAGATGTCTGTTGATTTAAACAAAAGGGCGTGTTGATTTAAACAGAAAGGTGTGTTGATCCAAACAAAAAGGCGTGTTGTTTCAAAAAGAAAGTCATGTTGATTCAAACAGAAAAGTGTGTTGATTTAAAGGGAAAGGCATTTTGATTCAAGCAGAAAGAACTGTTATTTCAAACAGAAAGGCGTGTTGATTCAAACAGAAATGCATGTTCATTTAAACAGAAATACCTTGTGGTGATACCGAGCAAGGGAGGGACCGGTTGTTTGCCCTCAGAGGTTCAGATAGCAAATGACCAAAACTGGTCTTTGCGCATCTGGGCTCCACGCAGATGTTCCGGTAGAAAATCAAAAATAAATAAATATCAAATTCCTTTTACGGACCCTTTTCGCGAATTTGTTTATCGTCTAATGGGGAGCCCAGAATTAAATCCGAGTGTGAATCCCCAAATGACTTGTTCGGACCTTCGAAGACGAAATAAAAGGACGACACAGGAAGCCTCGCGAGTTGAGAAAATACGAGCAAAAATCACACGTCCCTTGACCACGTCAAGCGAACTTATTATGTTGCCTCTCCTTTCTCTCTCATCTTCTTCTTCACTGTTCAATGAGCCACTTACCCGAAGGACTGAGCGGAGACTTCAAAGACACTCCTAACAAACGAACGCAAACACATACATACGCACAAACTCTTTTCGGCAATTACTGCTATGAACATTTTAACGACCTTTGTACCAACCAAAAGATGACTTTTATTTGTAAAAAAACCTTAATTGATATATATATATATATATATATATATATATATATATATATATATATATATATATGTTGTTTCTATACACAATTAGATTTTCTTCTTCTATACCCCGCTTATAGTGGGCTATCTATTAACAAGGCCAAATTTAGTTAATCTGTTTCGATACACAAATACACTTCACTATAACGGATAACCCACTATAACCTGTTGCTTAAAAAAGAAATGCATGTTGATTCAAACAGAAATGCATGTTGATTTAAGCAGAAATGCATGTTGATTTAAGCAGAAAGGCGTGTTCATTTAGACAGAAATGCATGTTGATTCAAATAAAAAGGCCTGTTGATTCAAACAGAAATCCATGTTGTTTTAAAAAGAAAGGCGTGTTGGTTCACTCAGAAAGGCATGTTGATTTAAACAAAAAAGTGTGTCGATTTAAACAGAAAGGACTGTTGATTTAAACAGAAATGCATGTTGTTTTAAACAGAAAGGCATGTTGATTCAAACGGAATGTTGTGTGGATTCAAACAAAAAGGCATGTTGATTTAAACAAAAAAGCTAGTTGATTCAAACTAAAAGACATTTTGATTTAAACAAAAATGCCTGTTGATTCAAACAGAAAGACGTGTTGATTCAAACAAAAATGCCTGTTGATTCAAACAAAAAGGCCTGTTGATTCAAACAGAAAGGCGTGTTGATTCAAACAGAAAGGCCTGTTGTAGCAAACAGGAAGGCTTGTTGATTCAAACAGAAAGAAGTGTTGATTCAAACTAAAAGGCATGTTGATTCAAACAGATGGGCGTGTTGATTCAAACAGAAAGGCGTGTTTATTCAAACACAAAGACATGTTGATACAAACAGAAAGGCGTTTTGAATGAAACAAAAAGGCCTGTTGCTTTAAACAGAAATGCATTTTGTTTCAAACAGAAAGGCATGTTGATTTAAACAGAATGGCATGTTGATTTAAACAGAAAGTTGTGTTCATTCAAACAGAAATGCATGTTGATTTAAAAAGAAATGCATTTTGATTCAAACAGAATGGCGTAATTGAAACAGAAAGACCTGTTGATTCAAACAGGAAATCATGTTGGTTTAAACAGAAAGGCCTGTTGATCCAAACAGAAAGGCGTGTTGATTCAAACCGAAAGGCGTGTTGATTCAAACAGGAAAGTGTGTTGATTTAATCAGGAAGGCCTGTTGATTTAACCAGAAATGTGTGTTGATTTAAACAAAAGGGCATGTTGATTTAAACAGAAAGGCGTGTTGGTTCAAAAAGAAAGGCTTGTTGATTCAAACAGGAAGGAATGTTGAGATTTAAACAGAAATTCTTCTTTATCCAAACAGAAAAACCTGTTGATTTAAGCAGAAAGGCGTGTTTATTCATACAGGAAGACCTGTTGATTTAAACAGAAAGGCATATTGTTTCAAACAGAAATGCGGGTTGATTTAAACAGAATGGCATGTTGATCAAAACAGGAAGTTATGTTGACTTAAACAGAAAAGTGTGTTGATTCAAACAGAAAGGTGTGTTGATTCAAACAGAAAGGTGTGTTGATTCAAACAGAAATGCATGTTGATTTACACAGAAAGGCCCGTTGATTTAAACTGAAATGTGTGTTGATCCGAACAAGTAGCTATGGTGATTTAAACAGAGAAGAGTGTTGATTGAAACAGAAAGGCGTGTTCATTTAAACAGAAAGGCCTGTTGATCCAAATAGAACGGCGTGTTCATTCAAACAGAAAGGCGAGTTAATTGAACATTATAGGTGTGTTGATTTAAACATCAAGTTGTGTTTATTGAAACAAAAAGACGTGTTTATTTAAACAGAATGGCATGCGAAAGATTTTAAAGCATCGATTGTTTCAGTCAACTATAAGTAATAAAATGTAATACCACTGGGCTACTTTTTATGATCTTGGTTATATCGTGTTCATACTAAAATTTGACTTAAGAGTCAACGATGGCCATGTATCCAAGAAATGAATTCTCTCTGCAAAATTGATTAAATTGCCTATACAAAAGTTCATTTTTTTAGAGTCCAGGCATAAAAGGACAACTAAAAGGAAGTGAAAGATCTTTTTTATTCCTATAAATGAAGAATGGAGATATCAATAATGACAATGATTTATCCACGAACACTATAGAATACAAAATAACTCCGTATCATGTGGAAGTTTGTAACAGAGTGCAAATAAACTATTTATTCCCATATCTTAGTAAATGTGAATTTTCCTCCTAACAGAAATGATTATTTAACAAGACCAATCTGGTCACTATATATAAGACTGATTACGCGAAGCAGTTACTTGAATCACATCAATAATAATAGTTAATGAATCACATATATTTGGTAAATGAAACTGGGGATTAAATGATAAAATGGTTTAGTGCATTTGTCACTTGATGTATTATTAAAACTTTTAGTAGAACCTTGTCATCCGCGGCATACAGGTTGCAGGATACTCTCCACCTTTTAATTGTGAAAGTCACAGATGATAACGAACTATATATACTAGGTCCAAAAATAAAATTTGACTTCCGCAGGACATCAATGGCAAAAATGAAATGAATCAGATAAAATGTAGTACTTAATATAGAAAATGAAAAAAACAAAAAATGAATTTTAGTTTTTCTTTGATCGATTTGAAAAGTCGATTTCCAAAGTCGGCATCTCATTCTCACTCAATTCAAGGAAATAATTACGTTTGAGAGATTCCCAGTAGTAATTGATTTTTAAATGTGCGGTCAGTTCGAGATTACAGTAATGGGGTTCCATGAAAAATCAAGAATAATTACAAAGGCTCTTTAAAAAATGTTTTTCAAAGTCAAAATAGTAAATCATTTTCTATCTAAAATCGGATGATTGTCTATTTCTTTAGTTTTTTTAAACCATCTTCATTTCCAAAAATTAATTGTTAAATACTGAATTCAACATAAAGAATGGGATTTTGTTACGATGAGTAAATCTTTAATATTGGACGGTTATTTCGAATTGAACCAAATAGAGGTTCTATATAATAATAATAATAATAATAATAATAATAATAATAATAATAATAATCTATTCTAACAAAACAGATATATTTCTTCTTGGAAAGAAATGACATGCTACCGCTTGAACAAAAAGGGTGCAAACGTGGCTGTTACGGACGTAAAGACCAATTACTTATTAACAAGATGATCTTGGAAAACTGTTACAATGCAAAGAATAATCTTAGTACTGCCTGGATAGACTATCGTAAGGCATTCGATAGTGTACCACAGTCCTGGATCTTAAAGACTTTAAATATATACAAGGTATCACCTATCATTATCAATTTCATCAAACAATGTATGTCGATATGGAAAACAACCCTTTACCTATAAGTCTGGTGAAATAAACATCAAAAAAGGTATATTTCAAGGTGACTCTTTGTCTTCCTTACTATTTTGCATATCATTATGCATTAAACAGTCAACTTAACAAGACAGAATGTGGTTATAAAATAGCTCAAAAGAAAATAAGCCATCTATTTTACATGGATGACTTAAAGTTGTATGCTAAGAATGATAATGAGCTGGAAGGTCTCCTGCAAACTGTAAAATGCTTCAGTGAAGACATTGGAATGAAATTCAATTTGAATAAATGTGCTAAAGCTACAGTTTTCCGAGGATCGCTACAACAAACATCCTTAGCTTAGACCCTGTTGTAACAATAAAATATTTAGAGTCAGAAGAAGCTTATAAATACCTAAGTGTAATTGAGAGTGAAAAAATTCACCATAAAAAATGAAAGAAATAGTGCGTGAAGGGTGCTATAGAAGGCTATAACTGATATTAAAAACTGAATTGAATTCTCAGAACAGAATTATGGCCGTTAATAGCCTCGCTATCTCAGTGGGCCAATATAGTTTCAACATCTTGAACTGGACTCTAAACGACATCAGACGTATGGATTCTAAAGCAAGAAAGCTTCTTTCTAAACATAAGATGCATAATCCAAAGGCTGATGTAGACCGTCTATACATACCCCGTAAAGAAGGTGGAAGAGGTCTTATTCAGCTAGAATTGTCATACAAGACAACAACTATTTGCTTACTAACATACATAGAAAGAACAAAGGACTGGATGATACAATTAGTCAAACAGCATGAAAACAGAAAGAAAAAATATTCAACAATGAAAGAAGGCGGTAAATACAAATAAGATTTACATTTAGTAGATTCTGTAGAAAAGCAAAACAGAAGCCAAGAACCAACTATTGCAGCAAAAATATGAAAAAGAAAGCCAAGGATAAAGATCTTCAACAGATGAAACAACGCTGGAAAGACAAACCTCTGCATCGCCAATATCCAGAACGTGCCGATAAATCCAATGTTGATAAAGTTAATACTCATCGATGGTTACGTTCATCTGGATTAAAGTCTGAAACTGAAGGCTTTATTCTTGCAGCGCAAGACCAAAGTCTGTTCACTAGGAACTTTCAAGCAAATATTATATATAATAATGTGGATCCAAAATGCAGTTTCTTTGATAAATACCAAGAAACAATAGACCATCTAATCTCAGGATGTTCTGTACTTGTCCCAAATGAATATAAAAATCGACACGATAGAATGGGGCAATATTTACATTGGACAATGTGCAAAACGCTATGGAAAATATGTAAACAAACACTGGTATGAACACCACCCAGCTCCGGTTACAGAAATAGAAGACGTCATCATTCTATGGGATTAGACGATCTACACAGACAGAAAAATTGAAGCAAATAGACCGGACATTATTGTTAAAAACCAGAAAGAAAAAACTTGCCTAATAATTGATATGGCTTGTACAGCGGATTGTAACATAGCAACCAAGGAATTCGAAAAACTGTCAAAATATAAATATCTGGAAATTGAAATAGAAAAAAATGTGGAAATTGAAAACAAGAATCATGCCAGTGATAGTAGGTGTACTTGGAATGATAAAAAATGGAACAAAGCAACACATTGAAAGAATCCCTGGAAACCCCAGCTTAAGAAATATACAAAAAATTGTCCTGTTAAGTACAGCCCACACACAAAGGAGAACTTTGTCTATGTAACGCTAGAGATGTTAGAGGAGATAAAAAAAAAACATGAAATGAAGCCATAACACACCACGACCCGCCTTAGGTCTTCCCGCAGACTTGGTAGGTAATGCGACCATAGCAGAAATCGAAATATGATGAAAACTGACAACATAACAATAATATGCACATCTAAAATAAGAGTGATTTAAATAAATTAAAATTTTCACCTTTCTTATATTGAACAATTTTAAGTATACAATTTGTGAAAATGATTTGAAGTAACTCGATTAGGGAGCGTATTCAAAACCCATTAGTAATTCCAGTGAAAACTTTGAAAGTTCATGATAACGATGATAAATCCAAATAAACTGTTTATCCTATTCGATATTTGAATGAATAGAAATCGCGCCTCTGTTATTTAACGTAGCCAAGTGAAACAAAGGATAAATGTAGAGCGCCGCTCAGTGAACACTGAATTCATTACCGTAGTGACTTAACCTGCAAGACAAGTGTAAATACATATTTTTGCTCTACAGCCTTTTCTCCCTATCATCCAATGCTAACTACTGATATTGGTCTTATATATTTAGGTATAGTTGAATTGTTAGTTCTGGATACTGCACCGCGTATGTATTAGTGTAGCTAATTGCCTGTCTGCTCATTGCATGGTGATGAGTCTAGTTATGTACGATTTGTGACAATTTAATTTATGGAATGGCCACAGCGTGTCAGTATGATAACGAGTCAGGTAAACTATTATAACCGACTCATATTATAAATTCTACTTTCTTGAGACAAAGACCAAAGGATTCCTTCTTTGTTGAACAGTAGAGAAAAATGTTAGCGGGAAATGAGTGAATGAACTATAGTAATAAATTTGAATGGTAAAAGAAGAACGAGAAAATGCTTGTGTGTTTCTTTGATCATAAGGGGATATATTTTTACCAATTCTTAGCTTATTGAGAAATTGTCAATCAATATGTTTATTTTGTGAGTCATTTTGTACTGCGAATAATACGTTAAGTATTCGCATGTTTCTGGAAAAGAAATTGGATCATTTACTTTATTCATCAAACTTCACTGGAATTTGGGGCTTTTTTAAAAACTGAAATCACGAGGATTTGCTAACATCCCTGACATCCAGCAACACGTAACTACATGACTAAAATGTATTTTGGAAAACGAGTCCTAATAATATTCTTAGCAATGGCATCCACACCACACGAGTCACAAGCCCAATACTTTGAACGTGACAAAAGGGAATAGTGAACAGGTAAGTAAACTTTGTTGTTACAAGGATTTTCCAGGAATCACAACTAGTATTTAATTTTTTTTTTTTAAAAGGGTGCACTTTTCAGGTCTATCTCTTATTTAAGAATATTTTTCACCAAGTCTTTTCTAGATAAAGCTTGTCTCATCAATCAATTTCTCTGGATCTCGAGGAAAGCGTTTAAAGAGGTAAGTGCCATAGAGACTTGATCTAATGGTCAATACAATTGACAGATAACGATGAAAAAACCATGGAGAGATATGATCGCTTGCATCTTGACATTGAAATAATGAAGACGAATACAAAATCTGAAAAAAACAAAAAACAAAACTTTAAACTATAACACAGAAATTCGTTGTTACGGAATAGTTATAAATTATTGTTTAAATAACTATTTTAGAAAGATCCTCAGATTACCACATACGATGAAGCTAATATAAAAAAAATACTCGAACAAGGTAAAGGAATTTTTATTCACATTGTAAACGAACAAACATGAAACCGATCGAAATGTTAAAGTAGAAATGGTGACGAAATAAGATGGGGAATGATTTTAGCATTGAGAAAAAAATACCTAAAGAGAAAAAAAAATACCTAAAGAGAAAAAAAAATACCTAAAGAGAAACAGTACATCCAGAAGGAACAGCGTGCATAGGTATAAAAGACAGCGGAAAGTGAAGTATAAAAATATGCTTTTCTCTGGAAACGTATTCTTTGACGATTTTTTGTATTTCTAGTTACCAATCGATAGAAGAAAAACTCTTTCAGTTACTTTGCCATAATTATACGCTATAGAAAAATATGATTGCAAATGAATAAAAATACAATAGAAATAAAATGCCGCACGGATATAACTTACATGTACGATAAAAATATGTAATTATGAAAATATGGGTAATTGTATTTCAAATACTTTCATAATGTGTACATACATATATTGGAGGTTTAGTCAAATGCACACCAAGGTATATATATATATATATATATATATATATATATATATATATGTGTGTGTGTGTGTGTGTGTGTGTGTTCGTACATTTGGACACATGCATGTAGATGGATATATTTTAAAGTGTATTTGTATGAACAATGAGGGCACAATTTCCGCTTTTTTTCTCTACTGCGAGGAGGTTAGCAACACAATTAGATGATGCACTCGAAAAAGGGTGGGGGAGGAGGGAAGACGCGAGCAAAGCAGAATCCGGCAGAAGCCATAGAAACATTCGCGTTACGTTCGTCTATTTAACAGCCACGAAACGCTTCAAAAGGGTTCTGCCTCTTTGCTTGATGGCCGAGTGCGATTGTAAAAAGTACCATGAAAGAAGCGACTGCATGGATGGTATGATGGGATGGAATGAATAGATGGGTATTTGGGCGGCGTATTGTTGGTGCAGTAGATGTGGTGGTAGTGAGGGTAATGATGGAAGTCGGGTATAAGAAAAAAAAACGAAAGGAAAACAGCAAAGAAAGCTTAAAACAGAACTAGTTTGGAAATTGAGAGAATGAAAGCGAGAAATAGATTGGAAACGCAAAATAGATATTAATAGACTGATAAATGCTTGAATTGACGTTAATATTATAGGTAATTCGATTTTATTAGACTTATATTTCTCTTTCCATCTTTCTTAACGGCGGAAAAGATAAAAATGGAGAGAAAAAGCGTGTGTGTGTGTGTGAGAGAGAGAGAGAGAGAGAGAGAGAGAGAGAGAGAGAGAGAGAGAGAGAGAGTGAGAGAGGGAGGGAGAGAGGGAGAGGGAGAGAGAAAAAAGAACAAAAGTATATATAGAGAAGGGGAGACATGCAGAAAGAGGTTAAGGAATGAAAATTTGTCCGATAAAAATGTAACTGATAGATAATGAAACCCACCTAAAAGGCATGTACCATAAAGTAGAAACCCATTTAAATATATACCGATATCTTTAAAAGGATACGAATTTTCACTGAAGTTAAAGAAGCAGATTTTTTGAAATCAAGAAGAAAATATAGAGAAAAAAAGCATGAGTAAGAAAATAGTAAAACAGTAAATACTTACATGTCAAATATTTACGTATATTTATGTCTTAAAGTAAAGCCTAAGACAGTTCACATGAAAATTATATGGACATATTTATAAATATATTCATATTAAAAATTTTAAGCAATTTAGTTTATTGGCTTTATAAATATATGGCTTTACATTATCAAAGATTATGTGTATGTATAAATAAAAACTGAATAACATCAAAATGTTTCTCTATCGGAATTTTTTATTCAACTTGAAAATGGCGTTACATCAATTTTAGCTTATTTAAGTATAAATTATGTCTTTCAAAAAGACTGCGAAATGATCAAACTCGCAACCATATTTAAGATAAAACACGCCTTTTACGAAACTGAAAGGTACACTCGATCATACAATAGATTGAGAAAGAGTGTGTTTGACACGCACGCACAGAAAAAGAGTAAATGCACATGTGATGTATAAAGAGAAATAACTAAAAAAATGAATGGCTGAACATCATCCATTCATTTTTAACTTAGTTATTATAATGAATGGCTGAATAATAAGTTCCTATTGAAACTAGAAAGTCATTTCTTTCTTAGTTGATCCGCTTTTCTAACTTAGGATTTTCGGATCCAGATAAACGATATTATTTTTATTTACATAGTCAACGTTATTTTTTCTTTTCTTTTTCGGCATTACATTTTTTTTCTGTAGAATATTCCATTTTATTCCATGAATATAAATCTGATTTAACAAATTTCTTCGTTATCTATTTTCTTCTCATTATTTTCGACATCTCGTGTGTTCTTTTTAATTTATGCGTGTGTGTGTGTGGGGGGAGGTTTCGAGAAATTTACATTTCATAGTTATATAAAGAAAGATGTCTGAATATATTTTTTAGTAAATGATTTATGCAATGTGAACATACTGAAGATTTGTCCGACCATTACCAAAAAATAAAACTCCAGAATATTTTTTGAGCGTTTGTACTTGCATGATTTAACAAAAAACATTTTCTTTCAAATAGGATAGAAAAAAATCTACATTTTAATATTTATTTTTCAGAAAATTTGTAATATTTCAGTGCGGTTTTGAAATTATTTCCATTGCTGCTCATTATAAGAGTTTTTGAAATAAAAACTATTTTGGAAGACTCGAAAAATGTAAAGTACAATTCAATTTTCCCTAATGAAACATTTTTTAAAAGAATTAATTTTTTTCATTTTTCAACTGTTAGATTAGTTTTTTATGGATGTCATAAAGTAAATAAGTCTGATTACCTCTTTGACTGATTACTCTTTCCTATCCGAAGGATAAAAGGAAATATATTAATTCAATAATTCTTAATTTCATGTGGTGTAATTATTTTATTTTATGACATCAAACAGGTAAGAAAATCATCAATATAAAAGGAAAAGAAATTAATTAAATTCAAAAATTTCACTAGATTTTAATTTTTTTAAAAACTTCTAATGTAGTGTAAAAATAAAATTATTCATTTCAGTAAGTTTCATAAAATCATATAGAATAAAAATGATATTCTTAAGCTATTGATTAAATAAGGTTAAAAACAATTTATTTCTAAATATGAATACCAATTTATTGGTAATTGAAGTGTTGTTGTTCAGTATTTCTTTAATTTTTTGAAACTTTTTCACTCGCTTTTTAAGTCATGGAGAAGACTACGGTTGATGACTTATGATATCATAGGTTTTAAATGAAAAGTAAGCATTATTTTACAGAATCGAGTTAATTAATCCTTAAATTTACTCAAAAACATATCTGTAGAAGAAATATTGAAATTTAAAAAAAATTTAAAAATTAGTTGTTTCTCTATAGGTGGTTCGATGAGTGACTGTGAGAAATGCTTTAAAATGCCGAATATTTTTATTTACATACGGATACTTATTTTTATTTTAATTAGGATTAGATTTGACCTATTATCTTAAAAATAAAACTGAATTTAAGTTCAAAGAGGGTGTCTGAATTATTTGAAATACATTTTTCGGGTTTTTAGTAGGTCTGTGGTAGTTCATATAATTAATCAAACAAAAGAATCAAAATGCTAAAAAAATATTTTTCTTGTTTTGTTTGTAAAACCAAATGCTACCATGAAAAATGATTTTAGAGAAACAAATGACAAACTTTTTAAGATCAAAACTAGAATTTTTCAGCTGTTTCAAATGTAAAAATGGCCCGAAATTACAGAAACTAACAGTAGCTTTGTGTGCAAGATATGCAAAGAAGGATGCAATTGAAATATTAAACTAAAAAAAGCTGTTACCACAGTTGGAGATGTTTATTTGTACAAGTCATTGCCACTATTCGGGAGACTTCTGTGACTGTTCAGAACCCAACTAAGTTTGGTAAATCTTTGCAATTGATGTTACTCCCAAAAGTTTTCGTCGAAGCGTTAGAGCATCTATTATGAAATATTGTGCTTTCAACGTTAAGCATTGGAATTCGCCTGGCTTCCAAGTAGCTTCTTCCTCATATCATCGATGCAGCTATCTAAACTGAAATAGAAAAGAGAAGAGTGTGTTCTTTATTAAGTTCTCAATAATTTCACCAATCTTGTCTTTAGAATTTCAAGTGACTTCAATTTTCAGTGGTGACATGTTCATCAAAAAGTTACGATGGTAGTAATCATTCAATATGACTAGTTTCAAGATGACTTATCTATGCTTTCTCTATAGCCAGCTGTATGTTAGTTCTTTCATAATTGTTTCTCCAAACAAGTTATTCATACTAACGATCAACGATACAAACCACTAATATCGTGGCGTTAGTCCTGCTGTCAACCTAAGAGATTACATAATTCGTTTTGGACATTGTAATATTTTGTAAGTAGAAGCTACTTTTTCGTCTATAAATAATCTTTTCTTTATTGTAAAAAGTGTAAGAAGAGTAATTTTAAAGAATATATTTTTCTATGTTGTGAAAATTGAAATTACTTCTTCCCCGGGGAAGTGGGTGGGTATCCAGGCATTGAAGTAGACGCGAGAGAGCACACTTACATCGTCGTTCCGGATTTTCACTTATAAATTACATGCTTTATCGAAAAATCGAGAAATTACTTCAAAGATTTTATTTAAAAAACTTTCTCATTCTATTTCTCTTGTCTTCATTTGTTTTTATTTGACACGTGTTTGTTTCTTCATATCTGTTTACATTGACGTTTGTATTTATACAAATATCAGACAATTTACGTATCTAACAGGCAATTTAGTGTATGGAGATGGTTTTAAATAATAATTTTATACGAAAACATTGTTTTTTTTGTGGAATAAAAATGAAAATAAAAATCACTTACGACAACAGATTGATAGAGACTGTAAGTTTCAGAAGCAGACATATTATTGATAGGCTTTGAAGTTCAAAATCCTCTTTTCTAAAATAATTGGAATTTATTAGTAACGTCTTTGTTAGCTTCTGTGCATTCAAATTTACGTTTACTCTTGCTATATTTTTTTTCAAGTATTCGTCATTCAACTTCAACTTGGCATCACTTTGGTGGGGGGCACTTTTGAGGGGATGGTCAGCAAGAGAAATGGTCCAAGATTAGAACTATAAATTAGAGATGTCAAAATCAAACAAATACAGAAATTTAAACATCTGGAAAAACAGAGGATGAAAAATGCGACAACGAAATCCGAACGCGCAGAAGAAGCGTTTCAAAAGCTAAGAAAAGCAAGAAGAAACAGAAAAAATTAGTTAAAACCCAAGAAAAGAATGTTGAAATTTTATGTAATATAAATTTTCTCATATGGCTGTGAATGTCGAACAATTTCCTCACAGATGAATAGAAAACAACATCCTTTTGGTTCTACAGAAGGATGCGGAAAATTCAATAGGTGGAGCGTTTAAGCGATAAAGAAGTCCTAAAGAAAATGGAAACAAAAAAGACCACATAGCATCAGAACGAGATGAACTGAAATTTCTTGGATACATAATGAGGAAGGAGGGCTTGGAGAATTTGACACTCATAGGGTATATCGAATGCAAAAGAGACAAGAGAAGGCAGTGAGCCACTTACCTGATGTGCTTGTTTTAATGGATGGCGGAACAGATGGAAACGAGTTTTGGCAAAGAAAAACGTTGCTAAAGGCTACAAGAGATAGAAGATTTTGGTGAGCCATGATCATCTACGTTCCGAATGAATACGGTACATAGAAGAACCGTTTACAATACGGAAAAAACACAAACAAAAAATGGGTTCCTTGGAACCAATTAAAAATATTAATCGCCAGTCAATCCTGACTTCGAGTTAGGATCATTAGTTTACACAGCTGACTAACAGCAAAAAAGGTTCATTGTTAATATTGCTAGGACAACAAGACTTAGATTTACAGTATAAATCACAATGCAGTACCCACATGATATGAGGAGAATCATTTTAGAACTATTAAATCAGAAGTTTGAAAATTCAAAATTCTACATCCTTGAAAAGAAAAGTGATATTTATGGTATTTGAATTAAAAATAAATAAAACGAATAATAAATTAGGATAGAATAAATTGAATGTAAAATCAAAAACGTTGTGGCTGATTTAATATCATCACTACATCAAGTTTCATCGATTAAAAATTTCCTTGTCAATTACAACCGTATGAATAGCTTCTCTTTCTTTTTGATAGTGGTGAGGTACAGGGACTCAGAAAGGAGATAGTAACGATGGCATGGCAAACTAATTTTCTTTTAACGTATATTATTCTGACATACTCTTCCCCCCTCTCTCTCTCTCTCCTTCTCTCTCTCTCTCTCGTCTGCTCAATCCATCATCGTTCCTTCACTCACTTATCTATTTGCCCTCTCATTTGTACTCACAAGGCGTTCAGTTTTCGGATTGATGTCAACTACTAAGGTTTCATGCAAACACACTGGCCTCTTCTATTTTTTCTACACAATTTCCATCTAATTTCGAGATGTTTATAGCTCAAGAAAGACTTAAAATATAATCATTTCCGCTGCCTTGATTTGGTTCTCGCTACATCTGCGAAGGGACCGCGTCACTACCTACGGCTGTCAGATGCTTCCGCCCCGGCGCACATTGTCGACAGATGAGATGAAGTCCACAGGATCTTGCATACTTTCATTGGGACTTATTGAGGAACATACACATACTCACAAAGATTCACATCAATTCATATCCATGCAGAAGAATCTATACATATCTATGTGTTTTCAGATATACATGAATATACCCATCCATTCACGTGTATTCCTTTTGGTGTCGACTCGTGTGCACGTATTTATACATTATAGAACGGCCGTAAATACACACAGCACAACATTGCTACCTCCAAACAAATATATACCTACACTCGCATGAATTGACACAAAGAGTTTTGAATGTGCATATACATGCGCGCGCACACGTAGTAAAGACTTATCCATGCATATCTGAAGAAACTACGATGTCTACTAATAAGTGTAGACACAAGAGAAATGATTTTATAAATTGCATATTTATTCTCATATACAAGCACAAACGCGAACAGCAGTAAGTGACTTGCAGGCATGAACATTTAAATATAAGAATTTAATATCTTAAAAAGGATTTAATGTTGTCATATATATGCAAATCAATGCATTTAGATATATGCAAATCAATGACTTCTTGCACACATTCACGTGCAATCATAGGTTTTTCAGGCCTGATGATATGTGATAAGTTATTTTAATTACTAGGATTCCTTCTCTCTTTCTATTTACACCACCAATCCATATGTGTGCGTATAATATTAAAACACACATATACAATCAGTAAGATCCGTTTCTGTTGGCACCAGTAGTATATACATGTGTGTGTGTATGTATGTGCGTGTGTGTGTGCGCGATGGACTCCCTCTATCTATTTTGACTTAAGAGAGCCAGACTATATTTTGGAACTGAAGCTCTGACAGATATACAAAAATAGTTTAATTGTAATGGTGAAGTCTGGTGTAGAAGTAACAATACATTTGTAATTAACTGATAACAGATATGGAGTTTCTTTCTCTTAGACTGGCTAGATCTGCCCCACTATTTAACACATAAATTGAGTAAAACGGATATTGAACATAGTTCGTCAATTTCACTTTTTTGAGTGGATAACAGTTACGCTACAAACAAAAACAACCACGAGAACATGGACGGGGAACCTTGCCTTGCCCACCCTACAGTACAGAGACAGACATCAACGCATTTACCACCTTAAGACACATGGGCAGACAACCTCGCCTGTCCAACTCTGCAGCACATGAACAAACAACATTGCCTCTCCCATCCAAAAGTTAATGGACAGAAAACTGTATTCTACTACTCTACACTACATGGACGGGCAACCTTACCCCTACTACCCTACAACACCTGGGCAGACCACCTTTCCTCTCCCGCCATAGAGCACATGAACAGACAATCTTACCTCACCAACTCTATAGCGCATGGACAGACAACCATGCCTCTACACACTGCAGCACATGGACGTGCAACATTAGCACTTCCGCCCTGTAGTACTGGGGCAGACAACAATGCATCTACTACCCAAGACCACATGGACAGACAACTATACTTCTACAACCCTGCAATACATGAACAACTTTGCCTCTATCACTTTACAGCCCATGGACAGACAACAGTGACTCTCTCACACTACAGCACATGAACAGGCAAACTTGCCTCTACTACCCTCTCAGCACATGGACAATCAAACATACTTTTCTCATCCTACAGAACACGGCTGAGCAAACTTACCTCTCCCAAACTACAGTACATAGACACACACCGTACAGCAGATATAAAGAAAACACTGCCTCTCCCATACAAGAACACTAAGGCAAACTTGCCTCTCCCAACCTACAGTACATAGACAGACAACATGCCTTTTTCAACCTACAGCGCAGGGAAACACGAATTGTCTCTCCCACTCTACAGACCATTGACAGATAACGTTGCCACATTCTGCAGCACATGAATAGAAAACCTTGCCTCTTCACATTAGAATGTCAGTCATGCTCCTCACCATAGAACACATAGACAAGCATGCATCCATCACCCTGCAGCACATGGACGGACAACCATGCATCTACCACCCTACAGCACATAGACAGGCAGCTATGCATCTACAATCTGCACTAATAGGACGGACAAATATGCCTCTCGTACGCCACAGTAGATGGAAGACAAACTTGCCTTTTTCGTCTAGCAGTACATGGACAGGTAATCATGCTTTTCTCATCGCACGGCACATAAACGGGCCAGATTGTCTCTTCAATCATACAGCACAGAGACAGAAAACCATGATTTTACCACCACACTGGATATGCACAGACAACCATGGGTCTCCGACCGTGCAGTACACGGGCGCACAACATTGCTCCTCAGAAAATACACTACAAGGACCGACAACTTTGCCTCTACCACCTTACAACACATGTACGGGTAGCATTGACTCTTCCACCCTACAGCACACGGAGAGTCAACATTGCCTTTCCTAACCTACAGCACAAATACTGACCACCATGCCTCTCCCACCGCACAGCACATGGACAGTTTAGCTTGCTTCTCTCACCTTACAGTACATAGACAGACAATATTGTTTTTCCCGCCCTACAACACATGGACATACAATATTGCTCCTACACAGCACATGGTCAGATATACTTGCCTCGCACACACTAAACACATGGACGGATAACCATGCTCCACAGCACATTGACAGACAACCATACCTCTCCTACTTTTGCCTCACCCACCCTAGAGACAACCTTCCCGAATCCACCCTAAAGCACCTGGATAGATAATATTGTATCTGCCATGCTACAGGTCATTGACAGTCAGCATTGCCTTACCTACCCTAAAGCACATTGACAGACAACCTTACCTCATCCATCCTAAAGTGGTTGGACAGACAACATTGCCTCATCCACGTTCTAGCACATGCACAAACAACCTTGCTTTATCCACCGTACAGCCCATAAACAGAAAACATTTTTCATTCACCCTACAGCACATGAATTGACCATCTTCCCACAGAGACACTAAAGAACATGGTTAGAAAACCTTGCTGTAGCAACCCTTCAGCTCATGAACAGACAACCTCGTCTCATCCGCATATTGCACATAGAAAGACAGCCTCGCCTCATCCACCATACAAAACATGAACCGACAACCCTACAGTACATGGACAAGCATGCACTTGTAATACATTGACGGACAAACTTACCTTTTTCACCGTACAGCACATAAACTGGTCAGATTGCCTCTTCAACCCTACAGCATAGAGAAAGAAAACCATGACTTTACCACCGCATTGGACAAGGACGGACAACCATGGGTTTTCCACCGTACAGTACATGGGCACACAACATTGCTCCTCATAGACTACACCACATGGACAGACAACGTTGAGGAAAAGTTGACTGTTCTTGGTCAGTATGGTAGGCGAAGCAAGGCTGTATGTCTATGTGCTGTAGTTTGGGAGAGTCATTCAGTTCATCTTTGGTGTCATTAGGAGTTGGTTTCTCGTACTGCGCCCCACACATAATAATTAATCGCCATCACTCCAAACGCTTTCGGAATCAGCATTAGACTCATTTAACTCTTTCCGAATTCTCTGCACTATCCTCAGATTGACACTCAAATACTGTGAAATATTCGCATTCAAGCGTCCGTTGTGAATGTCAAGCAGTACAGAGTACTATTTCCAAATTTTTCACCGAGGGAATTTCATCCTGGTGATCTTTTTCTCACAACTGACATTTTTTATTTTGTTCACTGAACAATGTATATATGCACATACCCAATGTATATATGCACATACACATTATATACATGTATTTATCCATGTATGTATACATACACATTATATATATATATATATTCACACACATTATATATTCACACACATTATGTGCATATATGTACGTGTATATGTATGCACGCATCATATATATGTATATATGTATACACACATTATATATATGTATGTAAACGCATTATATATATGTGTGTATGCATATATGCACATACACTTATACATGTATGAATATATGCACGCACACATTATATGTATATGTACAAATTTTAGATAGAATATATTTGTAAAAGGACAATATAAATAAAGCCAAAAGGAAAACTTAACTTAGCCGATGCGTTTCTTTCTCTGACGGACTTTATCAATGAAAATGCAAGGATTTTATATTGTAACAAGTATTTATGTACAAGAGCAAAAATGTTAATGGTTTTTAAATAAGAATAAGAACGCTCAGGAATGTTCATTATGCTGACTGAAATATCATGAAATTTATGGACAACATGAAGTGAAACAATTCAATGTCTAATGAATGAAAGTAAGTGATGTTTTTGAATTTTTTTTATATGTACGTTGACGCACACATTACATATATATACAGAAAGTAAGCATAAAAAGTAAAAAAAAAAAACAATAAAAATATATCGACTGAGGAAAATTCTTCCTAATCAAAGGAATTTAAAATCTATTGAACCTGTCAAGGTGTTTGTGTGTATCTCTTTTCAAAGAGACACCCCCCCCCCCCTAACGATGTTCCTCCCACCATCTAGTTAGATTCTGGGAACCTATTAGAGCAATCACAATGTATGGAACTGACTTGTTTTACGTGGTTTTCCTTCCTCCAATAGAATTTGGAGAATTTGGGTTTGATTTCCTGTTTCTTTGTTAAAATCAACAGTAAATCAAACACAACCCCATTTTTTAACCCCCGAAACATTGACACACCATTGTCATCTCGATTGTCGCTTCTAGACTAAATAACAATCCAACAGGGTCGACATTGAGAGCAACGTTATTGGGTGCTCAACGTTACAATTTCCTTTTCTCAGCACTCACTTATTTTAATTTGAGAAATGAATGACAAATGAAAAATCCCGGTGACGCGTTTCGACCCAAGAAGAAACTTTCTTTGACTAACAAAGGTTTTCTTGAGAGAATCAATCTTCTCTATATAAAACCAGTCTGAGGGAATACAACATGTGCAGTGATTACAATTTACATCGAAGCGTTAATGATTCAGAGACGTTCAGCTTTAAATTTAAATTTTGACGTCCAATATATTTAGATGTTTAACTTAGTCTATATTATTCAGCTTGTTATCGTTTTTGCTTTTACTGCTATTTTTTAAAACTATCCAACATTGCACAATTAGAAGCATTGTTAGGAAAAGAGATATACTTCATGATTATGGACGTAAATGTACCGTAGAAGATTTCGGGAGTTTTATTTTTAATCATTTCACTCCCAAGAAAGACAAAGTCACTAAGGATAAGATATAGATGGGATTCAAGAAGATCGAAGATGGCAATTCACTTTGCATTTAAACTTTTGAAGATTGCAGCTATCTGAGAAGCAAGTAAACAAAAGGATTTCCAAAGGTGGGAAGTGCGAGAATAGAAACCGTTAGAGTAGAAGAGCTAGTTCCATTTAACTATTTCAACGGTAAAAGGTGGAACCTTTATGTACGCATAATTTCATGTGGTCGGGGCATCAGAGAACGAAGCTCGTCGGAGCAGTTGGCATGAAAATATTTGTAGAAAAGACAGAGAAAAGCCTCATCACATCGTTGAAAAAGTGACTGAAAGCGGATCGCCAAGTCAAAACTGAAGACATTGCAGATCCTACTATGGATTTTGTCGAGACCCTCAAGGTGAATAGCAGGAGAACTCAATCAGATATGGAAGTAGTATTCAATGCACGAACGAATGGTAGATTTATAAATATGCAAGTTGGATTCTGACGAGAAATACTTTCTGACCCGACACAGTAGATTATACTTTCAACACCTATTCGTCTTAACTTATTTTAATCAAAACAGTCTTCTTGAATGACAAAACAGTCTTCTTGAATGGTTCTATGCAAAACAATGCGTTTTGCATAGAACCATTTTATATTGATAGATTTATATTCCTAGATGTTTAATTTCTGTATTTCTTGGAACATCTTTTGTAATCTCTTTTGTAAATTCCCCCCTTCAGGTCTAATGTTATTATTGAGATTTGTGCTAATTACATCTTTGAGGAGTTTTAAAGTATTTTCAATATTTTGTTTTCATTAGGTAAATAATAAGAGCTATAAGTTCTAAATGCTTTTAAGTACTACTTAAAAATCTTGAATTTTCGAAAGCGTTTGGTAAAAAGAAAAAATAATAAGGGCTATAAGTTTTAAAAGCTTTTAAGTACTACTTAAAAATCTTGAATCTCTTAAAGAGTTAAAAAAATGATAAGAGCTATAAGTTCTAAATACTTTTAAGTACTACTTAAAAATCTTGAATCTCTTAAAGAGTTAAAAAATAATAAGAGCTATAAGTTCTAAAAGCTTTTAAGTAATACTTAAAAATCTTGAATTTTCGAAAGCATTTGGTAAAAAGAAAAAATAATAAGAGCTATAAGTTCTAAATGCTTAAAAGTACCACTTAAAAATCTTGAATCTCTTAAAGCGTTTAGTAAAAAGAAAAATCTCCCTACTAATAGAAATAGTTATAAGGAGTTGTCGACTTATTACAAACCAATGTTATTTCAGATTTGATAGTTTTATAGACAATAATTTGGTTTAAGAATGGAATCACCTCTTAAAGGTGTGTTAGCATGTCCCTTCTTAAAATTTCTATAATCTGGTCATGTTAAAAGTATTTGATATAAATAATCGATATATTTTTGAGATACTGATGATGCCTTATTAATATATCCCCGCAAACAATAATGTCTGATCTTGGAAATAAGCTTAACAACATAGAGCATATAATTAAATATTATGTATGAAACAGAAGCAAACCGTACATAATCTTTTCTTGATAGAATGTTAAACCACGTTGAGAACGTCTGCTGAAAATGTATTAACAAAATAATCCCATGAAATTCTGTTCACCCTAGCAATAAAATAAAATCAGGATTAATTAAGGTTTCTACTTAAGAGCATTTAGTATTTGTAACCCTCAATATTTACAGGATGAAGAAAAATACATTGAAAATACTTTTAAAATCTCCTAATATTTTAATTATTTTATAATACAAAGAGGAAAACTTTGAAATCTATACTATAATAATAGCCGTGTCCGTCCGTCCGGCACACGATTCAACCAGTAATAAAATATGCAACATTTCATTTACTAATAAGATATACAATATTTCTTTCAGTTATAAGATATAGTATTTTTTATTAAACTAGATATGTATATTTTCATTAGTTGCACAAGTTAGGACATGACCTGAGTCTGCACAGTGCTTCCTGATCATTTCAATCAGCAGTCGAACATGTTTAGCAAATAGCCTTTTATTTATTGCTTGATATTTATATATTACGTGCGTATTGCTCCATTGTCTTCAGGAAAGACATTTTAGCTTTGCACGGTTCATTTGTTTCTTCTTTATGTATTTCAAGAATAGTAAACGTACGTTTTTATCAGAGTTATGTTCTCTTCTGAATTTTCCCTTCTTTAATTTAATTGCTTATATACTTGATATTCGTGTCAACGTGATAATTTTACTTCGAATTTGCAACAAATGTTACAAATATATATATATATATATATATATATATATATACGAGAAAAAATCGCAAGATCGCCAACATCTAGCGCTCGCACAACGAGCCGTTGTGCGAAACCGCGGTAGGTCTTGGCGATCTTGCGATTTTTTCTCGTGTGTTTTTGCTCTGCGTAACTGCCTCTTAGTTAATCCTTTTTGGTTAGTTTAGTATCGAGCACTTTTCTTTCTTTGTGGTTTGTTCCGTTTGAGGTTTTTTTTTCTTTGCTGTGAAGTGCTGTATGTATTGTCGGTGCTCCGCAGTTTTCTTTTTTCCCCCCTCGTTGTCCAAAGCTTTATAGCCGAGGGCGATAACGGAGTTAGATTCTGCCGGTTATTCGTGGTTCTTAAAAATTACTTGTGTAACATTTTAAGATTTGAATACGTACAGAGTCAATTTTATTATTATTATATATATATATATATATATATATATATATATATATATATATATGCCACAAGTGTATAAGTAGTTAATATTAATAAGTAGGATATTTTTAGGGTATAGACCATACGTTTTGTGCCTCTGGGTCAAGAGGGAAACTAGTTCATATCAAAAACAAAACTAACCTTGCCGAACTATCACTAAACTCGACGGACTCTCACCATAAATAATGAATATAACTGAAAGAAATTTATCTAAACTTTTATAATTTATGACAATTATCAGAACTTTTATAATTTGTAAAAACTACTTAACTATTTCATCAATACAAAATAAAGTAATCAAATTAAGCCTGATGGAGGAATTATATAATAAATTGCAAAAAATATCCCAAGAATTACATAGGTGAGACATATTGGAATTAAAATTAAAGATAAAATGAACATAAAAATGATATATTACAAAACAATTCACACAGTGCATTAGTTGTTCAACATAATTGGCTTGACTAGAATTTCACTTTATCTAGTGCAATTCGGATTAAAAGAGAAAAAGTAATTTATTAAAGCGAAACTTTATTGAAAATGTAGTAATTTCGGAATCCTCTACGGTGAATTCTACGGTGAGTTCATTATCCTACAATATATCTTATTTCTTCACAAAACTATTCCTGCTACAATGGGAAGCAAATAAGAATAATAGCGATAAAAAGACAAAATAAAAAACGATAAAAAGCTGAATGAGACAGGTTAAGTTAATAAATTGGATAGAATTTAAATTTGAAGCTGCTACCTCCGTGTCTTTAACGTTTCTACGTAAATTGTAACTTCCGATACACGCACTTTCCCCCTTCTTGATATATAAACTTGATTCAATCAACAAAACCCTTATTAATTTGAAGAAGTTTCTTCTCGGAACGAAACGCATAACCTTGTTGTATGTTTAAAATGATACAACATGAATTAAACTTTCATTTATAAAACTTCAAGTCTGCAAGAATCATTTACCGCCAATGAATGGGTGTAAGCATATTACACTGTCTGTATGTCAAAAATTGTCGTTTGGGTTTGATGCTTTTTTATGTAGTTTTCTTTGGATAGTCTAGCAATTTCTTAGCCAATTGCAAAAGATATTGATTTTTCTTGATGATGTAGTTGGCTTTTATAAGTGCAGGTCTTAACATTTTATACCCAACATTTTCTATCCATCTATTTTTGTGGTAGATATATATGTGTGATTTAGTAGGTTACACTTGTTCGGATGTGAGTGATTTCGCCTTGGGACACATTTCAACAGTTCTGTTGGAAGGAAAATAGATACTCTTTCAATATGAGAGTATCATTTTCGTATGGCAAAAAAAAAAAAAAATAAAAAATAAAATAAAATAAATAAATAAATAAACATCATGGTGATGTTTTCTCAGTGTTATGTTTCACCTTTTTTTGTTTTTCTTCTTCTTAGTGTTAGAAGAGATAGAAGCCGAATTCGAAGCAGTAGTTATAATTGTATTAGTATTATTAATAATGATATTAGTTTTAAAGATGGCGTTTGTTAAAAGCTTGTACCCTAAGAGATTCCGATCATGTCCTTGCAAATCTTAAAATATCATCGCGTATGACAGTCTTGCTATTTGTATGGATACAAATATTTTATACGCATGCGCGAAGACATGAATATTATGTATTTGTAAACATTTATGAATATTCATATCTGAGTAAGGGAATCGTTTCAATTTCCTTTTGCTTGTCGGCACATGAGACAGAGCAGAAGATTAAACAATGACGTCTACCAAGAAAAATGTTGTAAAAGTGTAATTGACGTGTATATACAATATCTTTTCAAATATGAAAAGAATAATCTTTCAATGATAAGAAAATTAAACTAGGAATTTCTTCCAAGTATGATAATTAAACCATCATTATGGCAGATTGACTATACCATTAATTATATCATTAGAATGTTCAAAACAAAAATGCGATTTAGTTAAAGAAAAGTAGCGGAACAAAATTGGTTTTGGTTTTCGCATCGCAAGAAAATGAAAATAACATTCGGGAAATTAAATTATCTTCAGTATAAAAGTTTAAATAAATTGAATGAAAAGCTAAAATAATTTTTTTTTAAGCTTCAGCAACTTATTCATACCGCCTTAACGTAGTCCCCTGTGCCTTTTCTATAAATACTTTCGTGGTAATTGCTCTGATGAAATTTCCTCTATCGTATCTAGAGTTCATGAATTTAAGTGCAATACTACACTGTCAGCTAGATCATTTTACACTTGAAATTGCCAGATGTAACCGTAAGTTCTATGCTAAAAGTTTCTATTATCGCACCTCTCCTTTATGGCACTATCTTATAGCTTATTGAATCCCAGTTAAACACAATGTCAAACGTTACCGTCTGTATTTGTCTATATTTCTTATGACTACCAAAGGAAGGAGATGATATACCCCAGTGATTGTAATAAAGGGTTCTGTTTGAAATTCCTAGCACCTGAAGAAGGCCGGAGCGTACACCGGCTTTAACGTCGTACAAATGGCAACAAAGATGAGGACAATTGTCCGAATAAAGTAAATACTGTTATCTTCTGTCTTTTCAGTTGCTGTTCTTTATATGTCCTCTCTCCTTAATAGTATTTTTTCTATCATATTTTCTAGGACTCTTATGTCTTACTGGTGTTAAATGATTGAATTATTCACAGTGCAATGGCTAAATTTCTAAATGATATCCAATTATACACTGATTTATTTAGACTAATGTTCCCATCTTGCTTGTTATAGCTACCAAGTTTCGGCAATGCACACTATGGCTTTCTTCAGATATCTGCCGCAGTTGGTATTATTTACTTTTATATTGTGGACTAGATTCTCTTTTATTATTTTAGGTCAAGATAGCGAAGAATAGAATGTTTGTGTCTCGCCGGTGCGGTTTGGTGTGTCATTTCGTTTAGACTTTCCTGGTGAGCACATTTGCATCAGCGAATTGCAGTCTTCGAAAATGATTTGAAAATATTAATATAACCATTTCGCAAATAAAACATTTTAAGTGTAAATATATATTTAATCACTTAAATACACTAAGAAATATGCAGATTGACAAAACATATATCTTTTATCCATTAGATTATTTATTCAACAGCTAGGCACAAACACTCGGTATAATGTCTCAGTGACAAGTTAGAGCAATGGCACTTGTCGGTTCCTTCAATAAAAGTTGCGCCTTATGACAATTCATTTCGAGCTATTGTCCATCTGTAGTAATAATGGAAACTCTGTACGAAATCTGAGCATTTTTTTCTAATCATTTTATGTATTGTCTTTTTTGTTTGTTTTCTTTGCGACTTGTTGCAATAACTCTGATAAATAAATAAATAAAAGAACAAAAACAAAACAAACTAGTAAGTTCAGTCATCACATGCGATATTCTGTTGCTTTTGCTGAAAAATTGACTTCTGTCAATATCTCTTCTCATATGCCTGCCTCGATGATAACCATTAATATGATTACACATCGATTCGGGGATATTTACATTTCCACATCTATGGACAGATACGAATTATCTCTCCTAGATCATGAACAATAATAAACAAAGATAAGAAAATAAGATCACTGTTCGATTGATATAATCGAACGGTAATCTTCCCAGGTCTGCTTCTGTATCAACACGTGCGCTGACCAACAATTCAAGGATGAACAAAAAGGCGAAATGATTTTTGGTATAAAAATTTTAATAAGTGAACAAAATATTAAATTAAAAAATATAAGTATGGGTAAGAATGTCCAATGACCTGAATCTCAAAACTTATGTTCGGATACCTAACTTAGTCGAAATAACAATTTGCGACAAATATAAACGAATATAAAAGAATACGGGCGAATACGAATGAAAGAGATTCACACAAAATAAAAATGGGAGAGAATTCATATAACATTATTTGTACATATGATATGATGTTTGCGATAGCATAATATTCGTAGAATTGCGTGTGTATTTTCTAATACGGGCCTAAGAATATAATAACTTGTCTTTATGTCAATTTCCTCTTTTTGTTTTACTGTCCTTTCTTTCTCTTTCTTTACTCTTTTTTTCTTTCTTCTTCTTTACACAAATTCGGATTGAAACACTGTCCGCCTACAATGAATGTATCTGCAACTTTCTTTACTTCTCTTCTCAGACGACTGTTGTATTTTCAGCATACAAGTATTTCTGCAATATATCTGCAGTCTTCTTATTTCCTTCTTCAAACGAGCGTCGTATTTTCAGCACACTCTGAAGTTTCTTATCTTCATTGTCTCTTCGTCCGCACGTTATATTCTCTGCGTCGCTATTTTCTTTCTTTCTTTCTTTCTTTCTTTCTTTCTTTCTTTCTTTCTTTCTTTCTTTCTAAACGATTCGGTTTCGTCTTCTTCTTCTTGTTGTTTTAATAAATAAGAATTTATACGCTTGTATTTCTTATCCGGGGTTGCTTAAGATAAATTATCAAATTACGTCATTATCTCAAATGCGTTTTTCCTTTTCCTTCATAAGTTATCAGCGCTCAGCAATTATGACTTGTTCATACAAAGTCTAATCTGCAACTGATTTCCAATCTCTGCTTTCCACGTGACTTGTCTTTGGCGCGAACTTTAGCTCCTGCTGCTTTAGGATCTCATGTCTAGTTTCTGTCTATTTCCTGTCTGGACATCTGTTACTAAGGGTATCTGGGTCAGCTAACTTTTGAACTGCTATCCCCAAAACTGACTCTAAGCCCCCACGTGACTATCTTCTTGTTACCACGCGGAGACCAATCTTAATATATGTGTGTAGGTGTGTGTGTGGCTATCTGCACCCATAACATTCTCAATATTTCGAACCTAGAAATGCGTTTCCATATCTCAATAACTCGAGCGGAGAGCTTGGAGATCCTGATTTCATTCTCAATAATCCGCCTCAATTACGTGAGTTTGGTAAAAGAAAATGGAATTTTGAACTAGAGAGAGAGAGTGACCTGTATTTACGACGAGTACCAATACATGATGCTTGTTAATCGAGCTCACAATGGAAAACTCAAAATATTGTCAAACACAAATGCTTTGTTTAATATTTGTGAAAAGTTTAATAATTAACAAATATGACAATAAACAATCATTGGTTTTATTTAATTATAGTTTTTCATACTTACGTTTTGTACCTGATCTTTTAAGTCGACCGCCAACGAATAAATGATTAAAGGATGGATAGATAAAATAAAAATTAATGCTCAGTAAGAGAAAGTATAGACTTTTACAAATTTCATGTTTTAGGCAACAAAGATAATTGCTACCAGTATAAGAGAAGCTCATTTAATAGAGTTGTTTTTTTTAAAACTAGAACTAAAAGAAATGAACTAATTATCCGTTTTAATTATTTACACTATATAAATAATAAGTCCCCATTCCAGAAATTCAGACAGAAATTGTCCGTTTTCAATTGTTAATTCTACTAGCGTTTCGGCATTGACAGTTAAGTGTGAAAATACTTGCTCGTGATAGAAGACATCGATTCTTCCTAATGATCTTCATTTTATGCAAGTCACTCAGTCAGTCGAATCCGATTAAACGTGACATGTGGCTTAAACTTCACCATTATTAACTTTGAACTGTGGAATCAGTTTCTATGTACAGAAATGATGATCTCCATAGCTTATAAGCAACAATAAAATGTCGTTCAAATTGAAACTAAGATGGAAATATTTACACGTCCTTACTGAAAGTACCGAAACAAAGATTCATAAATAACGCTTGTTTATGTTAAAATGCGTTTGCGTAAGAGCGTTTGCGCCAAGAAAATACGATAAGAGAAACAAACAGCGAAGAGAAAAAGGAGCAAAACGAAGAAGAATGAAGATGGGGAGAAGGAGGAGGAAGGAGGAGGCGGAAGATGAAGTAACACTAGAATAAATGTAGTAAAAAAGCAATGAGATCAGCAATGAAATTGCTCTTCCGTTTAAGACGACATGTTCAGCTCGAAAGTAACAGTAGCAACAATAGCGACGACGACGACGACGACGACGACGACGACGACGATGACGATGATGATGATGATGATGATGATGATGATATAGTTCCTTTATGGATTCGAAAGTTTTCTTGCCAGTACGAGATCTGTGTGTAGTTTTCTCGGCGTACGAGAACTTGTACGAATTCACGTAGGGAAGAACAGGTCAGAAGTTGTGTATTCGCGCTCACTGAGCTTTTGCTATTAAACGGCACCATTTCCCTGGACCGGGCGCAGTATTACACCCTCAGGCAGTGTTCAAGAACACACTTGCCATAATGAGCTCCTTTGACGGCATCATATCATTTTGTAAAGGTGCTAATGCCCGACAGGGTTCGGGATATCAATATAGCCGAGTGAATTTATAAGGTTGTCTTCAACCAGAATTCGTTCGTTAGTTCGTTCGTTCGTTCGTTCGTTCATTCACAGTTTTATTTTGCGTCATTACATCTTAATTTTTTTCTCATCAAAAGCTCGTTTCCAGATCCTGAACTTGTTCCTGTTCGTAATTTCCTCTTTTTCAAATGCTACCATGAAAACCCTAACTCCTGTCTATCTTCTATTATCATTTAACACTTTTCCATTTTCATATTCTTTGCTCTTTTCAGTCTTTTTTGTCTGTTTTTACTTCATTTTAAATTCTACTTTTCGTTTATTAAGGTTTCGTTTTGTTCATTTACAAAATGTTTATTTCAATTTTTATTCCCTTTTATTTCTTTTGCTGTTACATATTTTCTTTATATTTACATATTTTCTTTATATTTACATATTTTCTTTCATTTCTTTATGTGACACCGATTTTCTTCTTATCTTTTTCTTTATATTTTCTTTCTTT
The DNA here is from genome assembly GCA_037127315.1 of Ascarosepion bandense. Taxonomy (NCBI): domain Eukaryota; kingdom Metazoa; phylum Mollusca; class Cephalopoda; order Sepiida; family Sepiidae; genus Ascarosepion; species Ascarosepion bandense. Next base: position 481,574 of record JBBBDQ010002244.1, read on the forward strand.
TTAACTCAGTTTTCTGTCTTTGCCTGAGCATGTGCCAACGCAGCCTAGTGTTCTATAGTATGATGTTGTTCCATCTCTCTGTACAACAACTAGTGAACGTATCAGGATATTAATTAAAATTTCCTAGCGGAAGTAATGGTGCCATTCAACAACAACTTACAAATCAAGAGCAAAGGCAAAGAAAGTTGAAATCGCATCAAAGCAAACTTTGACCACCATTTTCTCATCAACTTCAATCAAACATTTTATTGAGACCATCACTCGGTTTTAACTGTACTTTTATAATGGCAAATTTCAACCTAAGTAATCTTAGCTGAGACGGTTGAATATCTAAGGAAATGGCCGCGGAGGTAGATGCTTGTATGTTAACTCTATCTGCTTCGATATTTTTTGCTGTGTTTCACTTGTAGATTCGCATGTTACACCTTAAATGGTTGTGTATGTAAACATATTGCATCTCTTTATCTCCGTGTATATATTTATACAGGAAATCATCTAGCTGAGTATTACTTCAGTACTAAAGCAGACGGAGACATTTTAGTAGGCAGTTGTTTTGTCAGTCTACCTCAGTGGACTAAAGAAAGGGTTCTATTCAAAATTCCAGCGTATGACACCTGAAGAAAGCCGAAGCGTACAACGACCGAAACGTCGTGAATATGGAAATAAAGACGAGGACAACAGCTCAGATGATGTAAATGTTTAGAATATCAGAAATATAGATAGATGGTAGTTGAATCTATTAGTATCTAGGTGCACCTGCAACCCTGCGCGGGAAAGGTTTTACCAACCTGAAGAAGATATCATTACGTTGGCCTTCCAAATCAAAATTCCCCTGAGAATTTATGCTATATGTTGTTCTAACAATTCCACGCTACAGAACTACCATTACGTAATTTGCAACAGTTTAAATAATTGCTGGTGCCGAATCCCAGAGGAGACTTTAAATATTTTATAGAGTTCGATGTTACTAGAACATTTCATAACATGTAACCTTGGCTCTCCATTAAGATGGTGCATATTACTTCACAACCTAACTCTGGGATTGAACTCATGACTTTCTAAAGATCATTTATTAATACTAGTGTAGTCATGTTTGAACTATTAAACCCAGTGTCTATTTTTTCCCAGTTAGTAGCACCTTTGTGGTCCCGATATATAAACTCATCCCAATGACTGAATAATTTTAGCAAAGCGTGTGTATTGCTACTGTCGATTGTTTTATGTTGTTTTTGGTATTATTCCACTTCACCCCATCGTTGAATGTTTTAGCTTGATTAAACAGCAGCCAAAATCTCGCGTTAAATACAACAAAAACAAAGAAACTGTTATGTATGGACCAATATGTAATAATAACAACACACTATTAAGCATATTAGTCTAGGTAACTCCACTCATTTTCGATATCTAATTTTTAAACTGAATTTTTAAAAATAAAAATGTTTTCTTGAAACTTTTATTTCAGTTGTAATTGAAAGCGAAATGATTAAATTTACTATTTCCAGTAAGCAAAATAATTTGGTTTATTTAAAACAGTAATTATATTGATTAGAGTATAAAAGTTTGAGTTTTCTTATTATTAAATTTTACAGCCATTTTTGAGCGATTGATACATTTGTAAACAAAAGTTAATCCTCTGTTTTAAAAATCTTGTAAAAATAAAATATACATCTGTGACACATTAGTTTTAGAAAATTGGTAAATTTTATGTTAAATTAATCTGATTTACACAAGTATTATTTATTTATAGCGTGAAATTTAGAATAAAACTATTTCTTAATCACACAGTTGAACTTTTTTACCTGTCCGCCGTATATCAAAACGTGTTGACGGGTTGTTGATTAAAGATACGATAAAAGTGTATGGTGTTCACAAGTGACAAAATTGTAAATTTTTTTCGCGTAAGGGGAGGAAACTCTGACCTTTTAATTTGCACATAGAAATTACTATTAAAAACTTTAAATACCCCAGCACAAAAAAATATATATTTTAAAAATATGAAGGCCAAAAACTTTTAAATTTTCGATACGCAATATAATCTTCAATCATTAACTTAAAAATCTAACCGAAACAAATCTTTGAATATTTAAAAATATTTTTGAAACTTTATAAATTATTATGACAAAAAATGAAAACAATTCTTTTAAAATTTTATTAGTAATCGAAAAAAAATTCTTCAGAATATAATGTCCTTAATTTTTATTATTTATTCAAGCAATTAAAAGCCTATCAAATTAAATAATATCAGAATTTTATAGCATTCTTTTTTTAATATTCGGTGCAGATTTTCGGATACAAAAGCCAATAAAAAAAAAATAGATCATTTATATTCCCCAATGAGTCCTGCGTTTAACGAATAAAACCATTTAGCGCAACAAAGTAAAATTGATTAAAATTAAAATTAAAATGGATTTAGGTGGGGGGATAACAGATGTAAAAAATATATTATTACCAAGTTTTTATAATATATATATATAATAATAATTTTGAAAATAATTTCTTTCATTTGTGAATAAATACTGAAAGTTTCATTAAATTCCGACATTTATTTGATTTTTGCGAGAATTTCCAAATTAATATGTTTGTCCCCGGAAAAAAAATGAGTGATTACGTTTTTTATTGTAAACTCTCGTAACGTTTTGGTTACCCGCTAACTCAAATTAAAACAAGATTTCCTGCCAAAATTCCGAACATATTAGAAGGGATTAAACAATGTTAAATAACAATTAAAAAATTATTTAATTTTTCCTCTTAATAATAATAATATAAACATTTTGATGGAAAAAGTTAGTTTTTATTAAGTTTGGGACCTTTTTTATTCATACTTTGCTGTTTTTTAGCGATTTAGTGGAGATACCTATATTAGTGGAGATACCTATATTAGTGTATTTTGTTCAATCTAACAGAGAAAAACAAGTTTATGATTTGTGTTGACGGCTGTGCAAAATTCTTTTTAAGCATGCAACGACATTCCTACAACCCGCATAACGAAACATGTTTAAAAGAAAGATTGCTGCCCAATATATATATATATATATATATATATATATATATATATATATATATATAGGTATAGGTGTCCAGTCCGTAAACAGTGAGGATATCCAACAAGATTATCTTAATATAAAATTAAGTGGTAAATCCATATAGAGAGCTCGATGAGTGTTAACCAGAGCGATATGAAATTTATAAAGGAAAACTCAACACGTCATTTCAATTGGTTATAAACTATAGCTCATTTCAATGAGTTTAATTAGCTCATTTCATCAGACCTTACAACATTCCTTTCATCTGGTACAAAATTTTTGCCGGAATGAGTCTTTTCTTAAAATGAAGAGAGGGATAACAATAAAAATAAAAATAAAATTACAAACAAAAATAACAATAAAAATAAGGGGAAAGAGGAGAAAGAAGGAAAAAAGGAAAGAAAGAAAGCAAAAAGGAAAGAGAGTCCAGTTCCAAATATTGGCGTCGGATCTGTGTGGAATAGTTCAGGCCGTCATGAAGGGGTTGACCTGAAAAAATCCCAATTCCCTTGGCTGTTGGCGTCTGTTTGATCCCATAAGTCTAACCTACCTACTTATACTAACTTCTCCTCACATATACATATGTGTACATTCCCACATAAACTTACAATGTGACTTTGCTTATGCTTACATATATTCAATGCCTATTTTTTCTTTTTTCTTTTATTTTTTGGGTCTTAGTGCTCTCATACTGACACATATATACGTTTCATAAATATAGGGTTTCCGTGCGCCTAAGTAGTGTTGTATATATATGCACATACAGATCACTGCTAAAGAAATTTTTACACGCACTCTCAATCCAGCATATACTTTTATATACACAATATATATACGAGACAATCATGTACATATATATGCACATATACCCAAATACGATTATATATATGTGCATACGTACATAAACCTGACTACATATAAACGCATATATATATATATATATATATATATATATATATATAGTGTATCGAGGCAGCAAATAATTTTCTAAACATATACTGTTAAATATAAGAGACAATGAATGTCTATTATGTTTAATTATGAGCCGTTCTAAACGTCGTATTTTGGCTTTAATTTCAGGTGAAAATAAAGACAAAAATTCTCCAACATTGAGATAATTATTTATTGATTTGCTTCTAAGCTTTCGGCTCACATGAGCCATCTCCAGAGAGGTTATTTAGACTGAAATACAATAACATCCACCATCACCGACGAGTTTATTTTGTGTTGACATAAAACTCCGCTTGGCAACGGCAACAGTTACCAAAAATAATAAACGCAGTTCTTAAATTTACAATGCGGTTTTATGACGTCACACCACGTGATAGCGCGAAATGACAACAAAACCATGTAGTCAAATGCAATGTACTATGTTATGTCCGGATTTAAAGGTGATTTTATTGAGTTTTGGTTGTTTAGATTTGATGTACATGGCCTCCAATATCTGCAGGTTCCTCTTACTGTGTGTATGAGTAAGGATCACCGTATTGTTGACCAAAATCTGTCTGATATTACCTACATGTTTATGTTTTTCAGAGAAATGTTGTTTAATTGTACTCTGATCAGAAAGATGACATGTAAGCCTATGGGAGAGCATGGTTGTAGTAAAACCAATATATGTACTGGGTTTTTTATTAGTACCAGAGATGCAATCTCTGAATGGGCATGTAAATTGGTACACTACATTGGTTATTTTTTGTAGAGAATTCTACAAAAAAAACAAGGTAGTGTACCAATTTTACATACCATAATGCATACAATAATACATACGAAAGTGCACAAAAATTTAATAGGAGCATGCACAAGATTAGGTGCACCCATTTTTATGAGAGACATATCTCACCTCATATTTGGGTGCCCCATTTCCCACAGGAACTGTTTATGTTGAAGTCAATATAGTGAACATTTTTCATTACATAGTTCATGGTAGGATATTTCTTTCAGATTTATGTACACCAATAATAATATGAAGTCATTGTGTACTTAGATGGGTGTGTCTTTCCATTGGATGGTGGGTTCTTAACCTCACTTCATTTGGTCTGCACACACACACACACACACACACACACACACACACACACACACACACACACACACATATATATATTAGCAATGATACTTGGTGTTGTCTGGGTCAACCTAAGTTGTATATATGTTATAGATTGATTATTTAAATTACAACAACTTTTGAATGCGTGTTTGTGCACTATTTTTATATTGACAATAGATTTGTAGCTTGCTTTATGTTGTCAATGTAAAATTGATCTGTGTTCGTATCTATAGGTATTGACGGGAAAGTGACTGCAATATCAACAAGCACGCAGAATCAGTGTTTATGGGAGGAATTGTCTGACAGGCCAGTGTTGTTTGGTAAGGTTTCATCAAATTTACTACCAATTTTATAATCTCCGGTTTAAGGTGATATATTTCAATTGTCACGGCTTTACGTCTTTCATTTTATTTGAATAACCTTTTCTGAAATCTTTCTAGTATCTTTGCTTATCAACTATTTTGATGGGTTCAGACTTTCTATTTGCAACCATTTATAATGTCTCCCATTAATTTATGTAGACTGTTCGAATAATCTTTGTCACTTCTGACACATGCAACGATATGTAGACATTTTGAAACACACCTCCCACACACTTTTATATATGATAGGAATATAGTTTTAAGGTATACTATATTTATGGGTAACAGTGCTCTGTATCAGAGATAAAGCGTATGTAAATATAAAATATGAAAGCGGATACACCAAGCTTACAATGGATATATTTCCAAGCAAATATATAAAAAAATAAACAAAAACAAAAAGAAAAAAAATATACATACACACACGATCACAAATATTAAGCTAAAACATTAAACGGGCTCATACACTGACACGGCAAAAAAGCGGTCAGCTCAACAATTAAGCGGGCATATACATAAGCACGTTTAAAAGTAGCCAACATAGTATAATGCACAAATAACATATACACTAGTTAAGAAACAGTAAAAACAAAACAAAAGATAAACAAGTAATACAACCTTCATTAAGAAAAAATCACGTACACACAAAGATATCAAATTACAACAAAATATACGAAAAGATTGAGAAGTAGCAGCAGAGAAAATCAAAGGACCCTGAAGAGCGAAACATTACAAGAATGCAATAACATTGTTCAGCTAAAAGAGAAGTTAATCCACGTAAATTCTATTTAGAAATTTCCGCAACTTAAGTTCCAACCTTTTGGTATTTTCAGGCGATTCATAATAACTGATTTTTTTTAACGTTTTTCAAACATACAAAAGGAATTTTTACGAACACGCGACTTAAATATTTAAACAAACGAAAATTTTCAAAATTAGTGAGGAGTTACTTAAGGATCATAAAACATTTTCATCCAGGCTTTTATGATTCTAAGATGTATCCGTAGGAATGAATACAACTGGACATTACTTCTAATTTTTCATTTAGTAATTTTTTTGTTCTGGAAACTATATGATGGTTAACGTTTCTTCTTGGCACAATCTGCAGACATCATCACCATTGTAAGGTTTGGCTTTTTTTTTTTTACTATACTCCATGTTATATCAACATCTTTTCCATTTTTTGTTTTAATTTCCACACGTGGTTAGCTAGTTAGGTAAAATTTTAAAGGTTTTCCAGTTTAAATGTACATTTGTGATTATTCCATCTGTTTGAAAAAATTCCTTTTGTAGACCCCAAATATGTTTTTCTTTGTCCATCTGTATCATGTACCTCTGCTTTGTAAATAACCCCTTTTGTTTTAAAAAGTTTGTCAAATGGACAGTTATTTTTTGTCTCTACAATTACATATTTTATTAGTGATGTTATGTTGCACGTTATTTTTAGGCTTCTGGCGTTTTGTTTATATGTAATTTTCTGAATTACTGGTACAGCGATAACTTTATTTGACTGAATTCCTATTGAATATTTTATTCATTTATTTTTAAAAACTATATATATATTGGTGCTAAACACAAAAATATATTAAGGTCGGCCATGCCAAATATTAAAACAAAAACACTAATCGACCGGTTTTGTCTCCACTCATCAGAACTGTAAACGGGGAAATATTATGAAAAATAAATGACATGAATGAACGGGAGAGGAAATTTTAATTTTGCTAAGAGTCATTACATCTAAAGATGCTAGAGACGCGGCAAAGCAAGCCCAAGTAAACATTTCTTTTGTTTACAAAAAGAGGGCCGTCTAAACCTGATAAGCAGTGTCTGCAACACCTTCAGATAGAACAATGAGTGTGATCTTGTCAAAACAAAGAACCAGTCCATACTAAAATTCAAAGCACAACTCGGATTATTTATCAAATATGATCCGCAATAGAAGACTCGTACGTCCTTCGAATGGTATCACCAGACGAAAAATTCTTATTAGTTATTTTTAGCAGATACATGTTGTTTGATCCTAACATCTAAACAATGCGTTGTTTTACCTATGTAGTCAACTCTACAACTACACTTAAAATAGTAGATAACAAAATTAATATGATGTGGGTGTTAGAACGTCTTAATGCATAGATGGAAGGGCAGATCTAGTTTTAAACACAACACACACGTTAGCTGAAAAATAACACTCACGTGAACTTAATGAAATCCGCTTGGCAAAAGTCTTACTGACCCTACATCCAACCACGGTTTTCAAAGATAGACTGGACATTTTCTAACCGTTGCAGGTTTAATTTTATTAAACTCAGCAATCTTATCTCGAATAACCGATTGAACAATGTCCGAAGGATAGTCATTGATCACAAAGATACTAGTGATACAACTAATTTCATCTTTCAGGATGTCATCTGAACAAATCATTAACGCTCTATGGGTCAAAGTCTTGATCAAATTGATCTTTTTGTTGTTTAGGACAAAAAGAATCCCACCGAGTGTAAAGACTCGTAAAGGTAGGCTTCCTATAGATTGAAGTAATAAAAGAGGAAGGTGATCTATGCACCAGAACAACTTAAGGAAAAGAGCAATTGACCTCCTTATCTACCTTAAATTTAAAGACTGGATGAATACCATTGAGTAGAGAGAAGAATTGGTCAACCTCCGATTCATTGTTGAAAACAAAAACTATCAACATTACAGAAGTAAACTGTAGGCCTAGGAGAACCTAAAGTAGGCTCTCCTCACGAAAGCCCACAAATATATTAGCCAAAACAGGCCCAAAGGGGAACCCATTGCTACACCATCAATCTGACAATACATAATATTGTCAAAAGTGAAATCGACAGACACGGTGGCAGATTTCATGAGTTCAACAAAAACATCTTTGGATATAGTCGGTGGGGAGCGGAGTTAAATGACTACGATATAACAAATCGCTACAAATATCGATAGTTTCCGACAAAGGAACACAAGTAAAGGTGCGGTACATGTCAAATGAACACATAAATCCATCGGTGGCATCACAAATCCAAATAAATTGAGAAAAAGAAACGTAATCTTTAATACAAAAAAGACTATAATGCTGCAAAACCAGTTGCAAAATTACAACCAGCCACTTTGCGACTTTATGTTAAGAGGACCCAATCATAGTAAGTATGGGTCTCAACGGGACTCCCTTCTTATGAATCTTAGGTAATCCATGAAAATCAAGACGAATGGAGCTAGACGGTTTTAATTCTTCAGAAATTTCAGAGAAAAAACCCACTTTTTAACAATTTGACAAGACGTTTTTGAAATCGAATTTCATAAGTCAAAGTATAATAATCGGAACCAAGACGTATAAACTTGGAAAGATCATTCAGTATAATTGACATTTTATTAATGTAATCTTCGTGGTCCATAAGGACAACACCAGAGTCCTTATCAGGTTATTCTTAAGGAATTTAATGATCCGTTAATGATCACTTCTTCATTTTGATTCAGAGGAAGAATTAGGAGAACTGGCATAAAAATGAGCCAAATAATTCAATTTGGATGGAAAGTCATTGAATTTATCCATATACAATTAGAAAGTCAAGCATAAAATACTTAAACTCCGAAAAAATCTGTTCTCTATCAAGAGAAGTAAAAGAAATGCTTAAGTCTAGGTCATGGGCCAAAATAGTAAGCTCAACTTCAGGTCGACTGGTTTTTTGTTTTAATATTCGGCATGACTGAGCTTAAAATGTTTTTGTCTTTAACGCCATATGAAATTTTTGTAATGTTACGAATATAGATAGCCACACACACACACACCTACACACATATATTGAGATTGGTCTCCGCGTGGTAACAAGGAGATGATCACGTGGAAGCCTAGAGTCAATTTTGGGATAGCAGGTCAAGGTTGGTTGACCCAGATACCCTTAGTAACAAGTGTCTAGACGGGAAATAGACAGAAGCTAGACATGAGGTCGTGAAACAGCAGGAGATAGAATTCGCGTCAAAAACAAATCACGTGGAAAGCAAAGTTTCTAAATCAGTTGCAGATAAAATCTTGAATTAGCAAGTCACGATTACTGAGCGCTGATAAATGATGAATAAGAAGAAAAAACGCATTTGAGATAATAGCATAATTTGGCTAATTCATCTTAAGCAACTCTAATTCATTTTAAGCAACTCCGAATAAGAAAAAACGAACTTATAGATTCTTATTCGTTAAAACAAGAAAAAGACGAGACCCAATTGTTTTTGCAAGGAAGAAAGAAAGATAGCGACGAAGAGATATTGAAGAGAAGAAACTGTAATGTTATTTGTGTGCCGATTCCTGTTTGTTAAAAGAAGAGGAAAGAAAGCGGGGCCGAGTTGTTTATCAAGAAAAGAAAGAAAGATAGCGACGCAGACAAGTTGACATATGAAGGAAGAGATATTGAAGAGAATAAACCGCAGAATTGCTCGAGTGCAGAAAATACGATGCTTGTTTGAATAAAGGAATAAAGAGTGCGGATATTTCAGAACATTTGTATGCTGAATGTATAATAGTCAACTGAAAGAAAAAATGACAGTCATAGCTACATACATTTCAAATGGACTGCGTTTGAGTCCAAAGTTGTATAAAGAAAGAGGAGGAAGAGAGAGAAAAAAAGAAAAGATAGTAAAATAAGAGAGAAGGAACTGATATAAAGATATTACTATATTCTTAGACCTCATGTTATAACACGCATACACTTCCACGAATATTATGTTACCACATATAATACCACATGTGCTTATAAATTATATGGTTCTCCCCATTTTTATTTTGTGTTAATATCTTGCATTCGTACTCGCCTGTATTCGTTCATATTTGTTGATATGTGTTGTAAATTGTTATTTCGACTACGTTGGGTATCCGAATATAAGTTTTGAGGTTCAGGTCGTTGGACATCCTTATTCATACTTAGATATTTTTTATTATTTTAATATTTTGTTACTTATTAAAATCTTATATAAAAATCTTCTTGTCTTGTCGTTCATCCTTGAATTGTTGGTCAGCGCATGTGTGGATATTGAAACAAACCTGGGAAGATTGCAGTTCGATTATATCAATCGAACAGTAATCCTATTTTCTTATTTTGTTTATCATTGTCCATTTGTCATAATCTAGGAGAGATAACTTATCTGTCTAAAGATATGAAAATGTAAATATTCCTGAATCGACGTGTAATCATCTTGATGGTTATCGTCGAGGCAGGCATGTGACAGTAACAACAAATATATATATATATATATATATATATATATATATATATATATATATATATATGACAAAATAAAAAAAAAACAAATAAAAAACTTACATCAATCTAACAGGTTTCACTTTTATTAAAGCTTGGCCAGAGACTAAAATATGAAGGAAAAGAATAAAGAAACTTTTTTGTCCTCAACGCTAAAAATCGAGCTTACAAAGTTCACAAATCCTACAAACTAGAAACTACTAATTATATTTCTGACAAAAATCACACAAAATTCATAATTCTTCCCCCTGACACTATTTCCACTGAAATTGAAAATAAATTAGTTATTCCTAATACAAGAATATTTGCCATCACGTCAAAGACAATTAGATTAGAAAGAAAAAGAAATACAACATTAATTCAAATGCCGGTCCTTAGTAAATAAAATATGAAAAGGTTTATGTAGGGATGTCATAACAGATAAAACATCACATCTGAAACCCGTATCTACGAGCACAAAGGGATCTACACTTAGAAAACCATTTAAACTCTCTCGTAATATACAGGAACAAAGCTGGTCATAACTTTGATTTTACTAATGCCATTCTTAATTTGAAAGCTTAATAATAAAATATTATTAACTATAAACACATACCGAAAACATATTAGTTTGACAACTTTTATTGGATCCATTCTTAAAGAATCTAACATATGTTGCTCTAAAACAAACGGTATGTACATAAAAACGTTTCCAGATAAACATGCGAAGAACCAACAAACATAATGTCTACTAGACGTACGCTGGCGCACAAGTACGAATATATAAGGACATTGAATGAGTTTTCGCTGTTTTCCAACAGATGGCGTCCCAGAACTGCGTGCGTGTATTTTCAGGTGGTAACGCATCTATAAGGAAGTACTATAAGCAAGTTTGAAATTCAGTGTATGTCATTTCGCCGAAGTGTAAACAAAATTGCTTTTCATTGCGTTAAACAAGTCGGATTTCGTACCAAAGAAATTGTATTTGTGTTGTGGAGTAGTTTTTGCATTGAAGGTTATAATCGTGCTATGTCGGTTGCTAATCGACTTAACGTAACCAATATGTTAGGAACTTGGTAATCTTCCACTGAAAGCTGACTCCTTAGTATTCGGCTAACTACCGACTAATATCAACTGCCTAGTAGTTCTACTGAACTCCAATAGAAGGCTAAAGTACTTCTAAGAACTTCCCAAGTACTTCCTGTTAACTCTTATTAATATAGAAGGGCGAGTCCATTATCTGAGGAATAGGTGTGTTTCATCATAACAGTTTGTGGGGAATTTTACTGCACTATTTTATTCAAAAGAAATCTGCAGCTGAAGCATACATAATTCTTGTTAATAACTATGACGTCTCCCGTCGATTATAGGCATTGAAGTATGTTAGTAGAGGTGTCAACATTTATTTTATTTAGGCTAGGTTTAAACTGTTTGATGTAGATGTTTGGGGTTGGTTGGGCTATTAGCATGTGTTGTTTTTTTTGTGTTCAGGTCATAGTTATTATACTTACCCACTACACCATAGTAGCAGCAGTTCCCAGACCAATCCCTCATGCCACTATACACTCAATTGAACAAAAAAACCCACTATCACCATTCCTTCTCGGCCTACAGCCATGTGCGACACAAAAAATGGACCTGTCTAATTTTCTCTGTATAACTCCAATCTGTTAATAATAATTTAAATGTTCTATGTTCACTGAACATTAAATTTTCATCCTTTGATAATGGCTTATGTAAGCCGAAAGCTCAGACCTGATAAAAAATCAACAATTATTGCGATTTCTTGTCGTCTTTCCATGACAACACTATCAAGCTAATCAGATCATACGAACGGATCTTACACAAAATAAATAGACAGAACTTGTCTATATTATTCAATGAAACCTGTATATATATATATATATATATATAGAGAGAGAGAGAGAGAGAGCAGAAGAACAAGCCCCTTCGGAACGTGCTAGCAAACACGTACACCACCTCTAAGCAGAACATAAGGGGAGGGAAGCATGAAGACTGTATTACTTCTAACAACGAATAGGCATAGTAGCAGCAAGTAATTTGTGAACTCTGAAAAAAGTTGGATTGTATTTTCTTTTAATTTCTCTTTTTACTCTCTCTTTTTTGTTGTAAAGGAGTTACAACATAATCATTAGTACACATAAAGTGAACTTCTTTACTGTTGTGTTATCTTTTTTGTTCTTGTCTGTTTCCTTTATTTCTGAATTACGCACCCAACCGTCTGTTGAGTTTCAGTTGTCGAGGAATGTAGCACAAAGACGACCGCCCCCTTTTCCGCAGGTCTTCAGCTTTCTCTGATATCAGAAATCACAACGTGGCAGAGGAAGGGAAGGATTTCGACTGATCATTTGACATCTTCGATCATCTGGGGAGAGAATGAAAGCGAACAGCTGCAGACTCAGGTGCGACTAACTTACAACCACTTAACGCACGCATGAGACCGGGGTCGGTTTGGGTCATAATGCAACGATATAGCTTAGTCTCATCCGCAAATAATTTAGCAGTGGATTTGATCAAATTAGGGATATCAAGAACAGGATTGTCCCCAAAATAGAAGCTTGTAGAACTCCATCAATAATTTTCTGCCAGGAAGATAAACCATTTTCCAGAACAACTGTCCTTTTGACACAACTTATGATACAACTTAGAACGAATACCCGTTTGCCTCAACAGGAATATTTGATGAGGCATTGTATAAAAAGATTTGGCAAATTCTAAGTAGGTAACCTCAGTTTCCATATAGTTATTCTAATTTTTTGTCTAGTTGTTAAAATATTTCAATAATTTGCTCATGACAATTTAAATTGAAACTCATGTTGATAATAACATTTATATTTATAAGGTGCACAATGTATCGTTGGACGTTGCATTCAAGAAACTTGACAACTTCACTTGTACATTTATATAGTTGTCTTTGGTCTGTAGTTGCGTTTTCAGGTTCGAGAGCAAGGAAGCTACGTTAGTATCATTCCAGTTTTGAGGAATTGTACCTGTTTGGATCGATTGGTTGAATAGAATGCATATGAGAACATCAAAGTATGGGATTCCAATTGATTCTTCTGATGCTGATATCAGCATATTTGCAGAGATAACAGTTTCCCCTATGAAATTAAATTTTGGATGAAAACATTACTTCAGTAACCTCAGATCTAAACAACAATCTATGATCCAGCAGACATTGAACACAAGACTGAGTATCATCTACAGGATTTCAGCATCTACATCACATTTCATTTTGTTATAAAGATTAAGGTGGCAACTGAAATGTGGTTTTAAAGAAGGATGCGGCGAATATCGTGGATCTAGCATGTAAGCAATGATTTGTTTTTGGAAAGGATGGAAACGAAAAAGAAATTAATTCTGAGCATCAGAAAAAGACAGCTAAAGTTCCTGGTACATGTAATGAGGAAGGAAGGCTTGGAGAATCTGATACTCACAGATCAGATAGAGGGAAAGAGAGACAGGGGAAAGCAGCGTGTAACATACTTGAAAGGTCTGAGCAAGTGGATGGCAGAGCGGGTTTCGGGTGGAGTAACAGGAAAAAGTGTGCTAAGAGCCACCAGGGATAAGGAAATGTAGAGGGCCATGATCGCAACGTTCTGAAGGGACATGGCACATAGAAGAAGAAGAAGAATGCTGCTGGACTGATATATGTAGAATCTGAATAATAACTCACGGTCTCATCGATAGCATTTATAGTTTGGTGGATAAAACTGTTTGTCATTAGTATGTTCATTAAGCCAGGTTTCGCTGACAGCCATTATGTCTGGAAGTTTATAATCCAAGTCGCTCAAATATCTAAATGTTGTATTCAGAGCTTAAACGCCGAAGGGATATATTTCCAGTGATATATGTTCATAGTTACAACTGATGACGAAAGCTTTTGGAGAATCTAATTGTATGAAGTCTTTATTATTGTATGAAGTCTTTATTATTCTCTCTTGAGAGGATTTTCTATGTTGTGAGGAAAATACCATCATTTTTTATTTTAGTTCAATTCTTCATTTCAGATATGCTTCACATTCCATTTTATTTTGTCAAGTACAATGAAAACTCGCTCATGGTTGTGTTCTTTATTTTTTATATTGAGAGCATTTTAAACAGTTCCTTGCTGCTCTCAGTGTCTTCAAGTTTGACTCGTACAAGACGTGCTTTATTATTAGTTGCAGATGCAACTATTGAGTTATTACGATTAGTTCGTAGAGTACTCCAGTTATTCTGTCTTTGTTCCTCTCTAGGACCAAGACAGGGAGTAGACAATTTTGACAGTCTCATCCTGATATCCAGTGACCGAGAAAATCGATTCAGCTAATAGTTTATCATCTATCCTTTCAATATCTGGCATTTCTCTTATGATTATATTCAGCTCCCGTTTCTTCCTTTCTTTGTCTTCAGTGTGGACCAACTCCAAATGTTTATTGGTTTTGATAGGTCTCTGGAGAAGCTAGTAATATCATTCTCATGTTTTATTTTAGCATTGCTTCTATCTAAATGAGTCTTGTCAGTTTTTTTTTTAAAATACTAATCTTTCCAGGTGAGCTAATCTTGTTTTCACCTTCTCACAATATACCTTGCACTGAGTTGCTAGCTGCAGCAAGAAATGAATTGTAAACTTTAACGCTTCCAACGGTACCGGCCTAGGTTTAAAAATATCGGTTACCAGGAGACAAAGGAAGCCCCACCCACAACTACAATGCTATCATTTAATTTTCATGACAAATAAAGAAACATTTCAAAATTTACACATGGGAAAAAGTACAATTAAAATGTTTATGGAAAATGTCTATTTCTTAGTAATTACAGTGTACACTCGTATGTACTGTACATATTGCTGGCAGTAGATACCAAATGTAAATAAAGAATGTTAAAATTGAAGTGTTTATTTGTTTCTACAAATTTTAATTGGTTGATAATTTAAAATAGTTTACTGCTCAATTTGCTCATTGAGAGATCAAAAACACAATAGAGCATTACATGCGATGCACTATATTAAAAGCAATTGTTTGTATTGACTAGATGATTATTTAAATCTGCCAGTAATTGCTTCTGCATCCAATTCATCTAACAATTCCTTTTTAGTGGATAAAAACATGAATGATTCCAAATTCTCCCTACATAGCGAATTTAACTTTGTCTTTGTGATGTTTAACTTTGAAAATGTCCTCTCACACTGAAGTTGAGTATTCCTTTTTTTTATTACAGAAACAATTGTTTTTGTTTATTTCTTTATTGAAATTTTTGTTTATACAGGGGGGCACTGACACTCTGGCGAGTCCATCATTGGCCCCCAAAACAAAACTGTTGTCTTTTAGTTATCTTAGAGAACTAATCTTACTTTCCATCGTCAAGGTTAATGCCAACTATCAGAAAAATGGTCTCATATTTTTGACGGACTGAAAATGATTATACCGACTCAGTTACTAGGTTTATGAGAAAAACGTATTTAACGTATGAAATAATTTAATTTTTGGCCTAATGTGCTATCTATCCTCCAAGTTTCACTGGAAGCAAACAATTTATCAAAATAGGCGAATTGATTATTTTATTAAACTCTTGAAATAGCTAGATTACTTCATTTATCATTAGAAATATTGTGCTTCGTGAATGTTATATTCGGCAAGTTGTCTGCATAAAGAATATTTCGTATCGTCTGTTTCCCATTTCTTTTCATAAAGCTGAGTTAAATCCAAATAAGAGATAGAAAAACCAAACCATTTCACTTTTTAAAGTTTTCATATTTTACTGTAATTTTTATCATTGACTGATTGCTTCAAGTCAGTTTTAATTGAACTTGCTGTGAATCTGGGCGGTACTAGACCATCGTACTAGGCCCCAATTATTTAGAATAAAATCAATGTTAGTAAGAAACTCAGTTGCCATCATGATCATCATTTCTCAAAGGAAGATAATAGCGATAACATACTCATGGTGATAGTGGTGGCCACTGAAAAACTGTTGTTGGAGATTAATAATTATGTAGGTTTTATCATGGGACGGACCAAGCCTCGTTTTCAGCGCTCAATATCCGTCATGATTCGTTGACGACGGATTCGGTGATGCCATAATAAAATGGCGTTGACGTATCATTTTACTCTGATCAAATAAATATAATGGATCATGTCCTTATGTGTAACTTTGGACCGGTGCAATCCATTACACCTCACACGAATTTCTATATAATTTCTCTATCACCATCAGTACAACGTGTATTAGTACTAGCACAACAAAATTACTATTATGACTAGCACTCCTCAAACTTATTACCTACACCAAGATTAACAGTGGCGTTTGTGACGGCTGATATTACAATAAATAACATTTATTTCGTTTTCTAATTGTTTTTCCTTTTGCACTTATTTGTTACTATTCTTGGACAGATTTATTGTCGATGGATCCTTCGGGAATGTCAGGGAGAAATTTATATATATATATATATATATATATATATATATATATATATATATATATATAAATTTATGTATATATACATATATACGTTTGTGTGTGTGTGTATGTGTGTGTGGGTGCTTGTATGGGGGCGTATTTGTGCGCAGAGATAGAAATTGCTGAGAGTGGAAAAGGAATTTAAAGAGAGAGAAAATGGATGACAACATAGAAGAAAACAAAAAAATTGTAGAAACAACAGAAAATAATCAGAAAGGAATGACATTTCATAAAAGTTCGAAAAATAACAAACTTACAGAAAACTATACAACATTTTATATTCTAAATCATAGGTTTAGAAACAAGAAAGTATAAAAAACTTTCAGTATTTGTTTATATTTCTGAGATGAGGTAGTGTTTACACTATTTACATTATTCGGACTATTGTCCTCATCTTGGTTACCATTTGTACGACGTTTCGGCCGTTGTACGCTCTGGCCTTCTTCAGGTGCTAGGAATTTCGAAACGAACCCTTTATTACAATCACTGGGGTGTATGATCTTCATTTCTTGTGTAGAGCCTCTTTTAGTAGTCATGATTTGTGAGTTCAATACCAGGCTACAGCAGTGGTGAACAAGTCACTTACAGAGTTAGAGGGAGATCACTCATGACTACCAAATCACTACATCGTACAAATGGCAACAAAGATGAGGACAATAGTCCGAATAATGTAAATAGTATAAAAAAAACCTTGCTTAGGAAAATAAAAGATAAAAGAAAAAGAAAAAGAAACAAAAGATTTGGAGAGAGAAAGAAAGTAAAATAATCACTACTTTCTCTCTCGACTAAAACTAAAATATAGTTAAACGAAGAAGAAATATCTTTTTATTAAAATTTTAGCAACTCTATAATAGTGTTTTAATGGCTTCATTGAATATTTTTCTAAAAAGCTTTCGCGCGAAATTAGAAGCTCAGCTTATTTGATTGTTTTGTTCATTGCAGTTTATACGGCGTTTAATCGATGTGTACAACTGTTTAATTCATTTAAACAAAGATTTTGCTATGAGCTGCACTGTATCACATTTTATGATGTAGGCCAAGGTTGCCATAAAATTAATATAAACAAAACGGCGTGAGTAAGATTTGAAGGACAAACTTAAGTGATATCATGTAAATTTCAGCTAATCATTTTTATTAGAAATATGTACAATATTTGATGGTGCCTGATTTTATTTTGTAACTCGGGGTTTGTTCAACATATTGGACTAAATACATATGATATAATTTAGTAATTGAGGTTCTTTTTTTAATTTAAGATGTATAAATATTTTACAAAAAATGTGTAACAAAATATTATAATTTTATTAAGTGTTTGTGAACAGAACGTTGGAGACTGCGAAAAAGTTGAACAAGGATTAGAGAAGAATGAAAATGAAATTGAAAACATTGGCAATATAAATAAAAACGAGAAAAAAATACTTATAAGAATGTCGCAAAAAGTGATTTGAGAGTAAAAAAAAATAAGTTGACAAGAAAGAAACTATTTGAAGATGCTGGTGTTGCGAATGTAAAAAACACAGAAAATATTAAGAACATTGGCCAAAGACATGAAAAGCAACGAAACTGACACTTTTCGCAAATATCACAAAAGAGAAACGTTTAAGTTGAGTGAAGTATATGATGTGTAGGATATGTGTTGTGGTGCAGTGGATATCGGCTCGAAACGAGAAATCGGATAGACGAATTCAAATTTCAGTTGAATTCCTTGCATTCACTTACGCGCAAATACCCTTAATCCGTCTCTTCCCTCCAGTCATGGATTAAATAACAGGACAGATTGGGTTCTATAGCCTTGGCTGACAACCAGTCCACCCCAGAAAGTAATGGTAACCTACTGCGGGATAATCTTCTGCCCAGTCAGTCATGTCTCTTTCGAGACATGATCACCCAAGCGTGTATCATGTATGGCACTTAGGTAATTTTCACTGACATATGGACTTTATATCAGGTTTAGAGGCTGTGTCCCTCATGGAAATAGTCAACAAAAACAACTTAGAAGCTAACAGTGGGAAAACAAACTAACAATTGCAAACTTTAAAAGTAAATTGATATCAAGATAAATGGTTATCATGATAAATGCAGAGAAAATTTTGTAAGTTCTTGGATAATATTCTGACAACAGCCAACAACAGTAGTTCAACAGCCTATTCATGCACGTTAATGCTTATTTACAGACTGCAAAGTCGACTGTTGCGAAGTAAAAGCTTTACAGACACCAAATTAATGGCATAAATCTCCGTTGCTACTGATTAAAAAAACCCAAAACTTGTTTCGTCATTAAAAGAAAATCGAAGATAATGTAGGTATGTGGGAAGGCAATTAACATATCTTGCAAGTTGAAAAACTAGATATGCTAATATTGAAAGATTGATAGAAGATATACAATATCTAGTAGCACATATTAACATATAAAATAATAATTTATTCAGATATAAGGGATATTGGGAGTATAAATATACGTTTCGGTAGACGATATGATCTTTGGATTTATTGATGAATAAAATGTTATATTGTCTTAATTTGTTGGCATAATAATTTGATAAAAGTTACTCGCATTTTCTATTTGGTAAAAATAGAGAAAATCTCTATTAATGAATTACGGCATATTTTAGAAATATGTAAATGTACAGATAGGATGTGAAATCGAATATTTCAAGAAGAGGACCTGTTCACCATCTTGAAAAATCAGGAATTGATTTTTTACCTGGATTCTAACATGAACACGAGGCGTTAAAATGATTCCACTTTAAAAAGGAACTCTCATCAGTCAATTGAGAAAGTTACCAGGAATTGAAATTACATTAATCGATAAAAAATCGGAATTGCAACGTAAACTTTAGGAAGTTGAAATTGGAATATTCGAAAGAAAAACGATCAAAATTCCCAATCTAATATCTTTTATGTCGAAATGATGCTAACGTAACGAACTGTTCTTTCGTATGAATGCAAAATGTTTTTTAATAAATGAATGCCAAGTACACACAAGTGTGTGTGTGTGTGTTATAAACATTTGATAGCGATTGATTGGCGTTTGGCGCCAAAAACGTGGACTGATGGCTGTTCTGCTTCTGTTCATTCGTCCATCTTTTCCCAGTGATTTCGTTTTTCTTTCGCGACGCGAAACAAGTCTAGGGAATTGGTGAGTCGTCATTCTGTCTGCAGTTTTAGCGATTAGTGATTAATGATGTAGACTGTGCTGTGATTCCTGCAATTGTAACTGCAAGTAAGAACGTGTATTGCTCAACAAGCAATCAATCACGCGCAGAATAGCTCAAGAGAGGAATACAAATGGTACACAAATATGCGACCAGATTGATTACTACTTACATCAAGCGCCTGTGTATACATAAGAATTCTTCAAATCTTTGGATATATATATATAGTGTATATGTGTACTATTTCAGATATAACTACAAATATACCGAATAAAGACAAAAGAAAAAGTTATCTTAGCTGATGCGTTATAATAAAAAAATATAGTTAGTTTTTCAAATTTTTTAAATTTAAGAAACGCTTATAAATAGTCATTGAGCTAACTGAGAAGGCAAATTATGGAGTATGCAAAGTGACATATTTTAATAATTAATAAACAAAAGCGAGTAAATGTGATTTAATTTTTTATAATATAATTAATATCCACACTATTTATATTGTTCGGAATGATGTCCTCATTTTTCTTGCCTTATTCACCACGTTTCGGGTATCGTACGCTCTTACCTTCTTCAAGTGATTGGGATTTGAAACTAAACCCTTCATTTCATTCACCCGGATATATTGATCTATTTCTACTAGTCATGCCTCTTCCAAATGTCTTAGTATCAGTTATCTCTTTTTAACTCAGTTCTCTAAGTTTTTTTTTCTCACAACTCTTTGGATGAAGTCTTCTATATGTCACCAACGCTTTTATCCACTAGGCCATATATCCTTGAGGACATCAGTGTATGAATTTATGGAACTTATAAACTTAATGTCACACTAACAAGCTTTTTATCATACAATCTTGTTTTTAGCAATTGTTTTTCTCTCGCACACCGTATTACTGATTACATATAGTATTTATTTCTATGCTTGACCAGATTAAGATAATTTTGTGGCCTAGTATATGTGCTGATTCTTTAAGTTTTCGTATTTTCCAGTGGTGTTCTGTTTCTATTTCAACTTCATCCCACAGAGAGCGGTGATCTTCCTTTTCGCCCCACATGTAGTCAGCTACGCCTGATTTTTCTATTTCGTTTCGTGTTTCGACTTGCGTTATTATATAAACGTGGTGGTCCGTTTCTTTATATTTCTTATCGCAGCTGCATGGGATGGCGTATATGCAGTTATGTTCTTCTCTCTGTGGGGAGACTTACTCGGAAGAGGTATCTACAAAGTGTTGAACGACTTTTGAAGGTTGTTCTGATGTTATATGGACCACAGATCTTTTTTATTTTTTCCGTAATTACTTCAAATAGAGTAGAGGTTGTTTTCTCCGTGTTATCTCGTCTATTCCAGTTTGTTGGAGCTGCTGTCATGTACCCCGGGTAGTTATTATATATATATATATATATATATATATATATATATATATATATATGTATGTATGTGTGTGAATTCAATAAGAAGATCGATACAGCTCACAACAAAGAAAGAATAACAAACTAGCATATATAAAATCTTTATATTACAAATGTTCCTGTAAAGAAATGGCAAAATTTAAATAAAACACGTTTAGCAAAAATTAAAATAGAATTACCTTTTTCTACACATAGGTTCATAAAAAGGCCCTATTTAATCACTAATCAATGTTTTTTTACTTTCGATAACAATTTTTATAGACGAAAATTTGGCTTACCTATGCGGTCTCCTTTTGGATTTTTGGCTTGTCTATTTTTTAAATTTTAAGAAAATGGTTCTCAATACATTTTACTGTAAAATTTTTATTTTATATACATATATGATTCTCTATTAATTTATCCGCACAACAGCTTTACCCGATCTTGTCAACAAAAATAATAACGTTTTACCTTTAAATGAAAGTCTAATAAACACTGTACCCTTCCTAGATATCGTGCTATCTAGAACTAAAAATTATTCTCATTTTAAATACATGAAGGGTTCTCTATTTATATATCCACAAAACAGTTTTATCCAATCTTGTCAACAAACTTAACATCGAACCCACTTTGAATCCGAGGCTAACAAACGTTTTACCCTTCCTAGATATCATGCTACACAGAATTTATAGCGACCTTCAGTTGAATATTTGCAGAAAATATACCAATAAGAATGACCTTATCACTTTTTATTTCCACCATTGTAACAGTGTAAAATCTGGAATAATTATAAGATTCTTCTTCTGAAGAAATATACATAGTAATTTTTTTCAAAAATCTCGAATATATATCCTCTTTATCTCACCCACAATGCAAAGAGAAAGTCATATAATATATACAATCGCAAAAAAGACAATGGCATTATTAACAACAATGACGATACACTACATAAAAATAGACATATAATACTATCTACTAGCTCCTTAGTATCTCCTATCGGAAATTATTTATTCATTCTTAACAATATCAAAATAATTACAACTACATCCTATTAAGGATATAATCAGGACCAAAAATAACAATAATAATTCTTAAGCAGGTAGATATATTAAAACTGTAAAAATCGCGTCGCACACATTGGGAAGAACACAAGAAAGGTATTTATGTAAAACAGTTTATCAATTACTTTAGTCACACACAAAAATAAATTCAACCACAACTGCGATTTAAAGAATGTCACACTTATTAAAAAAAAAAGAAAAAAAGAAACTTACTTCGACGGAAAATTCTCAAGAGTGTCGCCATCGAATCTTATCAAAAAATAAATCTGCCCCTCGGATTTGTTCAAATATTTTCATTTCTGAAAGAATTACTACCTTCCCAAATCAACATACATTACTATAAGAATGTTAAAAATTAGAAGAAAACAATTAAATTCATAACCTTTTATTTAAAATACAACTATAATCATTTAAGTATTGATTAATTATTAATATTAAATTAGGTTTTAGCATCATCCACAATTTACCTGGGCTTC
Organism: Ascarosepion bandense; assembly: GCA_037127315.1. NCBI lineage: Eukaryota > Metazoa > Mollusca > Cephalopoda > Sepiida > Sepiidae > Ascarosepion > Ascarosepion bandense. The sequence continues at coordinate 504,777 of JBBBDQ010002244.1, forward strand.
TCGATGAATTTTTATGAGGATTTTTTAAATTGAAAAATTTTGAAAAACTAACAGAATTTTAAAATTTGTTTATAAGCAAAATAAAATCCTCACATTTGTCTGTCAGAGGACGAAACACGTCAGCTAAGATAAATTAACCTGTTGTCTGTCTGTCTGTCTGTCTGTCTGTCTATCTATCTATCTATCTATCTATCTATGTGTATGTGTGGATGAATTGGGAATAAATGAACATCAAATATGGATCTGAATACGACAGAATGATAGGATATAGAACAAAAAAGAATCTTTTATCAATCTAAAATGTTTCATTTTTATTAAATCTTCATCAAAGTATGATATATGAAAAAAAAGATGAAAGGAATTCGGATATTTTTAGTTTTGTGTTGTTTTTTATTTTTATTTTTGTGTTGTTTTTCAGGTTTGAAGTGCACTTGACTCGTTAAAACAACGTTAGTATAATTTATGGCGTTCTGAATTCAAGGAGGGATGACGTTTCCTTTCGAAGCTCAAAGAAATTAACGGATTCTAATCCAAACTGAAAAAACGTAAATATTCTTTCATGTATGTAAATGTATCATAGTTTGTCTATGTCGGATTCAGATGATAATGTATATTTCTGAGTTGCGCGTGTGTACGTGCGTGCGTGTGCGTGTGCGTGCGTGTATGTGTGCGCATGTGTGTCTAATTTGGTGGATGTCTGTATTTTGATTTGGGAACGTTTTTGCGTTAGATTCTTTAAGAATGGATTTGTAATGGTTGGTGATCAAATACAATGTTTTTGACTTGTGTTTGCAGTTGGTAAAATGTTTATCAGGATTTCCATGAAGTACTTTCTCCGTAAAGAAATGTTCTTTTTTAATTTAGGGTGTCATTTGTAAAATCAAAGTTATGATCAGGTTTTTCTTATGTATTACGAGAGAGTTTAACGGGTTGACACAACAAAGATCCTTTTTATGCTCATAGATACGAGCTTTTAGATTTCAAGTTGTCTCGCCGATGGAAGCGTTTTTACACTGTAAGCAATTTATTTGCGAAATATCAGCATCTGAACTTTCTTCCTAATTATTTCTCCGATTGTACTAGAGGTGGTGGTAAAGATCCTATTATTAGGGATAACTAATTAATTTACAATTTATTTATAGATAAAGTGCTAGAGGGAACGATTATGAATTTTGAGTTGTTCACATTAGAAGTGCTATCAACGGTGTCTAATTATTTTCCATATCTAATTCTCAGATAAAGCTTTAATAAAAGTGAAACTTGTTAGATTGATAAACATTTTTTATTTGTTCTTTACTCTATTATTACCCTATTTAATTTCTTTGGCACTAAATCCGACATGTCACTATTGAAAACAAAGTTGTTTACACTTCGGCGAAAAGACACACTGAATTTCAAGATTGCTTATAATACTTCCTTACACACACGTAGTTCTGGGAACGCCATCTGTTGAAAAACAACGTGAACTTATTCAAGGTCCTAATATGTGTGTGTGTGTGTGTGTGTGTGTGTGTGTGTGATAGAGAAAATACTCTTACCTTACCACGAACACTAACAATCTCATTTCGAAGAGAAAATTACTAGTGAATTTAATTTTCTCTAGGCACCTCATTAGTGTTACTTTGTAAAAGAGAAAGATTTATTGAATGTCAAATAATATTTGCTGTTTAAATCCAAAGCTATTAATTTGTGCTGTTTATCTTTGACATTAATTTCGAATCCTTTCTTTGATCGCTTTTCACATTCAAAGGAATTAAATTCTTATTCCAGCAATCTAGAAACACTGAAATTTGTCAAACATGGTGCTTAACACCTGATCGTTCACAGTTATTAATAACGACTGTAGTGACAGCCGAAAATACCGGAATCTATAAAAAAACCTTTGGTGTATCATTTTTAATCCTGATGCAAAACACCTCATTCAAAAATTGGAAAGACAATATAAAAAGTTAAATAGAGAGACCCTTTCGGTGTTATTTAATAAAAATTTGATGAAATAAAATAATCGTGGATTTGTAGGTGGTGTAATGGATAGCGGCTCCGAATAAGAAATTGCTGAGCCGAGTTTGAATTATAATTTAATTCGTTACATTGACATGTGCAAATAATCTTGTATGAGTTCATCTCTTCATCTGCCCATAGATATGGTTTAAATAGTTAGTCAGTTAAGTGCCATACGCGATACACGCTTGGGCGATCATGTCACGAAAGAGACATGACTGACTGAGCTGTAGATTATCCCGCTGTAGGTTGCCACTACTTTCTGCGGTAGACTGGTTTCAAGCCAAGGCTATAGAACCCAATCTTCCCTGTTATTCAAACCATAACTGAAGGGAAGAATGTTAGATTATTTAGCTGAGGTTAGAAACCTACCGAAGGACAACTCAGCATTCAAAGACCTTCACCGCTATAATTAAAGCCTGTGTGCGGGTAGTATGGCGGTTCAGTTCTAAAAACTGAGCTGATGAACCCATATACGCCGAAGAACGCGGGAAAATTCATTGTATATATATAGTGATGATCCACGTATACTGTCTTAATATGTATAGGAAAAACTATTAAAAAGTTGTAAGTTTAAAAATGTATTTTTTGACAGTATTTATTTCTATTATTATATTTATATTTCAGACCGTCCTCGGTCCTTCATCAGATGAAGGACCGAGGACGGTCTGAAATATAAATATAATAATAGAAATAAATACTGTCAAAAAATACATTTTTAAACTTACAACTAATTTTATATATATATATATATATATATATATATATATATATATATATATATATATATTAATAAGATTTGACACGAGAAGCAATTACGCTTATTGAGTTTAATAACTCAATAAGCGTAATTGCTTATTATGCTATGTTTGGTATTTCTTTGATGAATAATTATCTATATTTATTTGTCGACAGTGGAAATTTATCACTATCTCATGTCATGACTCCGGCTTAGAGAAAAATGAATAAAAAACCTAGAAAATTGTTACTATTGAAAAGAACAAAAATTCTACGGAATTGAATAACTTCAAAGGAAGATCTGCGCAACGTAATCGATCCTGATTTAGCAGCTCGACTTCACTCACTTTCTCACCGACGGGATGTGGCTTCCCTCTGTCTTTTCTACAAATATTTTCACGGCTTCTACTCTGACGAGTTTCTTTACCTAGTGCCCCGACCCCATGCATTTTCTTTGTGCTACTAGAATGGCATCTAGGTCTCACACATTTACAGTTAAAATAGTGAAATGTAACCTCCACTTCTACTCATCAGTTTCTTTCCTCGCATTTTCCGTCTGTAGAACTCCCTTCCGTATACTTGCTGTCCTGATAGCTACAATCTATAAAAGTTTTAATGCAACGTCAATTGCCATCTCCTACTTCCCTAAATCCTATCCACCTCGTATCCTTTCTTTGACTTGCCTTGTACCCTGTTTTCTCTCTCCCTGTAACCCCTGCACACCAGTAGCGCTTCTGCCTTGCTTAGGATGAAATGATTATATAAAAAAAACTTGACTAAATAGCTTGAATAAATATAATTATCTTTTTTACGCATTTACCTACTCTCCAATTAATGACTGGCTATATTCAAACCACCTGGTCGCTAAACGAGAACTTGAAACTTAATTGTCCAGGCATATTGCGTGTGTTAAGCGTTTCTCTTAACTAGATTCACTTATCCTTAATATCACTTTTCATAATTTGTCACATTTTTAATTAATTTTCAAAGTCCAGGTCGGGAATACTAAAATCAAGCAGGTACAGAAATTTAAATACCTGGGAAGTGTTCTAACAGAGGACGGAAAGTGCGACACTGAGATCCGAAGGCGTACTGGCATGGCTAAAGATGCATTCCAGAAGCTAAGCAGAGTATAGAGAGACAGGAAAATTTCTTTAGAAACGAAGAAGCGAGTGCTTGATTGTTATGTGATGTCTGTCCTTCACTATGGCAGCGAATGCTAGCAAATCTCATCAGAGATGAAGGAAAAACTTAATGCAACCAAAATGTGGTTCTACAGAAGGATGCTGAGGATACCATAAACTGAACATGTTTGCAACGACGAGGTTTTAGAGAGGATGTAAACGAAAAGGAAACTGATACTTAATATCAGGAAAAGACAGCTTAAGTTTCTGGGACACGTAATGAGGAAGAAGAGCTTAGAAAATTTGATACTCACAGAAAGAGAAGACAGGGAAAAGCAATACATGACATACTCCTTGGGTTTGAGCAAATGGATGACAGAGCAGGGTTTGGGAAGGGTAACAAAAAGTATGTTAAGAGGTAAAAGGGGTAAATAGATGTGGAGGGCCATGTTCGTCTATATCCTAAAGAGACACTGTACATAGAAGAAGAAGAAGAAGAAGAAGAAGAAGAAGAAGAAGAAGAAGATACAATACAGTAGTGTACTGAACAATAAAGATAATAAACAAATTCGATAACAAGCTTCATATTCTGCATTTTGCTTTGGTTTGTATGGAATAAATCTAGTAGAAATAAATTTTATTCATCTTTCGCTTTATTTAAATTCAATCATCAGAATACATAAAAATGTATTAAAATAGCAAATTTACAAAAAATAAATTTTGAATAGTTTCGAAACGTTAATGTTTTATTATATGAGGTTTTATAATTGCTGGTTAAATCGTTAAGTGAAGAGTATAGGTAGGTAATTAAAAATACTTAACTATTTTCATGTCTTGAACCTAGAATGAATGGCGTAAGGAACCTCTGATTGTATAAAAATACGCACAATTATCTATCTATCTATCTATCTATCTATCTATCTATCTATCTATCTATCTATCTGTGCGTGTGTAAACCAGTACAATAGAGTGCAGGAAATAACTTTTCAGCCGCCACGTTGAATAAAAGAAATTTGGACAAGCAAAAAAAAACAACAAAAAACAAAAAAAAACAAAAACAAAAAAAACAAAAACAAAAAAAACAAAAACAAAAAAAAACCTTGAACGAGGGTAAATTTATGGTAAATGTAGATATTTTCGAAATACCCACTTTTTTTTCTATTGTATTTTTGATCGCGAAAAATTATCCACATTTCCAATGTTAGTGTCAAAATTTACAAAATAGAAATTATAATCCGTTTTTTAAATGAAGAAGTTTAAAATCTTAAAATAAGTATGCTTATCTCTTTTTTCGAAGTGTTTCTGATAATACAGAATCATTCAAGAAACGTTCGCTGAATTAGTTTGGACACGGAGATACGTAATATGTTAATGTTAGCTGATCTTTTGACAATTTTTACCAGAGGAAAATTAATACATTATTCAAAAATTCACTTATTTTTCTGACTTTTTTCATTAGTTGATTTTACATTTCGACATCATTCGTTTGAACCTTTGCATCTTTAAATTTATTGTCTTTTTTATTCAAAGTCTCCCATCCTGATTTCTCTTTGCACTCTGCATTACCTTCTTCCGTCTTTTTTTCTGTTTTCTTCTTCCTCCCCGTGCTATTCTTTCTTTCTTTCTTTCTTTCTTTCTTTCTTTCTTTCTTTATTTATTTATTTATTGTTTCTCACTGCTTTCTTTCTGTTCAGTTTCTTTCTTCTCTTCATTCATTTCTTCTTTCTTGTCTTGTTTCCTACAACCCTTTTTGTACATTCCTTATTTTCCTCAGCTTCAAAGATTAAACAAATACAAGATTACTGATTGGACTCGTTTCAATAACTTTAATTATATTAAATGAAACAAAAAAATTAAATTTGCTCACTCAATTTGTCTTCTTTGACGCCATTTGTTATTTCTCTTCCGTTAGACAGAAACGTCGATGCAACTGGTCATTAATATAAACAAAACAAATAAAAGAAAATAACTACTTAAAAACTTTTAGATGTCCACCTCCCACAGTTGTACAAAAGAAAGTTTCCGGTCACAGTCAATCCAATTTTTACTGTCAGCTCGCTATTAATGGTAAATATCACTTTTCAAAGTGGTCACTGATCTTTGGCGGGAAATGATTATTATATTATGATTCTACAAAGCATACATGATATAGAAATGAATATACATACATACATACATACATACATACATACATACATACATACATACATACATACATACATATCCAGCACAGCGGTGCTAAAAGCTATTCACTATTAACCAATGATGACTAAGGAAAGCTAAATCGACAAGAGACTAATTTTAATAGCATCAGCACTTTCACATTATTCCCATAGATAACGCTGTCACGGTTGATAGAACTATCATGAGTGCTGTAAACATTTTTTTTAAACTACTAACACTGTTACTTCCATTATCAATATTTCTGCTCTTAATATCAATACAATTATTATTGCAATCTTCAGAATAATTCATTATTTTGGCTTGATTAGTCGAAGAGGTGAGTGAAGTCTGTAAAATCAGAGATTCAATTTTAAGACCTCCGATTATGAAGAAAAACTAATGAGCACAAAGAAAAAATAATTTAAAAATTGAGATGGAGTTAAAAACTGTTTAACATGTTGTTTCTATTTCTTTGTCGTCTGCTTTGTTTATTCTAAATGTTTTATTCTAATGTATTAATACTTTGACCAGCGTTTCTATAAAACTGCTACGAATGTTGATAAGAGCAATTAGTTCTAGTATCGCTAACTAATGTGACGTACAGTTTTTCAGCTTAAATTGATAGGATTTTGTAGTTGAAGAGCAGAATCCGTTTATGAGTAAAGAAAACGTTTCCCCTGAACGATGAACTTCTATAATTTTAGAATCTACGATATTCAGGTGGTGCAACTCATCTATTGCACAGTTGTAAACTAGCTCATAATTTTCACCTCCTAACACTCCTTCTTTCATTCATATCACATACATCATTCAATGTAAGAATGTCATAATCCATTACATAGATGCATTCGAGTTGAATTTTTTCATAAAGCACTTTGGTCGAAACCAAATTGAGATCTTGTTTAAGGTATGCCTGTTGCAGTGTGAGGGCCACGTAGAATTTTGAATTCAGAGTTGCTCTTCTCCTAGACTGGTTACTAACGAGGGTTACTGTATTTTAATAGGAAGTTTAATTCAAATAATAGAATGTTCGATTTATATGATTAATTTCTATCAATAAATTATGTGCATTGACAGAATAGGATATCCTGTTGAAAAATAAAGGTTTTGTACATATACATGCAGTGAGCACCCCAAAAGTAATTATCGAATTTTTACAGATAATTCTATTGATACAGACAATAGAATAATACCATTTAACAGATGCCTAACGAGAGAATAAGTACTGCTTTGAAAATCTAGTATAAGAAAGTTATTAATCAACAGAAAATATAAAGGTATTACAAGTACAGAGTATAATAATATCGTTGAACGGAACCAGTTTTCGGCTACAAAACACTTTCCGCATAGCCATCACCACTGGCTTTCTCCAACGATTACCAAGATCCTACATGCTACTATCATAAATGTGAGATGCTGGTTGTCTCTCACCGCTGCTGAAATACATTAACAAGGTCATAACTAGGCTCACGCTCACTCTTTGGTCTCCGTAAAGTTTAAACTAACATAGATTAGTTTATTTTTTCGGGATTGAGGAATTCATTAATATCTCTGTTTTGTATACAGTTTCATATCAGGCGCCATTTTGATAGATTAATATTTAGCTGACAACTGTTAATATGATAAAAAAATATTAGTTTTTGGCAGTAAATTTCACCTCATATTACCAAATCTCCAAAGTTTAATTCTGGATCGATCCGCATATATAATATTTTAATAAATGTATTTGATGTTTGAATTTCGTTCAAATTTTGGCTAAAAATTACCTAAAATTTTCCAGGAAAATTTTCGGATGCAATTGTCTTGTAAATTAATATTTTAATAAATCGTATATCTCTACATGACTTCACGAAGTAGTTTGGCTTAAGCACATTTTAATGATTCAAAACTTCTTAAAATTTTGCGTATATTTAGGAAACGAATAAATATGGTTGCGCAGGATGAGTGCAAACAAATATCGTTAATCAAGGGAACCCATTATTATTTTGATTCTCTCCAATCGTAGGAAAGCTAGTTATTTGTAGCAATCAAAAAATGCCAGCTAATATGCTGAAATTGACCTCAGTTACTATCATCCCGCCACCATAACTACAATTAATTGATACTAATGTATTAAAACATTTGTTTGCAACAGTGTAAGTATCTTTTCGGATATTTCAGGCATCGTTTACATTGTCTACACTATCTTAAGACTTTCAAAAGTGATTTATTTAAATACTAAATAATGTTGATGCAAAAGGCCAAACACTTAGTTGGGAAATTCTTGCATATATATATATATATATATATATAGTAATGGTTACTAATGAAATTACATTCCGCATTTAGATATGTACTTTTAAAAAGTAGAGCATAAATATATAGTAATTAATAATAATAATAATAATAATAATAATAATAATAATAATAATAAGCAGTGGATAAACAGGGAGCCCGTCCTTCAGGAGGGAACCTACCTGAGGTCGAAAAATCTGCCATAGGAACAAACTCCTACACAAAGAATGAATCTTCAGGTCCCCACAACCAGGATAATCCTAACGATGGTCCTGAAAATTCACCAGCTAGATCTACAACCGTATATTTAAAGAAAGAAAAAATAAAATGGTCTCGTGAGGAGTACAAAGTCGTTATGACTGCATTTCATGAAGCGTTACTCAAACCTCAAAAAAACGTGACTCGCCAAACATATGACATTTGGCGTGAAAAAGTTGGTCAAGCAAATAGAAAGTATATTGACGAAAATAAATTAGCCAATGTACGTAGGTACATTATTCGTAATAACCGACTGACAGAGGCTGAAATCAATGAAATTAAAAGAATTGTAACAAGAAGAGACGAATCAACAAAATATGAAAAGAAACCGGAATCAGAAATAAAAAGTAATAACATCAAACAAGCCACAGGTCATAATGTAGAAACCGTGAAACACGCAAATCACTGCGAAGATAATGCTGTAAGTTTAAAAGTTCTGGAAAGGTGTGATCTGAGTCAGTTAAAAGACAAAAATAAAACGAGTTCAGAACACATCGAAGATAATTATTTGACGGAAAATAAGAACAATATACAGGAAGCCAAGATAGAAATAAAAAACCATCTAAGTCAAATACAAAATATTACAATGGAGGAACGTGAACAGCTCCCAAAATTACAACCAACAAAACATAACCTCCGTACTATTAAACTCTACAATGCAGCACTGAAATCAATACTGGATGAAGACCCTCAGACAAATCTTAACGAAATAATATATGCATCAGCAACAGCAGCAACAAAAAAATTGAATATCAAAATAAAAACAAGGCAGTCTCGTAGACGTGAAGATCCACCTTGGAAAAGAAAAATAGAAAAAGAAATCGAACAACTTAGAAGTAAATTATCAATACTGGATGAACTGAGTAGAGGAATAAATGTAAGAACTAGGAAAAGTAGAAGAGCCGAAAGAAAATATAACATCAGGAATGAAAATGAAGTCTTATCAAATAAAGAAAAAATAAAGCAAAAAATCCAACTGAAGGCTCAAAGAATAAGACGCTATGAGAAAAGAGCAAGATTTTACAGAGAAAACAAGATTTTTCAGACTGATACAAAGAGATTTTACAGGGAAATAGGTAAAAAAAGAATTGAAGTGACAGTACCCCCCAGAATGGAAGAAGTCACACAGTTCTGGGAAAAGATATGGGCTTGCCCTAAAGAACTTAGCAAGGAAGTACATTGGATTACGCAAGAGATAGAACGAATGAAAAATAAACCCGAACAGACATGGTCTGGAATTACAGAAGATGATGTTAAATATGCACTAAGAAAAGCACACAATTGGAAATTCCCAGGTATAGATAAAATTCCCAACTTTTGGCTATATTATTTAAATGCAGCACATAAAAAACTAGCCAAAGAACTTCAAGAAATTGTTGACGATCTCACTAAAATTCCTGCATGGATGACCAAAGGAATTACATTTCTTCTACCCAAGAATGGTGACACAAACAACCCGAAAAACTACAGACCAATTACATGTCTTCCGACAACATATAAACTATTAACATCTATTTTAACAAAACAGACATATTTATTCTTAGAAAGAAATGACATGATACCGCTTGAACAAAAAGGGTGCAAACGTGGCTGTTATGGTTGTAAAGACCAATTGCTGATTAACAAAATGATCCTGGAAAACTGCTACAGTACAAAGAAAAATCTTAGTACAGCCTGGATAGACTATCGAAAGGCATTCGATAGTGTGCCACATGACTGGATTTTAAAGACTTTAAATATATACAAGATATCGCCCGTCATCATCAATTTCATCAAACAGTGCATGTCTATATGGAAAACAACCCTTTACCTCAATCATATAAATGGAACCTATAAGTCTGATGAAATAAACATCAAAAGAGGTATATTTCAAGGTGATTCTTTATCTCCCTTACTATTCTGCATATCATTAATAGCACTAACCAGTCAACTTAATAAGACAGAATGTGGTTATAAAATAGGACAAAAGAAAATAAGCCATCTATTTTACATGGATGACTTGAAGTTATATGCTAAGAATGATAATGAGCTGGAAGGTCTTATGCAAACTGTAAAATGCTTCGGCGAAGACATTGGAATGAAATTTAATTTGAATAAATGTGCTAAAGCTACAGTTTTACGTGGATCAATACAAGAAACATCCTCAATTAGCCTAGACCCTGCTGTAACAATAAAAGAATTGAAACCAGAAGAAGCTTATAAATACCGAGGTGTAAATGAGAGTGAAAACATTCACCATAAAAAAATGAAAGAAATAGTGCGTAAAGAGTACTATAGAAGGCTACGAATGATATTAAAAACTGAATTAAATTCACAGAACAGAGTTATGGCCATTAATAGCCTTCCAATCCCAGTTGTCCAATATAGCTTTAACATCTTAAACTGAACTCTAAACGACATCAGGCGAATGGATGCTAAAACAAGAAAGCTTCTTTCTAAGCATAAGATGCATCATCCAAAGGCTGATGTAGACCGTCTATACATACCCCGTAAAGAAGGTGGAAGAGGTCTTATTCAGCTGGAATTGTCATACAAGACAACAACTATTGGCTTACTAACATACATAGAAACAACAAAGGATTGGATGATACAATTAGTAAGGCAACATGAAGAAAGAAAGAAAAATATTCAATAATAAAAGAAGGCAGTAAATTCAGACAAGATTTACAGTTAGTAGATTCTGTAGAAAAGCATAACGGAAGCCAAGAGCCGGCTATTGCGGCAAAGAATATGAAAATGAAAGCCAAAGATAAAGCTCTTGAACAGATGAAACAGCGCTGGCAAGACAAACCTCTGCATGGCCAATATCCAGTACGTGCCAATAAATCCAATGTTGACAAAGTTAATACTCATCGATGGTTACGTGCATCTGGATTAAAGTCTGAAACTGAAGGCTTTATTCTTGCAGCACAAGACCAAAGTCTTTTCACGAGAAACTTTCAGGCAAATATTATGCATAATAATATGGATCCAAAATGCAGGTTTTGTGATAAACACCAAGAAACAATAGACCACCTAATCTCAGGCTGTTCTGTGCTTGCCCCAAATGAATATAAAAATCGCCACGATAGAGTTGGGCAATATTTACATTGGGCAATATGCAAACATTATGGAAAAGCTGTAGGCAAACACTGGTATGAACATCACCCAGCACCGGTTACAGAAATAGAAGATGTAACCATTCTATGGGATTACACCATCTACACAGACAGAAAAATTGAAGCAAACAGGCCAGACATTATTGTTAAAAAACAGAAGGAGAAAACTTGTCTATTAATTGATATGGCTTGTCCAGCGGATTGTAACATAGCAATCAAGGAATTTGAAAAACTGTCAAAATATAAAGACCTGGAAATTGAAATAGAAAAAATGTGGAAATTGAAAACAAGAGTTGTGCCAGTGATAGTAGGTGCACTTGGAATGATAAAAAATGGAACAAAACAACACATTGAAAGAATCCCTGGAAACCCCAGCTTAAGAGATATACAAAAAATTGTCTTATTAAGTACAGCCCACACACTAAGGAAAACTTTATCTATGTAATGCTGGAGATGATAGGGAAGATAGAAAAACATGAAATGGAGCCATAACAACACGCCACTACCTGCCTTAGGTCTCCCCGCAGACTTGGTTGGTAGTGAGACCAAAGCAGAAATCGAAATATGATGAAAAATGACATAATAATAATAATATCATACTGCAACTCAATAGCTATAAAGTTTTATGTTAAAACACCATCATCAAGCAGCAACATATAGTGAATCTATCTGGTAATATATATAGATAAGGAGATTTAAAAAAGTAAAAAAAATATCAAAATCAAGATTAAAATTGAAATTAAAATATAAATAAAAATAAATTCTTAAGGGGATTTGTTCATAAGTACAAATAAAAGAATAATAGTAATTAAAAAATTGCCAATTCAATAAGCTATTTTTTTTTCAGTTCTAAAAGCAAATGATAAAAATATGGAGATAAAATTGAGATAATTGCAGATATATTTAAGGGTATGAAAGATTCTATGGTGGCAAAAATTAGTAATTTCATTACGTTGTTTCAATAAATCAATTTTGGGGAATTTTATGATATGGATTTTTTCTTGTAAGCAGAGAAAACATATTTCATGTAAGGACTTACATGTTCTAGTTTTAGTTAATATTTTTTATTTAACTGTAGAAGTTTCATTTGCATATTTTAATTGCCAGTAGTATTTAGAGAGAAATGTAGAACTGCTATATACTTGATTATTGAAAGATAAGTTATGCTGGTAAAATCGAGACTTAAAATTATTTTTAGTAGATCCGATATAATGTTTGTTAAGATTAGGATTTTCAGTAGTTGATATAGTAGTTGGTATACAGTGGAATCTGTAAGGCATTTATTTTGCAAAGGGTTATAAAAACTGCAGGAAATGGTGTTATAATTATTTATGGTAAATTGGTTATAATCAATATTATAATGTTGTTTTAGGATTTTATTTTTTTATTATCTTATCAAAATTATCAGTGCAGATATAAGTAAGTTTCAGTGTATTTTTATCAAAAAAATTGTTGGGAAGTGTTTTTGAACCAGATTAAGGAATTTATTGTCTAACTTGGTACAAACCATTTAGTTAAATGGTGGTGTACCAAACTGTTTTTTCTATTTCGATTATATTTGGTATTATGATATTTCTATTTTTTTCGATTATGTTTGGTATTATGTATTTTTATAACGAGAAAAACATTTAGCTTATTGAACTGTCAATTTTGAATTACTATTATTCTTTTATTTGTACTTATGAACAAATCCCCTTAAGAATTTATCTTTATTTATATTTTGTTTTTAATTTTAATCTTGATCTTAATAGTTTTTTGCATTATCTTTTATGTTGATTTTGATTTGTTAAAGATATTTAATATCCTTACAATTATAGTCGCTGTTTTTAATAATATGTTTTAATAAAATGTTTAATATTATATATATATATACCAGCAGTATAGCCCGGCGTTGCTCGGGTGTAATGAAAGCTTTAAAACTTAATCCATGGTCCTGGAGCTCAGACTCTTTGGACGTTGGCACGAAAGACTAAAAAGCAATAGTTGTTTTCAGTTAAAGCGAAACCGTAGACTGAAAGAAAAATGAATGGATGTAAGTCAAATTTTGATTTCCTGGTATCAATATCAAATAAGTTTTTTTCGTCGTAAACTGAAATTTGAAAGCTAAATAAGTCCTCTGAGTAAATGGTATCATGGCTGAGACTAAGAACTACAATTATATCTACTTAGAGCCAAACCCGAAGCAAAATCTAAAATAAGAGCTGAAAAAAATACAGACATACAGGCAGATAAACAGACACACACACAAACATCTTGCCTTATATATATATATATATATATATATATATATATAGTATCGATTTTCTGCAACCTTGAAACTTCTGAATATCGTTTCTTATGTCTTTGTCTATGAGTGCATCAAATTTGATTAAAATCGGACCACTTCTTCTATAACCCGATTTTTTCGATTATCAATTTTTGATATTTATCGGGGGTATCTTGACACAAAACCTAGCTAAGAACACTCGCAGATGCTTATAGTACAACTGTGTAAATTTTCAAGAAAATCGGTTCAGCCGTTTCGGAGTCTATAGGTAACACACACACACACACACACACACACACACACACACACACATACACACACACACACACACACACACACACACACACACACACAGACAAAGTTTCATTTAAAAATAAGTTTAGATAGATATGTTCCTTTTCCCCATTTCATTTTTGAATAACTTAGTAATACTCTAAACATGACTCTCAGTTAAATTTATAATTTGAAATTCTTAATTTCTAACATTAATTCGTCATTTTAAAAAGAATTAATGTTTAATTTTTTAATTTTAAAGTGAAATAAATAGTCAATTATAAATACTGATTTCTATTTTAATTAAACATTAACATTTATGCTCTAATAAATTAAAAAAAATATATTGTCACGTTTTTCAAATTAGCATTTACTTATATTTTGAGTGGCCATCACAGACTACATAGCAATGTCTCTCCTATTGATGGAGTTTGGTTATTTTTGAACTTTTTAAACTCTTTATCTAGCAATCAACACCATCATTTGACAAGACGTAAGAAGTGTTGAAACGAAATAGCTACTTTGTCATGATGTTATGACATACTTTCGTCGTTATAAATTTTGAATGAATATTAGATTCTCTACTCTTTATTGAGCACCAAAAATAGTTTTTGGCTATCAGAATTTTATTCCATCCATACCAACCCATGAAAAAACAATGTCTCATCAGGTAGTTAACGTCATTGTTAACTACCTGATAAGACATTGTTTTTTCAATGTTGAAAAAAGTACAATTTTGTAGTAGCTACATGTTCTAATGTAAAAGATGAATAACACACACACACACACACACACACACACACACACACACACACACACACACACACACAGAAGTTGAGAAATGTTTGTCGCCACAAACTTTAGGTTTTGGTGTATCGTTAAAAATTAAGGATAATAGTAGGTTTATTTATCGAGCGTTTTCAATTTAGAAATAGATAAGTCCCATTTTCAACCTGGAAATAACATGATCTATTTATTTTTCTAATAATAAAATGTTTAATATACCTCGAGTTGTATTATTGAATATATCGTTTGGAATTACCACAATCGCCATTGCTAGACCAACTATTATTGTTGCTATTCAAGTCACTAACAATTGTTGAAGTACTGACCGTATACTCATAGTTCGTAAGGAAATCTCGCAAGCCATCAAAAGAGATTATTGCTTTGAGCGAAACTTAGTTAAGCTTTTTCATTATTGACTAACAATAATCACACCCTGCTGTCCTCAGTGTGCATAGTTTGTTTTACCGAAGTATGAGTTGACCGAATGGACATGGGATAAATAAATATATTTAATCTTAATTATTTCCAATCACAATTTTTGCCATGAGTCGAGTTTAAACTCATTTTTCTTTCTAATCTTGTTATAGCATCGATGTAATTCAAGTTCTGTTCAACATCAAACCCCAAAATGAAATGAAAATTTACAACTACTTCAATCATAAATTTTCGTGCAATTATATCTCTGAAGCAGAATTGAAACATGTCCAAATGTTGATATTTGTATTTGGTATTAGAAAATAAGTGATAAGTAGAACATTTTAGTGAGCACAAACACTTTTAGTATTGATAGTAATATTGTAGTGTGTAGTGTAGCTGTTGTCGTCCTGCCATTTACTATTGTTACTAAACTACGAGACCAACAATAACAATTACCAAATGAGATAAGAGGTCCGCACAGGCTATCATAGCAAAATATGTGGTGGGGGACGATGGGGCAACTTTTAACTATATAGATTACAATGATTATACTATCTGGTTATCTGGCACAATGGAGCAAAAGACAGAGAGAGTAACAGGCCATCCATACGTACACATGACCCAGTTCCCGGGGGAACTGTCTGAAAGCGCAGTTTTACTCAAAGGTGGTCGGTGGGGATAAATCAGTTCGGTTCCTGCCGCGGCCGGCTGTGCGGTAAAAGGTATCAGTTCAGCTTGAATGGTTCGACATATGGTCCCACCTGCCAGCAAGCCGTGCTCGGGCGTAGCACCTTGTATTTCTAGTTCCACCGTTGACGCCATTTCTTTTGCTGTTAGTAGTGAAATAGAAGAAGAAAGGTGTGCGCTCGGGGATACAGAACGGGGAAGGAACTACTGGGATGCAATCTGATTGCTGACTTCATTGTATAGCAGAAATGTGCATCAATGTAGTTAACATAAAATTAAAGAAAATGAGAAAGAGAGAGAGAGAGGGAGAGAGAGAGAGAGAAAGGAGAGAGAGAGAGGAGAGAGAGAGTGAAAGATAAAGTGAGTTTGTGTATGCGAGAGAGAGAGAGAGAGAGGATATGAGTGTGTGAGAGACTGCGTGAGAGAGATAGTGAAAGATTGAGAGAGAGAGAGTGAAGAGTGAGAGAGACAGAAGTGTGATCCAGAAGATAGTTTCGTCTAATATCCAGTTCACACTCCTCCTATGTCTTTTGATCAGGAGTAGAGATTTATTATTTGTTTTCCGTTTATGACTGGGTTTCCAGTTCCTTCTAAAGTCTTAAACTTCTTTGAATCTGTTATTTGAAAAAAAATCCCCGTTTTATCACTGTGCTACAAAGTTATCTGTCTTGAATGCATTGAAAAAACAAAACAAAACCCCAGTGTTCCATAAGATCTTCTTAAGTGGAGAAACAAAAATTTACAAGGTTTGCAGAAAATTATGAATTCTAGTTTGTTAACCCATTCTGCGTGATTTTACATGAACCAGATTATATTCTTTATAACATCTTTCGTATACTTGTAAAATATTAGGGACAAAATGTTAAAATATCCCAGCAATTAAACAATTTATTAAACATACATAAAAAATGGCTTCGCAGACTAATTTTATATTGATTCTCTATGATTTCATTGTTAATTTAGAAAATAACAATTTTAGTTTAATCTGAGGATGTTTATTTTTAAAATCATTCCGTTACGGCAGTTTTATTTTAATCATTTGATCTTTAAATTAACGCTTCACTGTCCAATTGTTTTATAAAAGTTTTGTCCGCTATTCCCAAGGAATCAATGTACATACGAAGCACAATCCTAAATTTGATGTAGAAGCTTTAGCATAGAAAATCTTAGGAGAATGAGCGAGATTTGAATTGACTTTCATTGTGAGATTTGTATCCATTTTGTTTAACCAGTTTCGTTTCTATGGCTAAATGTATCAAATTTAGTGAAATGTTTCTCATATAAGACTCATGAAAGTTTTCATGGTTATTTCACCACAATTCAGACATACATAGTTCAGGAAGTCTCCGGTTTATGACAATCCCGGCATACAACGATTTGTAGTTACTGCACAGTCTCCATTAGTCTTGCTTCGACTATAACTTGGTAAATTCCCGATAAAATAAGAAAAACAAACGTTACTTTATTTTTCTTTCTACCTCAGATTTGTTGCTGCTTCTGAGAGACACAGTCTTACGCTTCGTCATTCTCATTGGAATCAGATTTTGGTTCTTTGAATTTTAACTCCAAGCCATTATCTATTGCATCAGTCGGTATTCCCAAGTAGTCACCCATCTTTTTACTGACCAGGCTCGGTGATCGTACGCGAACTGGTATTTGAATGTGATATGGCTGTAGAGACGGTCGCAAACATTTGCATATGAATTTGAAATTTATGCTTTCTTTTAGAATCATATGGATTTCTTTTACGTGGTTACAGAAAGTCGACAAATTCTTCACCTTCTTATATCTTCTTATTCTTCCTTTAATTCACTTTTCATTCGACTTTTGCCACAACGTTCCACTTTCTGCAATCTTTCCCCCTGCTTGTATCTTCTGCGTTCTTTAGCTTCACTAAGCCTCGAATTGACATCTTCCACACGTTACGCTTACACACACCGCGCTTCCATTTCCGAGTTAATAGTTCCAAGGGATTTCGGCTACGGAAAAAGTGTCACATACAACCACATCGTTCGAATTTGTGGCGTGTAGGATGGGAAAAAGAAGAAGAAAACAATTCCCGCGTCATTGTCAAAACGTTTACCACTAGGGCGTGGTATAAATGTGTTTTATGGCGTCATCAGTCTGCTACCAAATCCGATTTCTAAATATCAAATTTCTCTGTTTAGAAGACCACCTCTGTCACTATAGCTATCCGTCACCATAATTTGCAATTGAAAATAAAATGTAAGAAATGATAACCGAAAGATAACAGTCAAATAAGTATAGTAATAATTCGAAGAAAATGTTTTTCCAAACGTCTTTATTCTGCTTTTAAAGGGAAAATTTGCTAGTCAGTACTCGACAATCCTTCCAAATCTCTTGACAATTCCTGTATAACTTTAGTTGTGTTCTTTCAGTTCCTCTTCGGATTTCCAGCTTCATTAATCTCTTTGCAAATATCTCTTGAATAGTTTTTGCTTTGTCAGTAATCCATGAGCATTAATTTGATACTTATCTACAGACTTTGTACTTCTTGTTGAAGGTTGAGAAACCATCTTTTTTCCTTTTTATTTTTCCCTGAAACGACTTTACCACTAAACGGTATCATGTCAGTCTTTTGCGCACTATAATAGTTAAGACAGGTTATTATTATGATTAAATTTGTACTCATTAAGTATTTCTTATGAATTGCATTTAAATGGAGATCAAGTGACAGCAAATCTCCCTATTTCAATATCCCCCTCCTCACTATTCTAGATAGTTTGAATCTCGGGTTTCAAGTTTTTGTTAGCAAAATTCGCAAGCTGTCAGATTTTCTTTTAGTCTCTTCCTCCTACTCTTCCTCCTCCTCCTCTTCCACCTCCTCCGACTTCTACTACTACTAGATCTGGTCATATGGTCTAAACTGGGTCAACCGTTTGAAACCCAAAGTCCAAGAAGATACGATGTGTTACATTTTCGAAAACAGATTCCCCAATGTGCATATACGACTGATCTTGTACATTTCCACCCCAATCAAGCATATGCGTGTATTCTATTACTGAATCAGTTTACTACATTCGCTGTGCTTGAAGTTGATTGCAACAGTTTTATTTCAACAGCATCTAAATGTTCTGTTTCTCGTGTCTTTATTTTGATTTTCTAAGTGCCGCTTAGTGGCACAAGCCCGAAAGTATGGGGTACCCAGTGAGGATCGAACTCACTACTCAGATGTAACAGGTTCTAGCGAGACAAGCTTGTTAACCATTATACCACATCTAGGTGCCCTACCCGTGTCTTTATATACTTCATTCTTTGGGCGTTGTTTTGATTCGCCGTTAAGAATGGTTCAATTTCTCTCTTAAGATATCTTCTACTTAACTGAAATGTTCGGATCAATTATTTTTCTTCCGATATTTAAGTTCTTTTGTATTTCTAAGGTACTTTCTCATTCTTCAATTCGCTATCATGCAATATTTGGTTGTTGTCTTTTTGTAATTTCTCTTCTTACTTTTCGAATCTCTTCATCTCGGAGTCGACGCCCCCCCACCTCCCACCTCGATACTGAACAGTTCTCTTCTACCTACTTTTAACATTATCATCATCATCATTATAATTAACATCAGAATAATTCAATGTATTGTAAAATGTAAAAATGGTTATTTAATAAAAAATCAACCATTTGTTTTTTTAATTTCCAAATTGTAAAAGATTAATTCTAAAACATTTTTAAATACTTCACCTACTTATTCTTTATTTTAACTCTCTATTTCTCTTTCTCTCTCTCTCTCCACACACACACACACACACACACACACACACACACACACACACACACAAACCGTGTGTGTATGTTGGTATTCTTGCTCTGAAAATATCCACTGTATAAAATTTAATGTTTCTCATTGAATTAATTACCTTGACAAGGAGATCTCTTTCTTAAATAAATTATTATCTAAATATTTCTTTCATTTATTCTTTCTTTTCTCCATTGCTTCTATTCTTTTTCTTATTCACCTTCTCTCTTATTTAATCTCTATTTCGTCTTTTTTCCCATTTCTTTTTTTCTCTTAACGTCTCCTTTTTTCAACTTTTTCTCTTTTATCCATTTCTTTTTGTTTATTTTCTCTATCAGCAATTCTTCATCTATCAGTTCAAGTGAAATGGTGTCATTGGAATAGAAAATCTCAAAGAAACTTTGTTCATTTACCAGTTCTCCATATTATTGGGTTAGGTGAAGAATTTCGTTCTATTTTTGTCGTTAGATCACACGGAGAATTTAGTTAGTATAAACTGAGTCAAAAAATTGCTTTCGTTTGTATTGCGAGAGCCGGCATACGTTACTTATAATCGGATTTTGGTGCTGGCAAAAATACGGATTTGTCAAAATTCATGTATTCTAAAATTTAAAATAAAGAAAATAAGCAACATTTTCGATATTTGATGCGTTTTCTTTTGAAAAGAAAAAAGTCACGATGCAAATGCTAAAAAGAAAAAAAAAAGAAAAAAAAAGAGAGATTGAACTGAATGCTCGGCCCAGTGATTGAACTTACAATTACTATTTTAGCTTTATTCCTGGGTCGAGCAATGTCTGAGCAGTACTAAATAAAACGACGATATATCCCTAGATATGTACAATCGAACAAGAACAATGTACTTCCGGTTTAGTTTCCTGAAAATTACCAGGATCGAAAAGCACATGGTGACAGTTGGAGGGCATAGCGGCATAAATGTTGTGATAACAACAACAACGAAAAAGTAAAATAGTTAGTGTAAGAATAATGACAACATTTCATCCTAGAAATTCAGATAGGAACTTTTCAGTCACCATTTTTGCTTTAGCGTAGATGAAATCAACGTGTTCTATTGTTACGTTTACCTCCTTTCAATCCGTTTTCTTCAAACTTAATTTTCCGGGAAGGGACAATTTAACACCGACGATTCAATATCGAGACAATTGGACACCAGAAAAACATAATTTTTTTTTTTTATAACCGAATAAAAGTAATTCATTAAGTATTAAAATCTTAATATTTTTCTTCAAACAAGACATTGAAAAGGCATTATGTCAAATATGAACCATTTTTTTGTTTTTAATTATTTTTATAAAGCAAATCGTAAAATAATAAATTATTATATTTTTATGAAAATATTTTAGAATATCGATTTAATTTATTGATTTGCTTTATGGCTTTTCATTTCATTCTTTACTGGGCTTTTGGTTCTAATATGTTTCTTTATAGGGAAATCGCCTTCTTCATTGCCTATATTTCCGCACATCCTCTCTTCCACATTTGTTTTGCTTGCTTGTTCAGGCCGCCTGCTGAAGACTTATCTCTTAAAATTGTGAGCATGCGTTGTTTCTTAAAATTGTGAGCATGCGTTGCCTTATGACCTTTAATATACAGTTTACTTTTAACGTAGCAGGACATAATTTTGTTTCTGTATTCCATTTTTATTTTTGTTGGACAACCTGAGAACGACTGTGTTCCTCGAATAAAATTATCAAAGTGGAACAATGGTTAAAAGCCGTATGACGATGATCAGATCCCTCTTGGAGATCATTAACGGAAACAGCAACCGGAGGTGAGGCATATCTTGAATTAGTTCGCCAACGTTGATCCTATAATTTGTGTTATCATGTCACACCAAGTCCAGTGTAATAGACCAGATACAACTGTTTTTATTCAGAATAACTGCAGAATTCAGTCGTTTTTTATACACAGATTTTCATTTTTGGCTATATTTTACAAGAATCAGTCGGTTAAGTGTCATACGTGATACACGTTTGGGCGATCATGTCTCAAAAGAGACATGACTGACTTGTTCCGCAGTAGGTTGGCATTACTTTCTGCGGTAGACTGGTTGCCATCCAAGGCTATAGAACCCAGTCTGTCCTGTTATTTAGCCCATAACTAGAGGGAAGAGACGGATTAATACTTTTCCCAAGGGTATTTGCGCGTAAGTGAATCCAAGAAATTCAACTGGTATTCGAACTCGGTTTCCCGATTCGAGCCGATATTCACTGCATCACAACGCACATCCATTTACAAGAATAAAAGGTCTGAAATTGGTTGACTCTATATATTGCATGCAGGAAAGATACATATAAATTTAGTCAGCGGTATTTAGCAAATCCTCATCATTTATTTTGGGTATTGATGTCCTATGACTATTTGATTCCAATTAAAGTTGAATTTGCAAGATAGACTAATGTCTTCAGGCGCGAGGTACGTACGTTTACACGTGCTTCCAAAGCGTGGTATTTGAACTTATCTTTCTTGTTTCTCCCATCTTTTTGAATCTGGGAACATCTTCCCCACTACAGCGATTACAACCGAGTTTTGGTTGTAAAAACGCATAATCATCTTCCTGTTTAAAAATCGCATAACAGAATCTGTCGTGAATATTCTGTCAGTCCCCCCACCCGAAAAATAAGTACTACACTTTCGACTTTTCCATTACAATGGATTTCTATCAGCAGAAACTGATAGAGGAAAGAAACAAACAGGTTCAAATGTAATTAATATCAATTAACACATATGTTATTAACAATGTACTGTCATTTGTACTTTCATTCTAGAAATAATACATACACACACGTGTGTATATATATATATATATATATATATATATATATATATATATATATATATATATATATATAACTGCTTATCTCTTAATCTCTTTTACTGTTTTGAGAGAAGCAAACGAGAAAAATAGTTGCAATGCTGTTGTACGCGTTCTGGATTTGCGTCAACAACGTTTGCAGCATGTTGAACCATATGCGCATGCGCACCAGAACCACCTAAAGTTCGAAGTAGAAAGTAGTGTAAGGTAAACATTTCTGCACATATTTTTGTACGAATAAGTACACGTATCGAGTGTGTGAGAGATTTCTGTGTTTACTATAAAAAGATTACCTGCTTGTACTTTCAGGTGCACACGATAGTCTTTACATGGTCTGCAAGATGCAAATAAAGTTAAGAAAGCAAGTTTTGTATTTTTTTTAATTAAAAGTTTACTTGAGATAAAAACTCTTCTAGAAACTCTGAGTGAAAAAAATATTTGCTTGTTTGGTTTTTATTTATTTCAGAAAAAAGGGTTTTATTTTTTTCTTCATTCTAATTTCGCATTCAGTGGTGTTTGTGGCGACCGGATGGTTTGCGTGATGGCGTCTCCGTCTGTCAGAATGAGTCGGACACTGACAGCTGCTGAAGTCTGCTTGGCACATAAAGCCTTTATTTTTTTTTAAACCCAGTTCGAATAGCATTTTGAATATTCCGGAGCCGTATCCATCCTGACCTTCCTTTGGGAGAAGCAATGTCAATATAGAAAGCTACGCAAAACCCCTAGCAGACACCCACTCACAAAAAAAAAAAGAAAAGAAAAAGAAAGAAAGAAAAAAGAGAAAGAAGACAAAATTCGTGAAAAATAAAAGGCAATGATAAATGAAGTTATGAAAAAGCTCCCCAAATGAAAATAAAAAATAGAATTACGCATGTTTAAAACTTGCGGTGTTGCATTTCTTTATCCAAAATTCCTTTCTCCCTGTTTCTTTTTTAGTCATTTTTTTTATTCAAGATTCCTGTTTTCTTTTTCTTCAAAATTACTCTTATTCAAAGTTCTTTTCTCTTTCTACAATATAATAATATCCATATAAATATTCTTTCATTACTTTTATAGTTTCAAAAAAGATTATTCCTTATTTTGTCAAATCCAAACGTTTCTTAATAATCGTGGCATTTTGGAATTGGAACGGATGTTTGTTATGAAAAGTATTTAATCTACTTTCAGCACCTTTAGAATTCAAACGTAGTTCATCGAACTATATACAATAGCGTTTGTAAACTGAACAAACATTTTGCAAAAGTAAAGCACAGAAAATGTCTAAGATGACTCAATATCATTCATATGCCGGGCTTAACATCAAGCAACATCACCAGATCGACAGTAATTAATTATGAGAATTTCTATTTAATACTGATGTTTTTACTAATCCTAAATACATTAGACTAGTTAAATTCGCATTTTCTGATTAGTTGTTTAAAATACGATTATTTTCTAAAATGTTTTTATTCGGGTAATATCAGTTCTGATTAAGGGTCGATTGTGCTATCGGGAAACGGGCACAATCAAACGAGGCCGGTTATTCTTTGGGTGAATGCAGCGTTGCGTCTATTCAATACGTTGATAATCTGATTGGTCTCTCCTTTCAAAACTTATTTGCTACTAATCGATCTATTACACTCTACTTTAGTTTTAAATGTACATGTAATTATATGTCAGAGGTTTGACCAAACTATGCGATGAAATGAATGGTGTCTTCTCCTTTCTGGCATTGTGGAGAACAACCAATATAAGTTTCAGCATATATAGTTTTGCGTTTTATATAGATTGTATTCCAGCTGTATGGACAGCGTTCCTCTCCCTTGCTTGTATTTAAGGCTCAATTATTTATTTTCATTGAAAAGAATAAACCCTTTAAAATGACTGATTACCAATTGTTAAAATATTAAGAAAAAATTCCAAATATGCTTGAAAATAGCCACCAGGTGTGTTAGGTGATATGCTAGTAAAATAAGAGCACTAATTTCTTTTTTGTAAAAGCGATGAACAACTTTACAGAAATTCAATCTGACATCGCAAAAGCTTCCCTTTTTCAAACTAGTCTTAATTTCGATGACAAAGCCCAGATAATCTGTTATTGTC
The DNA here is from genome assembly GCA_037127315.1 of Ascarosepion bandense. Taxonomy (NCBI): domain Eukaryota; kingdom Metazoa; phylum Mollusca; class Cephalopoda; order Sepiida; family Sepiidae; genus Ascarosepion; species Ascarosepion bandense. The sequence continues at coordinate 529,535 of JBBBDQ010002244.1, forward strand.
ATCTCCAAGAGCCATTATTCTAATCTCACAATACATCTCACCTCTTTCCATTAATATACATAGTAAATCGATCATCACAATTTCATACACTTTACTCGATAAAAACTTCTCATGAGAATGTCAAAATGACCAAACTAGCTTTTCTTGATCCGAACGACTTAATCGTGAAATAATATCGACCTTCCCCAGTTGTTGATGATTTCTATACTTGCCGATTGTTTGTACCATTTAATTGGATTGGTTTCATTAAATGTCTCTTCACTGGTTAAAGAACAGAGCTGATATGTACGAATGCGTACATTTTCATGTCTGCAATCAATCATTGGAAGCTTTGATTTCCATTGATTTCATTGCTGAAGAAAGGTACCAATCTCACGTAATATATCTCATTTACCATTAATTAATTTTGATTGAGTTTTTTCTAAACTACATTTTAATGGTGTTTGAGTGTCTAAACGAAGTTTTCACTTGTATTTATCTTAGGGTCTTTTTGTGTTATAAAAGTAAATAATAGTTTTGCAACAGAGAACACTTATTTTCCCTCAGATTAACGGTTATCTTCCTATTATCTTCCGCAAGATAATAGCCTGTTCCATATCACTTGGTGTATTTCTGTAAGTTTTAATATCTTTATTTTTAATAAATCTGTTGTAGAGCCAAGTCTTCATAGCGACCTTCTAAGATTTGTCAGTCGAGACATACTTTTGTAGAGCAATTGATCTTTTACAATTCTTTCAACTTTTGAAAAACATTCTGCACCTTCCAGAATTCCAGTGTATTTTTGCATGTTTTTTTCTTGAAGTTATTCAATTCTCTCTACTCGGTGCGACTTCTTTCCTTAGGTACCATGCGCAAGACACGCTTAGGCGATCATATCTTTTTTTGTTCTTGATTGACTTGACAAAAGAATTCATGAACTTACTTTCTGCGTTAGAATATAGGATCCAGTTTGTCTTGCTATTTAACCCATAGCTGAGAGAGAAAAGACGGATTCATACGTTTCCTGAGGGTATTTATGCCTACGTGAATATAATGAACTCGACTGGAATTGAAACTCGCTCTCCAATCTTTCATTATCGATCATACCACTCGCACTTAGGTGCATTGTGGTGTAATGAAAATAGTGCTCGCATTAAGAAAATAAAATACTTTTCATATTCTTCATATTTTCTAAATTAATCTAAATTTGTATATTCAGGTATCTGGTATAGAAACATTCATTAAAGGCTCCAGTTGTATTTTTCCATTGTTATGGTAATTTTGGGGCTGTCAATAGTTACAAGGGTGCATTTTAACAATGCTTATCGGTAATAACAAAACAATATTATTAATGATAAACAAACCTGTAAGAGTTTGTTTAAAACAAAATATAATCTATGTTGTTAGTTTATAACAGCAATAAACCAGCTATATTTTATTGGTATTTCAGAAGGGTTGCGGAAACAAAGATTCTACAAGATTCTACAAAGCCTCATGAGCGTATTTGAGAGAGAAGTGAGGCAAGAGAAAGAAGAGAGGCGAGAGAAGAGAGGCGAGAGAGAGAGAGAGAGAGAGAGAGAGAGACATAAAAGAGAAGAGAGGCAGGAGAGAGAAGCAAAAGACAGAAAAGAGACAAGAGAAAGAGGTGAAAAACAGTAGATGAGCAGGAATGTTTTAAAGTAGAATGGAAAATATTAAAAATATTCTTGCGTAAAGCTTGATCCAACAGTTGTGGATTAGGACGAAAAAAAAATTTATGCAATCCAGAAATGTCCCAATATATATGTATATGCGTTCGTAGCGTAATAGTGATAATTGTCGAAAGTGGCGATTGGCAATTGTCGAGATTAAATTTTGAGGTTCTTTGGTCCGTTTTCGCATAAATACTCTTGGAAATTTAGGAATTCACACCCATCCCGGTAGCATCACAGATTGGCTTCTCTTGCTTTAATTGGCAATCAGAAAGAGGATTTCTGAATTCAAAACCACTTGAGCGTTGGTGTAGCATTTTCACCTAGTATATAAGATTTATAAATTGAATGCTGGCAAAGAAAACGGGAATATTTTAAATATAGAGTTAAAACTAAGATAAAAAAAAATTACGTTTAATAAATGAGATAAAAAATATTGTGAGTTAACCAATTTTATCTCTCAGTTATCAAAATTTGACCGAGAATAATAAAAGTACGTACCGACTAAACGTGCATTGTGGTGTAATGGGTATTGGCTCTGAATGAGAATTTGAAGAGCCGATTTCGAATTCCGGTCGAATTCGTTTCATTCACTTATGCACAAATATCCTTGGGAAAAGTTTAATGCATCTTTTCTTCCTCCAGCTATGGGTTGATTAGCAGGAGAGATTGGGTTAAATAGCCTTGGTAGTCCTTCTGCTTAGTCAGTCATGTCTCGGCAACTGACTGACCGACTAAAAAAGGTAAACAAATATACTACATTAGTAATATACTTAGACCGAGTATTTATACGCAGATCCCGTTAATTTCAAGCAGCCATTATTTCTGTTTGCATAAGGAAGCCTGCGTAGACACAATTAAAATTGTCTCAAGCACTTTGAGATGAAGTTCCGAGTGCGATCCACACAAAACAGGACATGTTCTCTCGGTACGTCACAGTACACTGGCGATTTGTTTTTATTAGCTGTTCTGCAATATCAGACCCGGAAGCAATAGACTTATAGACTTTGTATATGCTACATAAACACTAATCAACACCAAACAAATTCCAAACGTATTTCATAAAAACGTTACAGCGTAACAAGATGAATTATTATAAAACGTTACAACGTGACTTGTTAGCAAGCTTGTCTTGCTACACCAATTACGACTGAATAGTGAGTTTGATCTTTACTGACTGCACTGTACTTTCGGCCTGTAACGTGACAACATATCAACTTAAGATGTTTGATTTTTAAAGATATTTTCGCCGATATAAATGGTATTTTAACTCTGCAAATATTACCAACGATTATAGAATTCTAAATATTAGACATCTTTCCTTTAGCACTCTGCATCAAAAGTATTACTTCCCTTTCCACTGCATTCTTTTTCAATCCCTCTCAATGGCAGTATCTTTATTAACTTCACTCAAAGTTGTTTTCTGTTGCCATAGCAGGATATGACAACACAACTATGAAATTCAAACTCACTATTGTTTAGGGATCAGAGCCACCTTCAGTAGTAGGATAAACGTTTTGTATAACAAATGAAGTCACATATAGAGTGGTAAAGGTTAACATCTTAATGTTCAAAGTTACAGATTATATTTTGTTTATTTCTTACATTTTTATAACAAGGATTTAATAAAAGTATTTTTTAAACTTTTCATCTCAATCAAGACAGTACCGCCAGTGATGCGCAGGGGGCTACATAAAAGACTAAAGGTTTAAGCAGGAGGAGAGCGAAGAGAAAGATGAACCAGTTACAGGGGGTGTTAGAGAAAGGGCAAGAGATGGATGAGAATACAAGTGTGATGACAATTGCGAAGGTAGAGTGAGAAAGAGAAAGAACAAGATACACGGGGTGATGTAGAAAGAACGAGGGAAGGGCTAGAGTCAAGTGGATAAAAGATGGAAATTAACATTGCATTTAAATTCCTGGGGGTTGTAGCTGTCAGGAAAGCAAGTATACGGAAGGGAGTTCTACAGGCGGGAAGTGCGAGAAAAGAAGCTGGGGGAGTAGAATTGTTGGCTGCATTTAACTGTAAAATGGTGGAACCTTGTTGCCAGCCTGGTTGCTCAAGTAAATTCTTGTGGAGGGGAACCAGTGACCTTAGCTCGTTCTACTATATTCGATACCTAAGGTTTAAAATGGATTTAAAAAAATAAAAAATCATTCTTGAAGCTTTCTTTTTAGGTTTAATTGAAAGTTAAATTATTAAATTTACTATTTCCATTAAGAAAATTATATTTTCAAAAAGAGTTATTCAAAATAATTTTTGGGCGCTTTCAATTAAAATTTTGACAAGTTTGTAAACAAAAGTTAATTCTCGGATTTAAAACCTCGTCTTAGAAAAAAAAAACTGAAACGTTATTTTAGGAATATTAGCTGATTTAAAGTATAATTAATCTGATATGAAAAAAGAAATTTGTTTAAAAATTAACAGAGAAACTGATTTTTAAAACAAAAAACAGCATTGATTACGTACTTCTTATGATCTTATTACCCGTCAGTCACGCAACATGGACTGAAAGGAAATGTGTTGACAGATTTTTACGGAGACTTTATTTGTTAATACATAATTTAAGAAAGTGACGTGTGAGCCCCCTTTTTTTAAAATAATTTTTAAGTACTAAGTAATCTTAAAAATGTTATAAAATATTCTCCGTAATCTAATTTCAAGAATGTTGACTTTAAATTTACTATAATCATCGCTCGTATTTTATGATAATGTCGTGTAAGGTCGACTATACTTTCAAAATATAATGGACGTTATGTAATATTCTATATACATAAAAAATATTTTTAACATCTTGGTGCAAAATGATATGTATTAAACTTTTTAATTTTTGATTAGTAAATATAGTTTTCACTTAATAACATTATCACCATAACAGGATTTAAGTAATGCAGAATTTTAAGAGAATTATATATTGCAAATTATTATAATTGGAATAAAAAAAAGAAACAATTCTTGTAAAAATTTATTATTCATCGAAAAAAATTATTTTGAATACAGTTGAGTCCTTAATAAATCTTATTTATAAAAGCAGTTAAAAATTAAATAATGCCTTAGTTTTATTGCATTTTTTGTTTGACTATTCGGAACAGTTTAAAAAAAATGATTATTTATATTCTCCAACGTAATTTAGCTCATGAAAAAAATTTCTGATGAAAATTTAATGTCTCGAAATTTTATGAACTTATGTAATTGGGAAGTAATATATATATATATATATATATATATATATATATATATATATATATATATATATATTGCTCTAAAAAGAAAAGACGTCATACTTATCCCAAACCCGAGGAACCTTTCGGCCAACACTTTTCAAGGGCTTCGTTGGCAAAATTATGAATAGGGCTAGAACGAAGACTATATCAAAAGTGGAAATTACTCAGTACTGGGAGAAAGTGGAATTCGTTTAAAAATAAACTTTAATGAAAAACATTAAAATGTGAGGGGGGTTGTAAATTTAATTCCACAAGAGTGATTTAAAAACAGAAAAAGGTTACACTCACAGACTCTCCAGTAACTGCAAGGAGCGAAAGAAATGCTCTTTCTGTCTGCACAGGCTAGGTTGATGGATTTTCAGGCAAATAGCCTCCAAGACCCGAAGATGATATGATGAGCGAGCACAGTGCAAGACAGAAAACCAACTGTCCTCGTACGCGGAGGCACACGCTGAATTGTCCAACAAGTGTTGGCCGATCGCTGAATCCAGGACAGCTTGGGTTGTTCTTATAGTACTGATAGGGCTGCCAGAACGTATATTCGCAGGGATGTGTTGCGAGACCCTCGTCTCCAACCTAAGACTGGTTCGTCCTATGTATGCCGCATCACAACAGCATTTAAATTTATAAACAACGGAACTTTTTCGAAAATAGGACAACCTGTCTTTGACGAAGGATGGAAAAACAGGTCTAGTATGGAAAACAACACGCAACTGTACTGAATAATAACAGGACGAAACACACGCCGAAACTTTGTCAGTAACAGTTTGACATTTTCTACCAAGCCAGGGTAATTTTAAGTACAATGGACAGCGACTAGGTCCTTCGATTTTTGGCTCCTTAAACCGTTTGATCTTGCGATCAATAACCCGTTTAACCACATTGGTTGGGTACCCATTCGCTTCAAAGATACTTTGCAAGCGCAATAGTTCACTGCTCAAATACAGAGGGGAACAAATATTGAGGGCACGGTGAACCAAAGTTTCTATCAGACCAATTTTGCGGGACTTAGGAACAAAAGAGTTCCAATTAGTATACAAACCGGTAAAAGTTGTTTTGCGAAACACAGATGTCACGAAAACATCATCCCGTCGCTGAACAAAGACATCCAAAAAAGAAAGTCATCCATCCCTCTCTGTCTCCATGGTGAACTGAAGAGAGGGATGTAAGGAGTTCAACTGAACTAAAAAACGTTCAGCATCTGAAGCGTTGTAAAATAAAGAAAAGGTATCATCAACATAACGTTGATATATTAATGGCTCATCAACCTTTTCAAACAACAAACGCTCATGATGTCCCACGAAAATATTAGCAAGGACAGGACCCAAAGGACTACCCATTGCAACGCCATCTGTCTGTGCAAACATGGTATCATTAAAACTAAATTCAACCCCTTCAGTGGCCAAACGCATACATTCCAAGAATACCTCCTCGGGAATTGTTAATAGTCCAAAATTTTGATATTGTCTTCGTTCTAGCCCTATTCATAATTTTGCCAACGAAGCCCTTGAAGAGTGTTGACCGAAAGGTTCCTCGGGTTTGGGATAAGTATGACATCTTTTCTTTTTAGAGAAATTTGTTGTTTCTGTGGGTACCGATCGTTATTCATATATATATATATATATATATATATATATATATATATAGATAGATAGATAGATAGATAGATATGTACGAAAATATTCTAAAAGAAATACCACAAATAATTTCATTCATTTGTGAATAAGTTCTAAAAATTTAATTTAAATTCGACAATTATTTGATTTTTTTCAAGAATTTTCAAATCGATGTGTTTTTCACCGGAAAAAAGTGAAAATCAATAATCATAAATATTACACTGACGAACAAAATAATCTAATATAATATTAAAAACTACTTTGGCTTTTCCTCTTAATAACATAAACATTTTGATGATAAAACTTTGTTTTAGTAAGTTTGGGGCCTCTTTTTTATCATTTTATAATGTTTTTTCAGTGGTAAAGTGAAAGTACCTAATCTAGTGTGTATATAAGTACATGTATATATATGTGTGTGATGAGACATAGAAACGCAGACATGAAGATAGATAAACAGACAGATATATATATATGTATGGTAAAATCTGAAAACCGATTTAAATTACTTGAATAAATAAATATCGGTTTCGAACCTACTTTTAAGCCTCCGCATATAGTTGATAAAATAAGTGTGTGCATTATGTGCACACTGATGTAAATGTGTGCGCAAATAAACAAATTTTGAAAGAATTATGTTAACATGCATGTTTGCATCTATGCATGTCTAGATAAACGTTATTGCTCGTGCAGTCACACTTTGTGCATAGATCCGTTCATTCAGATCAAAGAGGAAACCCCCACACCTGCATGTTATTGTAAAACGTGAGGCAGGTCACTAGCGGTTAAATCGTGAAAACTAAATCCAACCGCCGGTAAAGGCGTGCTTAACCACCGGCCCGTCTCCCGACAACCACGTCACATAATTCTTAGCTTCTGGCTTGCGTTTTCACTCCGGAAAGGGGATATGAAAAGAAAATTAAAGATAGTTTTACATTATATATATATATATATATATATATATCGGGTGGGTGTGGATCAGTATACAGAGATTGGCAGTGCGTTTTCAGACAGTTTTATTGAAGGTAACAGCGGGAAGTCAGAATCCGTTATTGTGGCGTTGTCTTCAAACCTTTGATGTCATCTGTTGATGACACGCACGTAGGAAATATGAGATCTAACAAATCCCAAAGTTTAATAGACGACTCTCGCTTTGTTCTATCGTTATGTCTCATGCTCTTAAATATCTATATATGATCTATGAAGTCACTTATGCAGATATACATATATGCAGGGAAGTATACATCTCTCTGTATTGTTCGTACAGTTATATTTATATACGAAAACAAAAGTTGTTTAAGAATCTATACAAGCATATAATATTCCTTTATCATATATATATATATATATATATATATATATATATATATATATATATATCTGTGTGTGTGAACATATACTAAATCTGTTTTTCTGTTTAATTATATGATCACCCGGTTGTTGGTGTGTAAGAAAATATGTTTATACAAACGCACACACAAATCCATTCAATTTCATTTATAAATGTATATTTCTGAAAGCAAATAAAGTGTTAAATCGATGTTTTCTATTTCTTCTTCCTCGCTTGTCTTTAGTTAATAACTTGATATGTATGAAATTTCCAAAGCAAAGCTGTCAGGTCCTTTGTTTCATGTGACGTGCGTTGTTGTGGGTATTTTGAAGTTTAGAAGTTCTCAGTTTTCCTTTCTTTAAATAAAGAAAAAGAAAAGAGATTCACTTTGGTGACTTCCGTCGGCAGAAGTTCGAAAAACTATTGCAATGGGCAAATCAAAATTGAACTTTGGACTAAACCAGGAAAATAAGCAGCTAAAATATACCGCATTATGTGGTGTCTGTGATTTTACTTTCTATTTATACAAATGTAAATTTCAGTAATGAGATGTGAATTTCGTCGACACATGCAACACCCATTTTTATCTTTATCCGCTATGTTCTGGTACTGTTGAAGATTAAATTCGTTTCAAGAAATAAACCGAAATAAAAGTGTTGTAGCTAATAATTATAAATGTTTATAGACAAACACTTATTTGTAGAAATGCTTATGCCATTTGGATATTTTCTTCGGCGTGTTTGATGATTTGTAAATTGGGAAAATGATCTGCTCTACTTTGTGAATAGAAACATCCAGATCCTAGATTCTTTTCAAGTTTTGCAATCACTATTCCAACTTTTACACAAGTTACATCCAACATTCGCTAAATAGACAGATATATGATAAAAATAAGATGCATGAAAAGAAAAAATACAGAATCATCGTTCAAATTTTCGTGTTGTTATTAAGCGAAAAGATCAAATTATTTTTGATATTTTTGTACTTGATCCTTTTCAGAACATTGGATAATTTTTATAAAAATAGTATTTTTCTGTCGTCAACATCAGGGCTTAAATTTGTACGAGAAATTGGAGCATTTGATTTAGAAATTCTTAAAAAATGAGATAATTTGTTGTATTTTAATGAAACTTTCAAGACTTATTCAAGAATTAAATTGTTTTTGAAAAGTTTCTTTTAGAAAATCTTCTCTGAACACGATAATAATCACAGTAATTACGATAAAGGTCATTACAGATTTAATCCCCCAAAACACCATCTTTAACATGAATAATTAGTGGTCTTTGAAAAAGGATTTATTCTATCTTATTAATAAAATCAAGTTCGTGAACACCACCAGTAAACTACAACAAATTATGAAAAAAAAAAAAAAAAAGAAAAGAAGCCTGACCACGATTAACAAATCTGATAAGCCTATTATTAATTCTGCAAAAATTAGCAAAGTCATCCTGGAAAGAGCGTGCAAGCTCAGTAAAAATGCTTTGGGTTTGAACCAGTTGGTGTAACAAAGTTGAATCCATAGAATGGTTCACCAAAAAAACTAATAAAATAGAATGAAGTTTGATATTTGCAATTTTTACCCACCAATCGCTGTTGATCTATTAACAGTCGCTTTAAACTTAGCCAATAATTGCTGTGCAATTAGTGACTATGACTTTAATATTATCATGCAAGCACAAAAATTCATCCTATTTCATGATGGCCAAAAAATCAAAAATTCAAAAAATAAAATAAAAGTTCCAGATTTCTGCTTTGCTGTGGGTGCTTACGATTCAGCTGAGGCCTGTGAATTGGTTAGTATTTTGTTATTATGGAGACTAAGATATCTGCTCGAAATAAAAGAAAAAAAAACAAAAACAAAAAACACAACTACAAATATGTCCACAAAGTTTCTAACCAACACCACAGAATACTAAACAATATCAATAAATTTTTCTAATTGAGATTATCTTCTAACTTTAGTAATAAAGCTATTTTGAATAACAGTAAAATTAAATATATTAAGACCTTAGCGAAAAGTAACCACAACTTTATTCAGATAAAAGCAAAGAAGCCAAGCATATACCGAAACCACACAAACCTAACATCATATGATTCAACCCACGTTTTAATAATAACGTAAAACTCAACATCAGTAAAATTTTCCTAAATTTAATCCACAAACATTTAAATTATTTACACTCAAAAAGATTTTTCATAAAACAGTGTCAAGAATAGTTATAGTTGCGTAAAGAGCTTTGGTAAATATATCTCGCTATATAACAATAAGTTATTAAACAAAAATACGTTCAACCTACAAAATAATTGTAACTTATACAAATAATTGTATGTTATTAAATAAAAACATGTTAATCTACAAAATAATAGTAACTCTACCAGCAATTACAGTAAAACTACCAAAAATAATTGTAACTGCCGAAAAAGACGACCTGCCCACTTAACGTTCATTGTAAGTATTTTCTGTGACTGCATGTGGTCATTAAATCACTTTTTTTTATTAAGCAAATTAGGATTATTAGTTTAAGATGACAATTTTTTCTAAAAGGCATAGATTATTTTTATTTCCTTTTCTATTGTAATGCTTGGATTTAGCTACGATAATTATTAGGTTTTTGTAATAGTATTTTTAATTTCTAATAATGTATGGATAAAGCAGTACTTTTGCTTCATTTACTTAGTAGTAAAGCAAAAATTAAGCAGTAACTTAACTTTATAAGATTTAATTCCCATGAACATTGAATGAATATAAATTCAAATCTAATAAACCTCTCAGTTTGAAATATGCACCTGATGATTGCATAACGCATGAAACTCCGAGTCGTGCCATAGACGTAGGATAATATATATATATATATATATATATATATATATATATATATATATATAAAACATATTTTTATGTGTATGTATGTTTTATATGATATATTATGTATTCCAGGTTATTTATATATATATTGTGCGTGTATATGTTTATATATATATATATATATATATATATATATATATATATATATATATAAACTTATTTATAAATGGAACTTTGTCTGTGTGTGTATGTGTCTGTGTGTGTCCGTTACCTATAGACTCCGAAACGGTTGAACCGATTTTCTTGAAAATTTACACAGTTGTGCTAGAAGCGTCTGCGAGTGTTCTTAGCTAGGTTTTGTGTCGAGGTACCCCCGATAAATATCGAAAATCGATAATCGAAAAAATTGGGTTATAGAAAGAGTGGTCCGATTTTAATCAAATTTGATACACTCATAGACAAAGACATAAGAAACGATATTCAGAAGCTTCAAGGTTGCAGTTTTTACAATACTGCAGAAAATCGATAATATATATATATATATATATATATATATATATATATATATAAAAGGCAAGCTGTGTGTGTGTCTGTTTATCTGCCTGTATGTCTGTATATTTTCAGCCCTTTTATTTTAGATTTTGCTTCGGGTTTGGCTCTAAGTAGGTATAATTGTAGTATCGATACCAGGAAATCAAAATTTGACTTACATCCATTCATTTTTCCTTTCAGTCTACGGTTTCGCTTTAACTGAAAATAACTATTGCTTTTTAGTCTTTCGTGCCAACATCCAAAGTGTCTGAGCTCCAGGACCATGGATTAGGTTTAAAGCTTTCATTACACCCGAGCAACGCCGGGCTATACTGCTAGTATTATATATGCGTTTGTATTTCATTTTTTATATATAGATTTTATGCTTATTTGTATTTGTATGTTTACATGGATTGTATACGTATATATATTGTGTTTTTAGGTATGTTACACACACATATCTGTATGCATAAATATATTGTGTCTGTGCATGAATGTTTTATGCATGTTATATAAGTTTATATGTTTATATATATAATACACTTATTTTGTATACCTATTTCTATCTGTGTATATGCGTTTATATGCATGTATTATTATGTGTGTCCCTTATGCATATATGTGTTTTTTCATCGGTGTGTTTTATGCGTTTGTGTTTGTAATGTATATATATGTGTGTATTTTAGATCTATCTATCGCCCAGTTCACACTCCACCCACGTCTATTGAACAGATTAAGAGGCTCATCCCTTGTTCCCTGTTTAGGATGTGGTTTCCGGCTTTCTCTTCTCCAATCTTTTAACTTTTACGTAGCCCCCTGCGCATCAGTGGCGTTACCGCCTTGCTCGGGGTGATATGATTAAATATATATATATATATATATATATATATATATTTATTTATACATGTATCATTTGTCTATGTGTTTATATATTTTTATTATTTTTATGTATGTTGTATTTGTGTTATATATATATTATATATTTTTATATTTTTATTTTATCTTTATTTATATACTTTTTACTATAATATATTTTTTAGTATTATATAATTTTATCCATAAACACACACACAAACACACACACACAAATATATATATATTACATATCATTTTTTTCTTTTGGCGCCCCCTTCAAGGTCTTATTTTGTCTTTTTCTTTCTTTCCTTCTGATTTTCGCCCCACGATTTTCGTTCCCTATTGCTTTTTTAGTTTCGTTTTAAACCTAAGTAAATTTTACTTGACTTAAATGAATTATTTATTATTTATTTGAATTATATGTAGGTATAAAGTATATACTTTATACCTTATATAAAGTATAATATATACTTTAACAATGCCTACATATAATTCAAATTGAAAAGATATCAGTCCATAAGTTTGTGTGTGCCTGTGAATAGATGAATATGTATGTGTTCGTAAATATGTGCGTATTCATTATCCCTATTCTATTACGCTAATGTTTTATATGTTTTGATTATTTTTTAAAATGTAAAGAAACTAGTTGCGTCCTTTACACCGTGTGTTTAATTATACATTTTTAGAAATGTGGGAAATTTTGATCTTGTTATTATTTGGATGTGCGTTGTGGTGCAGTGGATATCGACTCGGAACGACAAATCGGGAAGCCGAGTTCGAATTCCAGTTGAATTTCTTGCATTCGCTGACGCACAAATTCCCTTGGGAAAAGGTATTAATCCGTCTTTCCCTCCAGTTATGGGTTAAATAATAGAATAGATTGGGTTCTATAACCTTGGCTGGCAACCAGTCTACCGCAGAAAGCAATGGCAACCTACTGCGGGATATTTTTCTGCCCAGTCAGTCATGATCGCCCAAGCGTGTATCATGTATGTCACTTAACTGACTGACTGTTATTACTTGTATTATGGATGTGTATAATTTTTTTTGGTACATCTTGTTTGTGAAAGCTGAAAATTGGTTGGTCGAAGTATGGTTTTGTTTTTTTGGAGATTTTCATTATTTATTTTATTCATTATTCCATTTATTTTTAAAAAGAGCGAAATTTTGGTTTTGTTATTTTTTATTTATTTATTTTATTACAGTATAAATTTTCCATTTGATAAATTTAAGCTTTTATCACACGGTTGCACTCGACTTTAATTTACCGGATTTCTATCATCGTAAATAAACTTTTAAGATAAAATTTTTATTTAAAATTTAGATTATCTTGAAATAAAACTCAGAGTGTACAGATATAGGTATCTCTAAAAATTCGGTGAAAAGTATAAGAATTTATTTTTACTTACAAGGTCGGTTCATTTGTAGTATTGAGGGAAGATTGTAGTCATTCCTGATTTTGTTCGTTTTAATCAGAGAATCAAAGTAGTGATGCTCCTAACTTTTGAAATGTTACATAGAACAATCACTGTCGTTCTTTATCATGTGACTAATTAGCATGTGGCGAGTTTGTTGGATTTATATAGTGTTTGTAAATATTCTATATCTTTTGGATGCCGCCCAACATTCATTCACAAACATTAGAATGACTCAAGTACAGTCGGTGTGCTTAGGAAACTTTCTAAACTTTAGGGAGGACCTTAGTTTGACTTCATCCCTCACTATATTGGGCCTTAAAACTAACTTTCTCTAGGGACGTTGGTGTTATTGTCCGAGACGGACAAATTATGTTCGATATAGGCTCTTACAATCTGGGACAATCCGTGGGTGTTCCTTTTCACACAGTCTGCGCATTAGGTGTTTTCTTGAAAATATGTATTTCCAGCTAGTCAGCTTGAATGCGAGAGGATTGAGGGATCTGAGTAAAGGCAGCCAACCTAGTTTCTGATTTCTTGGCCTTTGGCGTATATGTGGCCGCGATCCAGAAGACACATTTTGTTCGTTAAGTTGATTCTCGTCTACTGTCTAGCGGCTTTGTTGTCTATTCAGCATACGAGGTACAACTGTCCATAGGTTTCCTTGCTGGTTAAATGCTAGCGGTTGATCGTGGTCGTTGTGAACAGTAGTTCGTTTTGGATCGTTACGATTTATGCGATTAACGATCGGACAGAGCGTGTTTTCTTTTTTCCTTGGTTGGAGGTTCGTTCCTGTTGGATTAATCGCGTTTAGTCTTAATAGGGCGGGGAGCTAGAATACCACCCTGAACCCAAAAATAGACAGGGTGCGGAATGAAGCGGGAGGTTGGACGATTCTAGCTTGGTTAATCTGATCGGCGCGTTTGGTTTCATCGGTAGATACCAGGTCTATCACCCAGGTCAGGAAATGTGACGTGGCACTTAAGTAGGCATCTACCTGCTACCTGTATAGAATGTTAGTGAGTAGGGTCGATCTAGATTTTCTATATTGTCTCACGTTCTAATGGTTAGGCTATTCTGGCCACAGACTAGGGGGATTTCATAGATATAGGTTTAGCTCGACCAGCGTCAGGTAATTAGACACAGATTAAACAAGATGTCTAATGATCTGTAAATATGGGCACACACTTGCGCAAGGAAAACATCTGTCGAGGTTCGGATCATTACATTCAGGAAGTCAATACGCCGGTGGAGTTACACTGAGGTCGATCAAGGACATATGCTAGGCGTTTCGGCGGCACTTTGAGAGCCGGTTTACCAGGGAGCCTGATCTCCGTGGCGAAATAATTTCGCAGCTATATAGCTAACTTTCCTCAGCTTTTGCTGGCTGAAGCGGCTAGATGTGAGTGTGAGATCACAGGGAGAAAAATGTCCTTTGTATTTGAAGAGGGCCGGCAGTGGCAAATCACCAGGACTTGATGGTGTGCTCTATGAATTGTTTTTGAGGCTGTCACACAGCTTTGTGTTGATTTTGACTGTCGTGCTTAACTACTGATTCCGGCAGATGTCCATCCCCGAGTGGATCTGCAGGGGTGTGTTTCCGCTGTTGAAAAAGAACAAGGATGGATGGCAGGATTTAGATCATTACAGGTCCATAAATCTGCTAAACACAGAGTTAAAGATTTTGTAGACTTGTACTGTGAAATGACGTACAGAGCAACCAACATCGATTCGGACGAACCTAGAGAGTACAAAAGACGACGAATAAGCCGCGTTGATCAATTTAGATAAGTTCAAGACGTTCGATAGTGTCGACCATCAGTACCTGGCTGCTGTCATACAGGCTGCCAGATTAAAACCATACTTCTGCAAGTGGACCAGCCTCCTGTATCGCTCTCCCAGTGCTGTGGTAAAGGGGAGTTCCTCCTTTGCCGGACAAGGGTCAGGGTGTGCAGTCCTGCCTGACATGGAATTGCTGTCCCTGGTGGTTTTCGAGTCAGGATTTCAGCGTACGCCGATGACGTGTTTATTTTCGTGTCGTGCCGCATCGACATTGAGATGGTACAGAAGGCGTTTGAACGGTACTAGAAGGTAACGAGGATCAAAATTAACTGCATCCGGACTTGCCTCCGAAAGCGTTTGTCCGGAGAAAGGTAGTACTGAGGCATATGCCACATACGTCTTTACTCTCATTATTTACAAGTTGTCTGTACTCTCTCTTTACAGAGACTGTAAGAAAGCACTCGTGCACTTGTTCGTTCGCCTCACTCTTGTGGGTTGGTAGCAAGCATCAGAGCTGCAGAGACACACGTGCCCAGCGTCTGTGCCAAGCGTCCGTGTTGGTTGGGTGGAAAGCTGAAAACGGTCACTTGGCAAATTATCAACACACCTTGAGGTTGACTTTCCTATTCCGTGCGTTGACATAGTATTCGATCTTGGAGTGTTAGGGGCGCCTTCTCTAGTCTTACCATCACTACTCCCGTTTCTAGGGCTGAGCGCTGTCGTAGGCCCCAGAATCAGTCGAGATTCATCAGAAAGTGCCTAGCGGCCTTGAATCATTCCTTGGTACAGTGACATTTCACAGCTTAAAAGCCTCTTTTATCAGGAATTAGTAGAAGGAATCGCAAAGGATCCTATCTGGGCAACTCGGCTTGGCGACTGAGTTTGCGCTCTTTCTGGTTTTGATGGTCAGCGCCGGATTACCCCAGCAACATTGAGTTTTCTGTTACCTAGCAATTGTTCCGGAACGGGCTATCTCCTAATGACGAGTCTTTCAGAGGGGACTTGGCTGATTTTCCCGACTGACATTGGTGCGACCTTGGTTTAGAAGAAATGGCTTCGCACACCTACAATTTTCCTCAAATATGCCCATTCTAGGACTATGCCGACGAGGTGACGGCTCGTATTGATCCCAAAACCTCGCATCCATCGATCGCATACGAAGATCAGAACTGATAAAAATATTTGTTATCGACAGATTTCATCAAAAGGTGGGTGAAAGTAGCGTGTTTAGTTCACTCTTCATTAGTGAGTGAACTTCTTGATTCTGTCTAAATGCAAAATACAGCGGACGCTCTTGTTTTACCCTCTCATTTTAGATCTCTATATCTTTATATATTTTTCTAAAAAAAAAAAAGTACGGACATTTGTAGATAAAGAAATTTTTAACATGTTTTTTTTTCTGGAACGTTCCCTGTGAATATATGGTACATGTAGAATTGAATGGTGATGAATGAGTAATTGTGGTGAATGAGCAAATTGTAATGGATGAATGGGTTAGCTATGTCTAGGATATTGACCAGTCCTACACCACCCCCAAAATTATTATTTTTATAGCAATAAATAACTTCACCGCTCTCTATTTCTCTATTTGTTCTACTGCTTCCTATCTAAGGGAAAATTGTTTATAATTGTTAAATTATTACGTTACAAAAAGTTACAAGGCACAATTTGCAATAACCTGAAGACTAAGAAAAGTTAAGGTTGTAATTTTTCCTTCTTTATAGCACAGGTGAACCGTCTTGTAAGTTTTTTTTTGTGCTTTCAGTAGGAAATTGAATATCGTCAAAAGGTGCATGACAAACATACAGAAAACATAAAAAGAAAATTTTATCGTCAAACCCTTCGTGTATTAAGAGGAAAGATCAAAGAACGTTTTGGTTAAAATTTTGTATTTCTGGTGCCAACGCAAGATCTTAAGTTTGTACGGAATATTTGAGCGTCTTTGTGTGGCGCAAAACGCATTAATTTTGAATTTTTTGCAAAAATCAGATAAGTCTCAGGTGTTACTGAAACTTTCAGAACTGACTTTTGAAAGATTTCTTTTTTTAGAAAATTTCGGTTAATTTTTTTTATATAATTTTTTTATCTTCTACGAATTCAATTTTATGAAATTTATAGAAATTCTTTTTCAGTATCGCTTAATGTTTATATTAGTTATAAGGAAAAGTCCTCGGAGAATTTCAATTATCAAATCATTTTTGTAATATGCAACCTCAGGTTACAGAAAATTTATTCAGAATCGTAAAAGCAAAAATGCAATAAAACTTAGACATTAATTAGAAAAAACACTATTAATTTAATTTTTTTTCGATTAATAATAATTTTTTAAGGAATTGTTTGCATTTTTAAAAATTTTAATTAGAATAAATTATAAAGTTCTAAATTTAAAAATTCTGTATTAATTTGTAGCGGTTAAGTCATATTGTTATTAAATAAAAACAAAAATTAGTATTAAATAGAAAAGCTTTGAACTGACAGCAGTATTTAAAAAAAAAAATTGATTTCATTTTTGGTGCATAAAAGTGTCGATTTTTGTAGATACGGTCGTCCATAAACAGTATTATCAAAAATAAGAGCGATAATTAGCAATGTTAAAATTTATTGATAATTTCTCATATTTCCTCAAGAAGCGTCTTCATAACGATAAAAAGGCAAAATATCTAAAATATAAAAAAATATGAGAATGCTTCGAATATTTTTTTGAAGATTACTGGGTAGTTAAAAAAATATGTACAAAAGTATTCTTATTCTTGTATCCTTTAAGTAAGTTTCAGTTATGTGCCCTTTGCTTAAATTCCCCAAACATCAGATTGTCAGTAAAACTCTAAAAAAAAAAAAATACTCACCTCTGTATTAAAAAGAAAAAAAAATGCGATATTTTAAACTAAAAGTATTAATTTTTTCAATTCAGTTTAATTAAATCTTACATCAGTTAATATTCCTCAAAGTTTCAGAAAAATAATTTTTTAAAGAGAATTATGTTGTGTTGACAGATTTGTCTATATGGACGATTTTCAAATATGTTACTGATAGTTATCACAATCAATTTAAATTAATTTGGAAATACAGCAAATAATCTTTCATTGAAAATATTAAATTTAATCTATCAAATTAGCAGTAAAACTAAAAAGTTGCAAGAAAAATATTCTTCTTTTAAAATGCATTTTAAAGTTTACGTATCACTTTTTGATATACCCAACAAGAATAAAAAATATTTTTCGAAGCTTAAATTTTGATTTGTATTTATTTCTGAGATGAGTAATTTTCAATAATCTTGTAATTATTTCAAACTTTTGTTCTCATCAGTCAATCTATGGACACCTGATGATTACCAGAGGGTACTTGGTCGAAACGGTGTGTCTATTATAACACCTATATCAACTAACATGGGAACAAAAGTTCGAAATAATTCAAAGATTTGAAGATTTAAATTTTGATATTAATGATAATATAATGCCTTTTATTCAACAAATAAGTGATTGTGGGATATTTTACGGTAGTTGATGTTTTGTTTGACGGTAAAGATATTTTACTTCGAGGAGATTTCAGACAAAGTCGGGCTCCACGAGGTGCTGTAATAGACGCTTGCCTACAAAAATTTATTAGGTTGTGATAACCTAATAAATTAACATCATTTTATACAACTGAGGCTAACCCCCCAAAATGGGGACAAATGATAATTAAGAATAGTTTCAGGCTTCCACATATATGCATCAACATCGTAAAAACCTGTCTCGCAGCTCATCAGCGTGATAGACATCCACCTGTTTTCAACCTGGATCGAAACTCGACCGTTTCGGTGTCAGTCGGAGTGTTTACTCACTAAAACATCGAAAGAATATAAAGAAATTTTGGTCCTTACGTATTATCGGGAGGACCTTTGATTTTTACTTTTTCTTTTTTTTCCCCGCTTATAACACCAAGGAACTGGAAAAATCAGGCTTTCATCACCTCAACGTCAACCACAAGTACAACTTTGTGGATTCGAACACCGGGGCTCATACGCAGACAGTGGAACGCCTATGGGGATCGACAAAGTGGCGAAACAAGAAGCACTGTGGCACTGCACGTCACCATTTGGAGTCGTATTTGGCCGAATTCATGTGGCGGAAGCATGTTGCCTGTACTGATGTCTTTGAGTCACTTTTGGAAGCAATTGCGACGTTCTGGCCTCCGGAATTACAAATGTAATGTTATTTTATTGTTTTAACCGTTTCAATAAATAATTTACTTTAATTTTTGAGTCGTTTTTTTAAAGGTCCTCCCGATAATACGTAAGCACCGAAATTTTACCCCGTTATATATATGCGGTGTATACACACGCCATCTACCAGGAGAAATCAATTAAAGAGTAATATATATATATATATATATATATATATATATATATATATAGTATATCGAGGCATCAAGTAATTTTCTAAACATATTCTATTAAATATAAGAGACAATGAATGTCTAGTATGTTTAATCATGAGCCGTTCTAAACGTCGTAAACATTTGGATCATTATTTATTGGTTTTCTTCTAAGCTTTCGGCTCACATGAGCCATCTTCAGAGAGGTAGTTTAAACTGAAATATTATAAAATCCACCATCACCGACGATTTTATTTTGTGTTGACATAAAACTCCGCTTGGCAACGGCAATAGTTATCAAAAATAATAAACGCAGTTCTTAAGTTTGCGATGTGGTTTTATGACGTCACACCGCGGGATGTTTTGGATGTCCAAAACTTATTCACAAATGTTCCCGGCCAGGAAACAATTGACATCATTATCCGTGATGTATACAACCATGCTACTCTCCCATCAATCAATATTAAACCCACTATATTAAAAAAAAACTATTATTAGCATGCACCACAGAAGTACCCTTTCACGATCCCTTTGGCAATATTTATACACAAATAGATGGTATTGCGATGGGATCTCCTTTAGGTCCCCTCTTTTCTAATTATTATATGGCAAATCTAGAAAATAAAATAATTAATGACAACAATAAACCCTCTATATATGTAAGATACATAGATGATATCTTTGTTTTAGCTAAGAATATCGATCAAATTAAATATCTTAAAAACAAATTTGAAAGTCACTCCGTCCTCAAATTTACATTAGAACCTAATATTAATAACAAACTCCCATTCCTTGATGTATTCATTGATTCTAGCACACATAAATTTACTACTTCGCTATATAGGAAACCAACTAGCATAAATTCGTGTCTTCTTAATTATAATAGTGAATGCCCCCAACGATACAAGTTAGCTGTTATAAAAAACTTACTTCAACGCACACAAATGATATCTTCTTCCAAATCTATATTTTATAAAGAATTACACAACATTAAGCAAACACTAGTCAATAATGGATTTCCTAACTCCGTTATTGATCAACAAATTAAAATGTATCTCAACAAACTTAACAATAGCTCTAACAATAATGATAATATTAATAATAATGGTTTACATCAAAATAAACATAACACTATTAACTTATACTATTGCAACCAAATACATAATAATTATAAACAAGATGAAAAAACTCTCAAAAACATAATACGTAGAAATACCAGTCGAAAGTAATAATCAAATTAAACTCATTATATATTATAAAAAGTTTAAAACAATTGACCTCATAGTCTATAATAACCCAACAAGCACTAAACTAAATTCTTTACAAAAAAACAATGTAGTGTACCAGTTTACATGCCCATTCAGAGATTGCATCTCTGATACTAATCAAAAACCTAGTACATATATTGGTTTTACTACAACCACGCTCTCCCGTAGACTTACATGTCATCTTTCTGATCAGAGTAATATTAAACAACATTTCTCTGAAAAACATAAACATGTAGGTAATATCAGACAGATTTTGGTCAACAATACGGTGATCCTTACTCATACACACAGTAAGAGGAACCTGCAGATATTGGAGGCCATGTACATCAAATCAAAACAACCAACACTCAATAAAATCAACTTTAAAACAGGAAATAACATATTACATTGCATTTGACTAGATGGTTTTGTTGTCATTTCGCGCTATCCCGCGGTGTGACGTCATAAAACCGCATCGCAAACTTAAGAACTGCGTTTATTATTTTTGGTAACTATTGCCGTTGCCAAGCGGAGTTTTATGTCAACACAAAATAAAATCGTCGGTGATGGTGGATTTTATAATATTTCAGTTTAAACTACCTCTCTGAAGATGGCTCATGTGAGCCGAAAGCTTAGAAGAAAACCAATAAATAATTATTGGATAATTTTTGTCATTATTTTCAACTGAAATTAAAGCAAAAATACCACGTTTAGAACGGCTCATGATTAAACATAATAGACATTCATTGTCTCTTATATTTAATAGAATATATATATATATATATATATATATATATATATATATATTAATTCAGATACTTTAATCCAAGCGAAAAAGGCAGGAAGGTAAATTCCAAAAACCCGATCCTAATTAATATTAAAAATTTTATTTTAATATTAAAAGATGATACAGGAAGAGAGCTCCATGTAATAAAATATTACAGAGCAAATATAATTTAAACAAGGATTAATTCAATGATGTTGAATGACCATTTCGATATGAAAATCCCCACGGGGGATAACACATCACCTCAGCAACAGAAAAATCCTTTCAGAAACTGGAGAAAAATCAGTCTAATTTTCCTTTTTAAATAGATTTGCAAAGAAATTAAAAAAGAAAAGAAGAAAAAAAAAGAAGAAAAAAGAAAAAGATAAAACAAAATAAAATCAAATAAACAAGAAAAGAAAAATATGACATCGTCTGGATTCGCAAAAAAAGGAAAGAGAATTGTAACTTAAAAATTAACGGACGGTCGTGTTGAATTGATGTAAGGTTAAGCAACACGGAAAAAAGGTGGGAGATAAGAGAGATAAAGGAAGGAAGGGAGGGAAAAAGAAAAGAAAAGAAAGAAATTTTTTTTGTATATTACAGACGCTGGACATATTCAAAAACCTAACTTCACAAAAACGTTGAAGTATTAGAAAAAGGCCTTTACTTAAAAAGGCATAATTATTTTTAAAGGGAATAAAAAGGTATAGGATTTAAAATAAATTAAAAAAAAAAATAGGTCATTTGAATTAAACTAAATAAAGACATCGCTAGGTAAAAGAAAAAAAATTCATTTAAAATTATACATACATATAGAAGTACACACATACATACATACACATACACACACAATTCTTCGATTATGAATACATATACACACACATACATTCAATTTCATACACACTTATATACGTATATACACATACATGTGTACACACATATACGAAAATTCACACACACAATATATATGTGTACACACACACATATATACATTATACATATGCACACACACACATACATATAAAAATATAAAACATTAATGAATATTATAAAAAAGAGCATTTAAATAGCTAAAAAATTTTTTTCCCACATAAATACATCTATACACACATACATATATACATATATACATATATACACACACATATACAAATATGCACATACACACACAAAAACATACACATATACATAAAAATTATAAAAATAAAAATTAAAAATTAAAAATAAAAAAAATAAAAAAAATAAAAAAAATTAAAATTTAAAATTTAAAATTTAAATTTTAAAATCCGCCCTATGACGGCACTTATTAATGAATTCCTTCCTAAGATTCAAAAGTAAGTCCTGATGAGGATACTTCAAAATCAGAATCTTCTCCAATAAATATAGACGGCACCTATCACGAAAATTTTTAGGGTGTAAAAGCTGAGCCTATTAATTTCCAGCTGATTATAGGGTCCTGCGCTTCCTCCTTCATTTTCCAGAATCTACGTGATAGTGCCGTCTGGAATCTTTGGTTAGGGTTTGAAAACGAGTGCTTGTGGTTGTAAAGTCTCTGTTTGAAAGGGCCCGCGGACATGCCAATATAAGTCCGGTAATTGTCTTTGTTGTTAGATGGAGAAATACGGGCTTCATAAATTACTTGGGTGGATTTACATTTGCCCTGCACCGGGCAGGTATCCACAGAATTACAATTACATTTATCAACAATTTATCATTTATATATATATATATATATATATATTGAAAATCGCCTAAAGATACCACTCATAGTGGAAACCTAGGTTGCGTAATAATAATAATATAATATGATTATCTATATTAATATTATCAGTCAGTTAAGTGTCATACGTGATATGTTTTAGCGATCATGTCTCGAAAGAGACATGAGTGGGAAGAAGATTTCCACCATTACTCTCTGAGGTAGACTGGTTGCGAATCAAGGCTATAGAACCCAATTTGTCCTGCTATTTAACCCATAACTGGAAGGAGAAGAGACGGATTATTACATTTTCGAAGTGTATTTGCGCGTAAGGGAATGCAACGAATTAAACTGGAATTCGAACTCGGCTCTCCGATTTCTCGTTCCGTGCCGATATCTAATGCGCCACAACGCACATTACATTATAATGCACTACCTTAATATTATGCATTAATATAATTAAATATACATAATTATTGTGGAGAAACTTGTCATTTAACAGTTTGATTTTAGTCATACCGACTTCCAAGTTTCGTGTGTGCATTGTTGTAATGTCTTCACTCTTCAGGGTCATTGGCTTTTTCTCTGTTCTACAACGCTCTATGTTTATCTTTATGACAAACAAAATCTGCTTGTTTAAAATGGCTTTCCACTAGTAAATTACTAAAAAATCAAGAATTTTAGCACTAAACAGAATTACAATTATATATATATATATATATATATATATATATATATATATATATATGTGTGTGTGTGTGTGTGTGTGTGTGTGTGTGTGTGTGTGTGTGTGTGTCTGTGTGTGTGTGTGATTATAATTATACTCGTCTCGAAAACCTTCCTCGAAAAACAATCGAATGAAGGGATAAATCGTTGTAAAAAAAAAAAAAGAAAGAGCTTAGGGCATGAAATTCAGTCAAAAGTGTTCGGACCGAAATCAGCACGAAGCCCAAAGAAAGGAAAAAAAAAAAAAAACTGACACGAGTAATCATCTAAAATAAAGCGCTCAATACAAAAGTAGAGCAAACAAAATAGCACCTAATGATCCAGACGAACCTACTTAGGTTTCGCCTAAACGGATCGTCAAGGAAAGCTGGCTTTCCCTGATGATCCGTTTAGGTGAAACCTCGGTAGGTTCGTCTAACTCATTAGGTGGTGTATATATATATATATATATATATATATAAAGTAGAATCCTTGGTACTTGGTAAGATAACTTTTTTCTTGATTATATATATATATATATATATATATATATATATATATATATATATATATATATAATAATATTTATTAATAAATTATAACATTGATATGTTATAATATCACTACAAAAGTAGCTATTTTGTTTCGACACTTTTTGTGTCTTTTCAAGTGATGTTGTTATTTCAAATGAATGGCTTTAAAAGGTTAAGAACAAGCAAGACCCCTTTCATCAGGGAGGCATTATTGTATGTACAATGTGGACCAATCAGAGTAAAGCAACTTTTACTTTGGAGAATATATGGGAAGATTTAAAATTAATCTTGGTGGGCATTGGTATTAAAATTTTATAAAATTAAGATCAGCATTATTAATTAACTATTATATCTACTATATTTTTGTTGCTAAAAAAAAAAAAAAACTATATATATTTTAACAATTTTGTAGATTTAGAAAATTATTAATATTTTAGACGGGGGAGAGAAAAAGAACGCATACATGAATAAACTTACAAACATTCACATATGGAGAAATATTCACAAACATTAGTAAGAAAAAACATATACATAGTAATACACCCATGTATATATACATACACAAATTTCAAAATTTAGTTTTTATCGAGATGTCAATTTGTCTGTTAACTTTTAGGCAGGCTAAATTGCTACATATTGGATACAGTCACGGCGGATTCATAAAATCACTGGCCTCATATGAATGGGGTCAGGATAGACATAATCATATTTCAATGCATGAACACATAAGCGGGAATAAATATATACTTACGCAAAACCATAAAACAAACTTAAATGCGTATGCATGTGCAAAACGTCATACATATATATATATATATATATAGAGAGAGAGAGAAAGTTCAATACTGTTCATATGAAGTTATGACTGTAAGCCTCGGTTGTTTAGCTCGCGTGTGCGTGTGTCTCTGCGCATGTCAATGGTTGTATATA